>JABXJD010000002.1:4180000-4627500 GCA_013375575.1 Percina caprodes | reverse complement strand
TGGACACAGACTCTGGCTTTGTGGGATTCAATCACACTGACCTCAGTGACATTTGCGGAACAACTAAAGTTCTTCCCTGGACTTGAGTGAGGTCTGACCCTGACTTGAAACCCCTTTCTGAAGATACTATAACTGACTTACTGACCCCAGTTGATGTCATTGTTACATTAGATGATGCTATCTACCACCAGCGAGTGCACAGAGGTTACTAATGCTTGTAATAAGCATACAACATCACTCTAAAGCCAGGGGGAAAACACAAATGAGAGACAAGTTAAATTAATTACATGTTACATTTACGTTTTCAAATTTGACTACATGCCAACTCATCCTTATATCTGTGCGGCCAATGTCAGATACAGTCAGTGGTAGATTTTGGGAATGGACTACATTACACTTGGAAAACCTTGCTCTTACACAGTACACTGAAATAACTCTCACATACCAACCTGCAATCACTTTCACGCAGTTTCGTGTGACAGTTGATTTTCAAAATTAATTCTCTCACTTCTTCGTTGAAATAAATACACATGCTGTTATAATTTTTAATGGGAGCTGCAGAAAATTGAGAAGGGGCTTTCTTCTGACAATCATACAACAGTAGGAAGGGTACCTTTGGCAGTCTCTGCAGCAACAAATTGGGATTTTTGACTGCAAGTTTTAAAAAGAAGAAGCATTTTTTTGGAGATGTGCTAAGATGTTGCTAAAATAGAACTGCTAGTTAGCAGTTATAAATATTTTTCAATTTAATTTTACACAAACTTATCAGTAATAAGTAGGGTGTTATCATCCAGATCCTTAGTCGGTCAGGAACACCTGTGTATAATGCTAAATTTCCTAAGCAAAGATGCTACTGTACAAGAAATGGCTTGGTGATAGGAAAACAGTAACGGTACACTATCAGGGAGTGGATTACCTATTTGTATCTTACTTTGCATTGATATTATAATCACACACTTAATGACAGGTTGTTTGAAATGTCTTAGGAAAGCCTGAAGCATAAATATTCCTTGAACACTTAAGATCAATTGTCTCCATTGATCAAAAACTACAGTGCTGCGCTGATTACCTTTGAAGTACACGGCCGCTCTGCTGAGGGCTCCTGATTTCAAACATTGCTGATTCAGTGGCATTTCATAACCCCTGCAGTGAATAATCACGCTCTGATCTATTTTGAAAAATGCAGAGAATCACAAGGATCTTTCTAACGTCACACTTGTAATTCTTGCAACATTAATGTTTTGATGTCAGTGATAGAATATGATATATATGGACAGCTTTAAACAGATTCTTCCACATTTTTGTTTAAAAATGAAATTGTTCCATGGACAAGTTTCAGTTTATCCCCTGCAGTCTAATGTCTGTGGTAAAAAGTGAATGTGGAATGGATTAGTGAATGTGCATAATATATATTCCTACTTGCTTAATGTATAAAATGGGAATGGGCCTTGTTAAAAGCTCTTTGCATACTGCCTTGTTTATAAATTATACTTGTTAGTCCTTTCATTTCGAATGCCAGCTAAAAACCATAAGCATGATTAGAATCTGTAGCACTCTAGATAACGATATGCAAAATATATTTTTTTGTGTTTTGGGTGAACACATTGTTCAAATAATGTCTACTCCCAAGGGAAGCTTCTGATGTAGACTTTTTTCATATTTTGTGTGACTGCTGCGAGCTGAAAATGTCGGCATTTCAGCTTGTTACTGAAACCACAATGTTTTTGTAATTGGGGCAGATAGTGGTTGCAGATGATGCACAATTCATGGTGCTATCAGCAAACTATTCTTTGTAAATGTACCGTATTTCTCTCTAAAATTGCGTCTCCTGTCGTCTTAACATGCTCTCTCTCTTTGGATGCTCATCAGGCCCTCTATGCAGCAATATGTGTGACCTTTGCATGATGGACCATGTGGGGCCACAGTTCTGACATGCTGTTTTGTCTTGGGAGTCTTTGCAAAGAGGCTCAACTCTCCTCAGTGCAAGGATGCATGGCATCCATTTTTGGAACATATGACAAGTAGCTAGGACATACTGTATTTGCTTGGCCCCATGAATCCTATCTGTTCACCCACACCATCCCCCTTTTATTTGCTCTAATGTAGGCTTGAAAAAAAGATCCAGCCATGTTTCTTAATTGCTTGTAATGTTGGTGATGAAAAGAACTGAGTCTTATTTTGCTGTTACACTTTACACTGGGGGCTGTGGCTAGTAGAATTAGATACATGTTTAAAATTCAAATGAAAAGTGAAAGAAATCAGCCTTTCTGACAAGAGAACAATTTGTCACAAGTTTTTGAGCATCCCAAGCACCTCAATACATTGGTTGAAATAGGCAAAATAAAAATAATGCCTATTCCTTTAGTTTGAATTGGACCCTAAAACCCATCAGGCCCTACAAATGTCATTTGTACTTTAATGGCTTAAAGTAGTCCTTGAATCTCGGAGTGCCATCAGAACATTCTTCTGTTCTGATTCTTGCAGAACACAAGTCATTTATTTTGAGTGAGAGAAAAACACATTCAGAAACCTTCAGTTTCTGCTCCTTGAAGAAGTGGGGAAGTGTCGGAGTGTTTAAATGAAAGACAGTCACTTAAAAGTTGAGCAATGATCTCAATCTGTGTCAAAGCACCAGCACGACTTAGAGAAACAGGAAAAAAATCAGCAGCAAACAGAGTTGCACATACTTGTTCCTGACACTTTTATGGTAAGTCATCACTTGACACATACAGATAACAGAGAGTGGAAATTGTACAAAATCCACACAAGTGCAACGGTAACGAAAAAAATATCACTTTCTCAGTCTCAGGACAGAAATACAGTGCAAAACTGCAGCAGGTCTACTCTAGGATGTTTTTTTCTGTCTCTTTCTGTACAATATGTATTTACTATGGAGTTCAGATAGGTCTGCTTTTCACTGTAACTGAACATCCAAAATGAAAATGTCCAAAATTAACGAACACAGTTTTTCTCAGAATCATTTCATCCCCTCCTCTATATAAATTGTACCAGTGTCTGAACATACATATGGTCCTTCATATATTACCTTGTTTTGTAGTTTCCAGTGTATAAATCAAGGTTGCTATGTTGAATGTGGTTCAGACAGAATACTGTTGATTGACTAGTTTTAATTATTCAGTGGTCACAAACAACTTTGATACTGTAAAACACAAAGGCTGACAATTCCACTGTAGCTCACTGTAAGTCCCAGTTATGTCGGCAAACATTAATAATCCTCTTACATTATGAAACTGTAGTGCAACTTGTCATGCATTTCAGATTGATTCTTTTGTTGCCTTCATATTGCTTTAGAGCGTCTCTGCCAACCACAAACCATTAAGCTTTGCCCATTTTACAGGCACAGAACAGACAAGCCTTGTTATGATTTTTACCTTTTTCCTTAGATTTGGAGACTGTGTCTGAAGTCATTCAGATGTAAATTACTGTGCTCCCACAAGACAAGAACAGTTAAACTCTGGGGTAAATGTTCAATGAGTGATTTTCTCAAATTTACCAAGAAGATCAGGCTGGCAGAGTGATGTTTTAAAGGTGCATTAATACAACATTTTCAGGTGATGTCTCTCCAAGCACAGCGTGTGGTCTATGAGGACCATCTTTTCTTTGGGGTGGTATACCAATGCCTTAGTTGTCAGGAAGGAAATTTATATAATTTCCTGGCAACTAAGACATTTCATATTGAGTGAAATGTCTCCTAAAAAAATCAATACTTGTGTTGTGACCAGAGATGTTACACATTGGAAATGTTATGATACTGTTTTTGGTTCTGGTTTGTGTTTTTCTCTCCTTTGCTAAAACTGTATTGTATGTGTTTGTGTACATATCTTTTTCTTTTCTTTTGTATTGTCTTGTTTTATTTTTTAAGTGACTTATAAGTTTTACAGTTTGTGGACATTTTATGTTTCAAAAATGTATTTAATTTGTTGACTACTTTTTAAAAGAACAGTTCAAAATTTTGGGAAATGCACTTTCTTTCTAAGAGATGAGAAGATCAATACCAGTGATATCTGGTTAAATATAAAGCTATTGCCAGCAGCCGGTTTACTTTGAACTGTCCAGTTAGCTTCGAAAGCTAGAGATTTCTCCTATCCTAGAATGTAGTGTAGCCAGCGCTTACTCTACAGCACTGTGGAGATAGGTTTGGCAATGCGAGACTAATCCAAAGGTCCACAGCAAATTCCACCAACTAGCACCACTTAAGCTCACAAATTAACATGTGATATGTAATTTATTTAGTCTGTAAAAACAAATACAAGTATTAGGACATGTGACTTACAGACTATTTATTGAGTCTCTGCTAGAAAAATAATAATAATCCTCTGTAAAACAGCAAATTGTCATTTTAAACACTTTGTTTTTTGTACAGATTATTAAAGAAACTATACATAACATGTAAATTAGTGGGCTTTAGAAATGGTGGGATTCTGCTCACAATCTCTTTGCTGTAGCTTTATATTTAACCAGGAGATGAGTGGTCTCATGTCCACCAGAAAGAATATAAGGAATTTACTAAAATGTCAAACTGTTCCTTGAACATGTTGTCACTTGGAGTTCACAGCAATGGCAGACTCAAAGGGATGGATCAGAGTTTGTAGGAGACTTTCTCAATCTCAATAAAAGATTCTCCTTCAAGACATATGGACTCAAACAGTAAAACCCTACGAGGAAGAGTAATCAGAGTAGAGAGCTGGCTTTAGTGAGCAGCAAGTATCTTAAAGTATTAAATACATGGGTTGGGGGTTGAGAGCTGCTGTAAGGGGAGATGGTAAAAGACAAGAGAAAGGAGTTAAACTAGACTGATGCAGAGTGAATGATCCCATTTTCTCTGAAAGCATGAAAGTAATGACACAATGGAAATGCTTTGATGAGTCACATTACACTAAACCAGAGCCAGTGTGATTGCAAAGAGCTTTGCTACAATCTATGATAATTTCCTTCTGAGAATCTATCAAGGCAGAAGCAATCTCAGTGGCTTTGCATTTTTGCTCTGATTATTGTCTCCTGTTCTCCAAAGTAAGGCCATTAGTTCCACGATTACAGAGAATTATATTCAAGAATGATTCACCATTTTTTTCCAAAATGCCTACACATTAACGGTCAATGAGGCATTGTGTCAACAGAGCACGTCCTCCATCTATGTTTACGGCGCTGATGGCATTTTATTCACACCCCAAAAACAATTGTGACAGCTTTATCGCTCCATTTAACTAGAGGTGCCTTCATGAATCTTAACCTCACGTTCATAATTACATCTGAATAAGCAACACAAATGTGTGGATCAATCAAAAAGCCAAAAATATGCATTAGTTTGGTAATACATAGCTGTACCACATAGACTGTGAGGGTTAAAATACTGTAAGTTTCTGTAAATCGTATAACTTATTATGTATGTGTATGTATGTATATGTAGAACATGTGTCTGATAGCTCAGTGATTCTTGGTAATGGCGTTCAGATTACCGGCTCATTTTCCCTTTTTTCACTATTAGCAGTTAAGTAAACTCTCAGTGTTGTTCACAGTAAAGTTTGAGGATCTTTTTGCTTGAGCTGTTTTTAGCTGAGGCTGTCGGACACCTAGGGTTTTGCAATATTGACTAAAGTGGTGAAAGTTTGGCTAAGTGGCGGTCATTTGGCATCGCTCCTTATTGTGTTCCACTCTTCTGAACAAGCCATCGGGCACATTCCCTTAGTTGGGACTTAATTATCTAAGTTACAGACTCAGACTGACTGCATTTATCAGGCTTCCTGGCGAGGATGTCTGTTATCACTATGGACCCCTTCTTTTCCTCTGGCGACCCCCTGGGCACAGTCCTGCACACTGATTTGACATCCTCTCTGATCTCACATTTAAACGGAAGGCAGCAGGCAGAGCCTCTGCCAACACTGAATAACTGTGTGACTTGCAAAGCTACAGTCTCCATAACAGTTTGTTTGTAGTTTGTCTTCTAGGTTGATGTTCCAACAAAATAGCATTTAAATATAATGCTGTTTAGCAGATGTCTTGAAAATTTCACATATTACAGAACTGCCAAGCTGTTATAACAGAAAAGCATCTATTGGCATAAATTACAGATCATTATTACGGGTATGAGGAATACTTGATCCATGGAAATCATGGCATTTCTAAGGTCTTGTTTTTCTGTATAGCAGACCATTGCTTTATAGCATGTAGTGCTCCCACTGCCTAGCTAATTGCTGCCGCTCTGCACCGCAGACAACCCGGGTCGGGCTTCCTTGGGAGATTGGTGCTTATACAGAGCTCATACATACACTACCGTTCAAAAGTTTGGGGTCACATTGAAATGTCCTTATTTTTGAAGGAAAAGCACTGTACTTTTCAATGAAGATAACTTTAAACTAGTCTTAACTTTGAAGAAATAAACTCTATACATTGCTAATGTGATAAATGACTATTCTAGCTGCAAATGTCTGGTTTTTGGTGCAATATGTACATAGGTGTATAGAGGCCCATTTCCAGCAACTATCACTCCAGTGTTCTAATGGTACAATGTGTTTGCTCATTGGCTCAGAAGGCTAATTGATGATTAGAAAACCCTTATGCAATCATATTCACACATCTGAAAACAGTTTAGGTCGTTACAGAAGCTACAAAACTGACCTTCCTTTGAGCAGATTGAGTTTCTGGAGCATCACATTTGTGGGGTCAATTAAACGCTCAAAATGGCCAGAAAAAGAGAACTTTCATCTGAAACTCGACAGTCGATTCTTGTCCTTAGAAATGAAGGCTATTCCATGCGAGACATTGCTAAAAAATTGAAGATTTCCTACAACGGTGTGTACCACTCCCTTCAGAGGACAGCACAAACAGGCTCTAACCAGAGTAGAAAAAGAAGTGGGAGGCCGCGTTGCACAACTGAGCAAGAAGATAAGTACATTAGAGTCTCTAGTTTGAGAAACAGACGCCTCACAGGTCCCCAACTGGCATCTTCATTAAATAGTACCCGCAAAACACCAGTGTCAACATGTACAGTGAAGAGGCGGCTGCGGGATTCTGGGCTTCAGGGCAGAGTGGCAAAGAAAAAGCCATATCTGAGACTGGCCAATAAAAGAAAAAGATTAAGATGGGCAAAAGAACACAGACATTGGACAGAGGAAGACTGGAAAAAAGTGTTGTGGACGGATGAATCCAAGTTTGAGGTGTTTGGATCACAAAGAAGAACGTTTGTGAGACGCAGAACAAATGAAAAGATGCTGGAAGAATGCCTGACGCCATCTGTTAAGCATGGTGGAGGTAATATGATGGTCTGGGGTTGCTTTGGTGCTGGTAAGGTGGGAGATTTGTACAGGGTAAAAGGGATTCTGAATAAGGAAGGCTATCACTCCATTTTGCAACGCCATGCCATACCCAGTGGACAGCGCTTGATTGGAGAAAATTTCATCCTACAACAGGACAATGACCCTAAACACACCTCCAAATTGTGCAAGAACTATTTAGAGCAGAAGCAGGCAGCTGGTATTCTATCGGTAATGGAGTGGCCAGCGCAGTCACCAGATCTGAACCCCTTTGAGCTGTTGTGGGAGCAGCTTGACCGTATGGTACGCAAGAAGTGCCCATCCAACCAATCCAACTTGTGGGAGCTGCTTCTGGAAGCGTGGGGTGCAATTTCTCCAGATTACCTCAACAAATTAACAGCTAGAATGCCAAAGGTCTGCAATGCTGTAATTGCTGCAAATGGAGGATTCTTTGACGAAAGCAAAGTTTGATGTAAAAAAAATCTTATTTCAAATACAAATCATTATTTCTAACCTTGTCAATGTCTTGACTCTATTTTCTATTCATTTCACAACGTATGGTGGTGAATAAGTGTGACTTTTCAGGAAAACACAAAATTGTTTGGGTGACCCCAAACTTTTGAACAGTAGTGTACATAAATTAGCAGATCACAAAAGTAGAGAGAGGGTTGAGGAAACATGGAGCAGTAACAGTGATAATGGCTACAGTGGTGTAAGCATTAGTTAGCTCCATGCTTAGCCCACACTCACCGGGGAAAACTGGCTTCCGGTGGAAAGGAATATCGTCAAATACCTACGCCAATGAAATCTTTTTTAAACCACTAATTTGTGTCAAATGTATTTTTTCAGGCTGGTAAGGGAGTCATATTCCTATCCCTGTCAGGATAGGAATATGACTCCCTTACCAAAAACAAAACTTAATTCATGGCGGTGTTAAATCTAATCCAGAGTTTATCCTGTTTGACAAAGAAACTTTTTGTATCATGTTTACACTGGTTGGCTGGCTGGTTTTAAATGAAGAGGCCAAAATAACAAATAATAAATTGAAATAATTTACAAATAATTGATTGAACTTCAATTCAAATTTTTGATCCAAAATTCAAACTGAAATGAGGATTGCATTGCCACTTTTCATGTTGAATTGCCAGTTGCATTGTCATTTGAATAAAGAGGCGACAAAACTTCCATAGAAATACAATAATATATTTCCATTAATACATTTTAAAGTGATTTGTGTTTCATAAAAGCATACTAAGTCGAAACACTTATACATTAGTACCTTTTTATTATACAGCTTCTATCTTTCCTGCCATAGTATAGTTGTTTTATATTTTGCATGAAAACCATATAATGCAAATACCTCTCTTGCGTGTAAAATAATATGTGCTTTAACCCTGAGGGTGGCTGCCGACCGCTGCGGTATCCCAGGAGCTGGTATGCATCTTCCACCGCTACTGCTTAATTAGTTGACTGTGTGCCTGGAGACCTGTTCTGCACTTGACCTTTTTGAAGGTAAGGCAGCAGCACATGTTCAACAAACCAGAGGAAATGAGTAGAGGGGAATTGTTTTCACATTGGTTATTAGAATAGTACATACTTGTGGGGCTGTGTTATTCCTTTTTTCCAAGAATGCATGGCTTTTTTAATGGGAATCTTTTGATTAGTGTGACACTGAGCTCATCAGTTGTGTTACATGAAGCATGAAACAACATTGCAACATGCATCTGCAGAGGAAATAAATCAATTTTTTTGGGTACATCTTTTAATTTAGAGGAACAGCTTGACCTACAATACACAGTGATGTTTATAGAAGAACCTTGGGGAATGATGACATATTCAAAAGGTGCATTGATGGAGGTAGAGGTTTGCTTAATGAGATTTCCTCTGGAGGGGTCTCTGGCTGCCAAGTTTTAAATCATCTAAAGGGGAGTCTTCTCTTCTCATTGTCCATTGGAGAAAGGTAACATCCTCATTATCATCCATAGCTTTGGCTCATTATGAGGGGCAAGGAGATGTCTCGATATAAATACTTCAACACTCTTCTCCAAATAGAATAAGTCTTCCTGGAAAAAGTGCACATTCCAGTAAGAAATAAGTGATACATCTGGAAATTTCAAGTGACATCAGTAAAGAAAAAGCAGCAAACATGTTACTTAACATACAATAAGCCAATGAATATTACAAGATAGTCTGTGCTTTTTCCTATCGTTGTATTTGAGCATTTTTGTTATGTTATTGATTATGCATATTTTGAAAGAGCCTATAGTTTCTGTGCTTTCTGGGACTGTGCACATTTGCAGCTGTTTTTTCTTTAGATGTCATCCCCACAATATAGAGATTACAGACACAAGCTTGTAAATTGTGTGAAGTTTCAGGATTGAAGCCTGAGTAGAATTTCAAAAAGGTTTTCAAGGCAGGAGTTATAAAAGACCTGGACAGCTTTGGAGTCCTTAAGAGGTAACTGCAAAACACATATTTGAATGTTGCACCATCATTTATTTTCAGTATATAAGCAGGGAAATACATGGTCTTTGAGGTAATTGATTTTCTTGTGTACTGTGAGACATTTTTGATGAGTGGAAGAGGTGTGTTTCACCTCAGTGTCTTTCAAAGTTCATGACATTTACAATCACTTCTTTGGTATTTACTTTGAAGGTTAGAATGGTCAGAGAGCGTTTATCTAGCAGAGAACACTTTCCTTTTTTCATAATGAGTTCATACATTATATACATCAATGAGCAGTTTGTTTTCATTACCACAACTGCGTGTGTGACATTGCATGTGTTTGATGCCTACAATACTGCAAGAAAGCATCCAATAAAATTAGCACACACGTCCAAGAAAAAGGTGTGCATAACTTTGAAAGCAGACATTTTTTTCTCTCTGCAACATGTCTTGCATCCATGAATATTCCCCAAAAAGTTCACCTAAGATTCTTCAACAGAAGTCACATGGAAAGTAGCCATATGCAGGACTGATAACACATCAAAGTATTCAGCGGGTATCATAGGGTCGCAGCCGTGAGGGAGTTTTTCTCCCAGTGCCATGTCATCAAGCCCAAAGCATTCTTGGGGAAAAGTTTATAATTAACTGAGCTGAGATAAAGTTGAGTTATTGCTAAACTGGTGTGTCTGCTGATGGCTCACCAAGTAGCAGGCAGCTGCAGACAACATTGGCAGGTAAATCAAAGATGTGGAGAATATCACAAATGACAGTCTAAATACTGCTGTTGGCCAATGGATATGTACTGGAAGAGTACAGTTGGAATGAAAGTGAATATTTAATTTCCTTCATACAAAAGGTCACATTGTCACACTTGCACATTAGTCTAAGTTTGATGATAAGGCTGCTCAATTCACAGCCCTGCAGCAGGAGATTAAACAATAAAAGTGTAACACCTATTTGGAAGACGTTGCAGATTTTTTTTTTCATTCCCCAATTACTGTTTCATCATTACCATAGCAAATTAACTTGGCTGTTTCAGCCAAGGTGCTTTTCTTAGATTATCTGATCTCAAATTTACCTCAAATAACCTCCAAGAATAATTAATGACAAATTAATGCATTTCTACATTTTCTTGTATTGTGTTAGCAATACCTTTGAATAAGAACATCATATGAAGCATATAGTTATTCTTATTTTTCATTAACTGTTTAATTCTTGTCAGTAAATGCTCAGATTTAGACTAGTATTCCATATCAAGAAAATACCTCACATTTTCCTACTGGTGTGTTTCCTACTGCAAACAAATAGATTAAAGCAAAAATCATAGTATATGTAATAAGTAAGTACCACCAAAACTCATAAGGAGAATGCCAATGCCTCAGACCAATTAGGCTTGGTAATCTAATGTTAAACTAACCTGATCTCACAGAATTCCATGAAATGAACATGGCCCCTCAACTCAAAATATGTGTCAGTTTCACAGAATCACAAACAATGTGGTGATGGGCCCACGGAAGTCTTCTGTGAAATGAACATGGCCCCTTAAGTTAAGAAAAAGGTCATGAGAGGGCTTACGGTTCAGTGACACACAGGAAGAACCGTATGGATGGGTTTAGAACAAGAAGAAAGCGACTTTGGGACACACGCTGGACACGATCCCCAGTCTTCCGGGTGAAAGTCCTGTGTTTGACCCATCCACCACCCAACCAACCTTCTTACACCGATTTTCGGGCTTTCGTATTACTCACTACCATAGTCGCTCCAAATGCTACGTCATCTTCTCGTTGACTTTACATTGGCATTGTTTTCCGTGGTGACCACACAGACTTTTCACACATTCTGTGCCACCACCACGTAATGCGGTGTTAACAACATTCTGTGAGACCAGGCTGTGTTAAACCTAATAACAATATGCTAGCACTTTCTACAGGGTTGGAATGTCACATTGTAGTCAGTCAAGTTAAATCTAAAGCTGGATTCATACGGGACACAACAATTACCCAGGGACTGTGTTTGAAATAATTGCAGAGGTCGACTGTGTTCTTAATCCTTTGCTAATCCGACATCTGTATTTGCTGCCATATTTCAGAGAACACAGATACATCCAGCGTACATTTACATATCATTAATTTGGAGTTTCATTATATTATTATTAGTTTTTGCACATATTCCTTGGGTTTCTGTGATATTCTTCCTCTTGTGTGTTGTGACTTTCAAGGGCTTCAGTGGAAATTGTAAATGACAACTCTGATTGGCTTCAGGGTGCAAATTCAGGAGGTTAATCTAGCTGTTTAGCATGGAGACCCATTCAGAAAGAGCACGACCAAATCTATCAAAAGAGGAATCTTGAAAGTTAATAAGCTCGCTGACATGCATAGCAGCATTTGGTGAGGAACATTTTATCTTTCAACAGGGCCAGTACAAACTTGCTCAGTGATTCTTTGTACTGGTATGTTCTTCGAATTTGGTCAGGAGATGTCAGTGAATGTCATGCACTAAATCACTTAAAGTCTGTATGTTATTGTAGTCATGTGTACACAGGGTTTTACAGCTGGTGCATGTTTAGTATGACTCATCAGGTTATGCATTAATTGCCTGTACAGAGACAGGCATTAGGTTTGATAAGTCTTTGTAATAGAAACCCCACAATTAGTGTGGTGTACATGATATATTAGATCAGATACTAATCAATATAAGGAGGACAAGAAAATACCACAAATATAAGGAGAACATATGCTTGTATACTCTTACTGGACACCATAAGAACAAAAACACTATTTTTATTCATGTGGCAAGAAAACCAGAAAGTATATTATATAAATACTTGAATTTAAGACTTATTTCAATGATCACAACAAAAATACTGACACAGAAAGAGCTGAAGTTTAACAAACGGTAAACCTTTACCATTGCTATATCATCTGTTTCAATATAGCTGTTATTTTTTCTTCTCAGTACAGTTACAGCACACATATTCACTTAATCTATCACTGTTGTCCATGAGCTTTTGTCCACAATAAGGAGATGAATTTCACTGCAGAATATTTGACAAGCTGATTTTTATTTTATTATTTCATTGCAATTTCATGTTGAGATCTCATTATAACAATAAAACTGGTTGTTTGTAAATATTTAAACAATGTCATTAATGTAGGTCTGGTGTTTCGAAATGACAGAAAGGTATTGTTATGGTTGTTGGTTAAAGGCTTGGTTAATGGATTGCTGGTTGCCTGTTGTTAAATTCATATGTTGTGTGTGTTATAAAGAAACTTGGTCTTTGTATATACTGTGAATATGAAATGGCACATCAGAATGACCAGACCCAGCATGGTGTGAAACCATTTATATGATTACATTTTAATGAGTTGTGTATTTTTCTATATTAATTGTGTCATTGTATTACACAGCTCAATAAACTTGTCATCTAAACATTAAGCTAACAATATCCTCATTTATATTTCTCTCCAAAGGGTAGCCATTTTTTTAAAACAGCACCGTTTCTGTATGGCACAATCAATCCCACTTGAAGTCTTGCCCTACAGTTTCAAAGAATTTGATATTGAATGGCCTATAAAACTCCTGCAGCTGCTCTATGACCTCCTGTTCGATCTGTACATGAGTCCTGCCCTTGGATTTGCCAAGGCAGCGTGGCTGGCTGCTGCTCTCCGGCTTCTTCAGACAGGGGAAGCCTTTGGTTCGGTTAAAGTAGAAGTGCTTGTCCGTGATTATTCGTTTCAGTCCTAGAAAGTCCTGAACACGGCCCATTTCCCCTGCCGGATCCGTGATTAGTCGTTCCCCGCTCACAAAGTGCATTTGTGACAGGCGAAAGTACTGCAGCCAGTTCTCCAGGTGCAGAATGTACATCCCGATCCGAATGGCGTTCCAGGAAGTGTCGACGAGACCCAGACTTATGTTCTTAAAGGCCAGCTCTTCAAACGTAGGGATGTCTGGCTTTTTGGTAAGAGTCTGTGTATAGTCAGAGATGGCTCTTGTGACTGGGTTACGCACCACAACAATCAGCTTGGTCTCATGGGACATGCTAGAGATGCGTCTGGGTGCCTCTCTGGTGACAAAGTAGCTGGGTGTCTTCTCTAATGTGATCTGGCTGTCTAGTGTTCTTGGCATTAGTCCCCTTGGGAGAGAAATAAAAGAATAGAACACACATGAATGAGTCAGCAAGAGTTGATATTTTCCTGTTCAGCACCATTTACACATCTTTTCCATTGGATGGATGACAGTAGGATATAAAAATTTACAGTAGAAGTCAGAGCGAAGCAAACATGAATCCTTACTTGTATCACAAATACTGAGTTATAAACAAACTTTGTATTAACATATGTTGTGATAACACTTGAAAATAGTTTTATAATATTTTATAGACTATATCAAACTATAGGGATATCATCCAGCTAATACACAGTATCAAATTACTGTAAATGTTGAAATGAACACAATGCAAATGTAGTTGGTAGATATTCATCGCAGAACATGCATCATAATTACCATGATCATGTTGCCAAGATAATGAATTTTTAAACTACAGGCAAATGTTTATATTTGTCATATTAATCATGTGAGTTTTTTCTTCTCAGTTTAATATGTCATTCTGCTTTGGCACTTTGCTTCAATAAAACTTGATTAATGAGCATCTGATGTTGGCTGATTTCCTCGGCCACAATTCATCCACATGTCGTTCCCTGTTTCCTGTAAATAATAAAAAGACTGTGCACAATAACTCTACAATTTTGTGAGAAAAATTATAAAATAGTAATATTAAACTGTTTTATTCTTTTATGATTACAGAAGATATAGTGCCTGAATTGCTCTATTTCACAGCATGTGCATTGGTTTCTGGATTCGGGTACGTTACCACACAGTTCTGATGATTAAATACCACAATTGTTTGTTTTTTTATTATTACTGGGGAAAGGCTTTGATTAAAACCTAACCTTTCTCAAAGCTTTCTTTCTCAAGGTAGGAGTAGCCATAGGTTACCTACTCAGTCTTGAAAATATTGATCCATTCACTTTTATTTATGAATCCTGAGTTGTTGGCCTGGGTACCCCTGGGTCACTAAGCAACTATTAATCTTTTATAAGAACAGCACCTTTTCTAGCAAACAGCTTTGCTACACACTAAAAAACTGGCAACCATTTTCCAGGAGGTGCCGTGTTTGGCTGTGATGAAGACTGTGTAGATGAGAAGACCCTCTACGTGCTGGTTTAAAACGGCAACTTGTCATTTTGCAAAACTGGGCTGACAAAGTGAACACATAAAGTGAAAGGTTGCAGATGGTTCTGCTTACAAATAGATATAGCTGCATATATAATTACTACAAACTACTATTTTTTGTGACTGTTATTGCCACTCTTCATTCTAACCCCAACCGGTCGTCAGACCCCAGCCTACCAAGAGCCTGGGTCTGTCTGAGGTTTCTGCCTAAAAGGAAGTTTTTCCTCGCCACTGTCGCACTGTTGCTTGCTCTGGAGAACTGTTGTTGTATATTATGGAGTGTGGTCTAGACCTACTCTATCTGTAAAGTGTCTCGGGATAACACTTGTTATTAATTGATACTATAAATAAAATTGAATTGAATTGAATTGCCTGTTGTTGACTATACTATATACCTCCTGTTGACCATTGCATGATGATACTGGCAAAGGAAAGTTAAAAAAAGACAATAATGTGAAATCAAGGGTTTCACACTGACATTTTTCCATTAGTTGTTTTTGTTTGGTTACACAATATAACACTCCAAGTGATCCCGTCCATCAGAGGAAGCTGCAACATGTACTAACTTACCTTGAGTTATTGATTTTTACAGCTGTGAGTCTTAGCACCGGATGAATTACATTGAAATTATACAACACTGAGGTGACTGATATAGACAAGAAGAAATAAGGGTGTGAAAAAAATAAGAAGAAGCCAGCTGCAGCACTGGGATCAATAATCATTAAAAGTGTAAAGAAATGTTATTATGACATTATGACAGACAGATTTGACTTGAAAGTAAATGGAACGTTTTGAACACACATATTCATACACACGTCACCACCACAGTCATGTGATTTGGCCCAAACAGTTATTAGAAAGGAGTGGCTATCCAATGGTGAATACGTTTCTCTGTGTCACAAACCCGTGCGAAATTACTCATTTTATTATTAGAATTTGATCCATTTTTTCCAATAACATTTGTAATGTCTAAAAGAGAGGTATAATTAAATTATTTAATGCCAATCGTGTGGTGAGCCAACAGGAAGACAGATGGCTCGGCCAGCGTAAGTCTGGGGCGTGCATGCTCTCAACTGGCTTGGCTGGAGAAGTAGACCACATGCTCTATGGGCTCAAAGACAAAAGCATGAGGATGGAGACGTATGCGCCTTGTAAGCAACTATTATAGGAATGAATGGGGCTCCATCTGTAAACACAGTTCTCCTTATTACATTCATGGCTCATACGACAGCATTGTTCCTGGCTCATTGATGGACCATCACGACGTGCAAGTCAAGTGTGACGTGTCTGACAGGGGTAGCAAAACTAGAACGCTTTGATGCTTAAATCGATTACCTTTAGTATAAGTAACATTAGCCTTGTTAGTACAGTTCCCTTCAAAGTAGCTAACATATTCCTTTGCCTATTTCTGTGTCCAACAAATCCTCCAGATTAAATGACAAAAGAAATCCTCTAGAAAGGCACATACTCTGCATTTTAACAAACAATCACAATAGGTCCGAAATGAAGATAAAAAGAATGTTTATTTAAATACAAAGGCAGGTGATCATATGTCATTATCCAGGTATACACAGGGTTTGGGGTGTGAATGTGAAACTGTCAGTAAAAATAGTAAACTGTATATGATTCATAATAAACGTATGCAGTCCTTAAAGATGATTGATGGACTTACAAATCCTCACCACAGTAGTATCTTATTCTGAGAGTAGTTTGCCTCAAAACACTCAACAAGTTGTTACCAACTTTAATTGCATCTTCACTTTGTGTTCAGACATTAGATGGAAACAGAAATCCTCTAACTGCATGTATGACTCTAATCTTGGCCCTGTGGCTCATTAAAATGATACCTACAGCCTCTGTGTTCACTGAGCTCTGTTGTCTTTTCAAATGATTGCTTAACTAGCTGTAACTGCAGTCAACGTACAACAAAATGATCAAAGGATGTTAGTCTTTATTTTTTATTGAAATCAGGGCTATTTTTAGGGGATGCTTTCATGTCAGTGCGAGCAGCCTGGACCAATACATTCCAAGTAATCAGTCTTGGAGTGATGTTATTGGGGAAAATTTTTTTGAACTACAATTGTGTTTTCAATTATCTGGTTATAACAAAATTATCATCCAACACTTGTGCCAGCTCTGCTGCAACTGATTGTAATGGCCACATATTAACCTATAATGGCCATATGTGATATTACAAACAGAATGCAAGTGACAAGTAGAGATTCATTATATTAGATAAATTATTTTCTTAGCTCACTCAAACACACCCGGCAGCAGCAGCAGCTTCATTTATGTATCTGCTCATTACTGAGATAGCGGGAATCAGGCAAGAAGGGGAACATGTGATACCTGAGGCAGGTGTCTGAACCAACCAGGATTTCCTCCCCCCATGCCTCCAAGAAACTATCAGCATTGCACACAAGATCTGAAAGTTAAATATAAAACTGATGATCTTTATGGCAGGAGGTTCTTTCACTCAAAGCTGTTCTGTCCTCTCTTGGTAATGATTACTTGGAGTTAAAAAATCTTTGTGATGGTAAAACCAATGGAATTGCTCCTGGTAATAAATAACTGTTGTTTCAAAAATTTTCTTTATCATCAGTATGCATGCATGAGTAGAAACAACAATTTGCTTTGCTTTTGCTTTGGGACATGTATGAAACACATACCAGGACAGAAACCTCAATTAAGTGACATTTGAGTAAAGGTGATTGATTACCACCTTTTCACTCAGAGTCAATGCTAAATTAATTCTTTGGGGGTAATTTATAGTATTCTTCACAATTCTTCGTGAAATGCATTACAGGCTTGGCTGTGACATTTTAATCACTCTGGGAAGATGAACTCAGGTGTCGGAGATCAGCTCGATACTGTAAATGCGACCTGTTTCTTGTCAAATGACAGGACATGGTTGAAAGCTATTTTGTTCTGGATGCTCCAGCATTGCGTTCAGTGCTCTCATTGCACAATCCTTGTTGGTATTTTCTGTACCGCATTTGAATTGAATTTGAATTTAACACTGACTTACAGCATTACAGAATCTCCCTTTGGGGATCACTAAAGTATTTCTGACTTTTAATTCATATTATAAATGTTAGCATGATATTTTATTGTACAGTGAACCCTTGTTTTTCACGAAAGAACCATGATAGGCGATATTTTTTTAGAATTATTATACGATGAAATACTCCATAATACATTGAAACCAAAGAACAAAACCTTTTTACAGGCCCAAGCATTTTTTTAACAAATAAAAGTACCGTATAAACGTTTTTTTTTATAAATAACTACTTTACTGTAAAATAATCATTTTAATCATCGATACGAACTGAAGGCTTCAAATTGCGGAGATCAGCACCGCCCCACCGCATTAGAACGGGAGAAAATGAAAAATAATTATGAAAAAAAATACCATGTACAGTAGGAAAAATAGTGACTCACGTGTATTTCACTGCTCTTCTGACTAAGCCGCTGCATCCCCACTCCGCTCTGTAGCGTTTTTTTCTTCTAAAGTGTAGGTGTGTTTTTTCGAGAGAAGAACATAGTTATCAGTAGTTGTTGTCGCTCTTTTTTCTTCTGGGCAAAAAGATTCTTATAAACCAACATGCCACCATTGATTATGTTTGAGAACTGTAATGAACGGCTCATCATGCATCCTTATTAAAACTTATTGCTGCTGTCGTCCTTATGTTATATTCTTTATGGAACGAACGGAAGATTCATTAATTCCGTAATGGCGACCTACAGCCGCATAGCTTCTACCTTCCTTTAGCATGTCCAGAAGTTTAACTTTTTCTGCGATAGTTAGCATCTTCCTCTGTCTTTTGACCCTGACCGCAATTATGGGTTTTAAAGAAACTTGAAATTGCAAGAGAATTTGCAAACTTAAATTTGGCAAGCTGTTTTGTATAAAGCAGCGTTATTGACACACAGGTAGAGAAGAAGCTGAGAGACTGTTTAGCCAATCAGAATGCAGAACACGATGCAATGTCTATACTGTGACATGAATTTTTCTTACTGTATGTAAGGCCAAAAACACTTTGTTGTATCTTAACCAACAAAATCTAACAGCGAGGAGCTGCACCATCTGTTTGACCAAAACAGGAAGTCACTGAAAATGCGTTAAGGCAGTCACTAATTGGTACTGTATATGCATGGTATTTCTTTAATTTTGAAGGTTTTAATTTGATTCTTCTCATGATAGGGAAAGTTTACTGCATATTACAATGTCTGTATCACAGAACAATGTAAAGATGTAGATATGTCTATGTAAGATGAAGAAGTCACTACAATTAAATATACTTATTTAGATGCATGCATTCTTTATTAAATATGGCTTTTTAACTAGAATTTAGGCTAAGACATAGATAAACACTTTGTCAATTTTAAATATACTTATATTCCATATGCCAACAATACTGATTTGATGACATGTTTTAAGTTAGCGTCATTAGCCACTCCATGAGAGAAGAGAAAGAATATACAAAAACAAGCATCCTTCTGGAGGTCTTATCTTCAGGTAGTTAAGGTCAACAGTAGAAAGCATGCCAGTCATTACCACTCATTAATGACCTGTGTTGTGCTGAAAGCTTGCCTGCATATTCTAATGACCCTGAAAGAGCCTGCTGGCTATCTTGTTGAACAATTTATCTCTGTTGGCGCAGTGGAGGCAGTGGAGGAATATGCCACAAACATGGATGTCTTTATTTCAAAGTACCAATGACCCACACAAAATACACCATTCTCCTGCAGCATGCAGTTCCACTGGGAGAACATGCTAATCATATTCTATTACTCTTATTTATACCTAAAGCCATTTAATAGAAAGTCATTTATAGCTGTAAACTAATCCCCTGTAATGATTGCTTTGACTTTTGCCAGTTAATATCTGTAAATTGCTAAATTGTTCTATTTTACTTAGGCTTTGACTTGTCATAGGGCCCTAAAGGTTCAGTCATTCATCTTTGGTGGTCAATATACTGAACATTTCAGTATTTTGTACTTGCTGAACCAATTGGGATGAGAACTTTCAACCCTACAGGGTCTGCCCTCACGGTTCACATGGGTCAAGAGAAAACCTCATCAAAACAGGGTATTGAACATAGTGCTCAGGCAGATATTAATTTGGCTTTGAGTTTAAAACCACCAAGCTGGCCTGCACCTTTGGTTAGTTTTTGGCTGAATGCAAACAAGTTCTCCATTGTGCAGTGCTGTGCTGCAACCCATGGTGTAGCAGACTTTTGTGCTTTAATTAGTATTTGGCTCAACATGAGCAGTGACATCAGTAACAGCACTATCAGAGGGCTGCATGAGACGCTGATAGTCCTACCCCAGATACAGTAAATCACCAGTTGACCTGTGCAGACAGTGACTACTGAGGGTGGCACTAGAGGGAATGATACAGTGTCCAAACTAGAAGAGGTCCATTCTCTATGGAGCATGAATATGCTCAGCATGTTTATGGCAACCTGGCCATTACATTTTTTGATATTTCATCCATACTTGGCCTTTACCCTTGGTGGTAATTAAGTAAACATTAAGGGGTCAACAAATATGATAGCATTTGGAATTATATCTATAAAAATAATTGTAGAGAAATGTAGCCAGTAGCAATCAAAATCTCCCTTTGTTTGAATCGCAGATAACAATTCACAGATAAACAGACTCTCCTTACACCACTATAGCTGCCAAAGCAAAAACTAACTAAACTTCAATCCACCATACCAGTAGAATAGTAACAAGTTGAAACTCTGACTCACAAACTAATTTGGATGCTAAAAGCTATTTGGCTGTATTACAGTACAGACTGCAGACTGTTAAAATCCACGCCTGTATGTGACACTGCATGTGTATAAATAAAAAAGCTGCAAATTGCTGTTTCCCCTACAGCATGTGCATGATTTGTTTCATTGTATAAAGACAATGCAGAAAAATGGTGGACTCTTCAGGTCCAGACAAGTGTCTTGTTAAACAACTTAAACTTCCAAAGAGCAATGCAGGTTCATCAGGGATGCAGACCATCAGAACAAGTAAAGGTCAGCTTTGAATCTTCTCCTTGTGAACGATCAATGAATGTATTACTGTCATTCACTGTGGTTTGAACTTAAAACAGAGAACTAAAAATTTTTAAGTTCACTGTTTTTTAAAACATTGTCAGTAGGTTCTCAGTAAATGTTTGCAGCACAAATACAAAATGGTCATACAACAAGGCTACACATGCAAAAAGTCTCTTACAAAGCAACAAACAAAAATAACCAGTACATTTCTCTCAAAAACTTTTTTTTTTACATCTGATTAATTATATTCTTATTGGCATCAAATGTGATCACCTACGTCCTGTCAACCTTTCAAAAGCTCATTCATGTTTTCACAATTCCCACCTACAAACATCCAAAAATCCAACTGGAAACTAACCAGTGCTGAACATAATGCACACAATCTTTCCTATCACTTGTAATTAATCAAGGCAAATTGTGGCAACAGACTATTACTAACAAAACAGTTGAATGAGTTAATGGATTTTAAGAGAAGACTGATCTGATTTAACTTAGAAACCATTATTCACAACGTGAAGTGTTTCTGCAGGGGCAGGAGTAGAGATCTATAGAATGGCCTTTCCCTCCTGCCGGACAACAAATGTTTGTCATTACAAAGACGAATAATGAACCCTGCCCATTGAACAATATGCAGGCTCACAGGCTGACCATGGAGGAGCCCAAATCAAGCCCAAATCAAAGTAGCCATTACATATGCTGTGTTTGTTTGGTCTCTGGAGTAACTTAACAACAAAACCGTTATACAGTAAATTATAAGAAAAGGTCTCATGGGCTCTGACTGCCTGTGTGTTATCACAGTAAGCAGCATGCAGAGTAATAATGGCCACGGTCCTTGGTAATACAGAAAAAAGCTTTGGTTTAGAAACAAAAAGGTGACCTTTCCTAGCAGAAATACATTAAAACTTTTATCTGAGGTACTGCTTAGACAAATAATATCCAACACACAATCATTTAATTATTGTAATTGCTTGTATCGTTATCTTCAGACTTAATTAGAGCTACTCAAAAACATGCAACAGCGCTATCAAAAGGGAACAGCAAATTAATGTGCGCACACACACATTAGAATGCAAATACCATGCAATGTTGGACTAACATATCAATGTATTTTGGTTGAGTTAGTAAAAACCTATTAAATGAGTATCTGAGTTGTGCACAGTCTTGTGAGCCTGTCCTAGCAACTTCAGGGTGATTGCTTTATTCGGATCTAGTATAGTTTTCAATTAGTGATTTTATGTATTGGGTTTTTGTCTTGTCTTTGTTGCAGAAATGTCATTTCTTGGTAATTTTTCCTACACGATTTAACATTTTTATATTTTTCTTTTATGAATGCTGACATGAGGGTGACACATTTGTTTGCAAACTTCCTTTCCATACTTTTAGAAACTGACTTGGGGAAATTGTGTTTCATACAAAACATTTGTCATGAAATATCCTGAAAAGGCAATACCACGCAGAGATTTGCTTCCCTGCCATCCAAACCCATTAACAGTTTGTATGACTCAGGTAGACTGTGCAGAGAAAATGTTCTTGTTCTGCGTAAGTCTCATAATGTCTGTGCTGCTGCAAACATGCCATATTCCTCTTTTCTTGATACAGCATAGATCCACTGGAGAGGCTGCTTCATTATAAAAGTATCACTCACTTAGATTACAGCTGTGATGACATCTTACCATTAATCACTAGCAACAGAGGCCTGCTGCCTTGAAAGTGTATTAAGAGTTAACAAAGACCAGTCCTGAATAATTCGACAATCCTGGGGCCAAATCAGCTAGGAGAGCAACTGAGGTGAATAACAATTCAGCACTGAGAATCAAGCATCTATTTTTCTAATTTAATAGAAGACAAATTGTTTGAATATAGCAGACTGACTGAGCAAGATGTCTTGCAGTAGAGAATTCTTGGCCTATCCTCAGACACATAATAGAATCAAAACATATTCATAGAAAGACACTACAGTCCTGAAATACTGGAAAATAGATTGCATAATGTATCTGACCTTGAACCAAATCCTATTTAATCGCTGTCATTTCAACACCAGACTCGTGTTTTCCTTGAAATAATAATTATTCATGGTTTGGTCTGCAGAGGGAAATGATTGACATTTGCTCTCCTGAACAATAACACGTTGAATTGAGCTGAGCAACGAGTTGTCACATTAACATGTGGCACAGGAAAGTATCCACAGACACTAAAATGAAGACCAAAAACAGCCTCTGAAATCCAAAATTTCACATTCTCAGATGAGGATTTCTGCTTATTTTTTGTATTTTTGGGTGAAATGACAGCTTTAGTGCTGTCGAATTTAATTGACAACATTATATAAAGCAGCATTATATAAAGTAGTTTTACTTTTGACTTAGATGGTAGGAAAGTACAAAAAAAGACAGAATAGGGGACCCACATGAGTGAAGGCTCAGACAGATTTTGAACCCTGGTCCGTGGGGATGCACTGGGTTTGCCAAGGGTGGAAGGATTGCTGACTGCTGGATATTTCCAGAATCACAATGTCTCCTGAATGATAAAGTTAGTTTGATAGTATAATTTGTTCAGGGACTTATTAAGACTACATTGCAGTTTGTTTTCCAGAGACACTATGTGACTAACCAGATAGCTGTCAATCATATATTACTTGACAAACACATTTTTTGATCGCACAAAATTACAATATATCACTAATGACTTTGTCAACAACTCTGTTTCGGAAAAACCTAAAACGGATGTTTTGCTACATATGTTTTCAGGTGAAAGCTCAATAAATGCTGCCTCCGTTATAATCACTGGGACATTTTTTTCCAGTCCTGGTAGTGGTATGGTTTTGTGCTGCAGAGGAGTTATAGAGCGGTGTTTGGGGCAGATGATGGTTGTACAAAGCACAGAACTTTGACACAGGAGACTGGGGTTTGCATCAAGAGTAATGTGTGTGGTTCAGGCTATACTCAGCATGTCTTGCCTTTCAAATCATTCTTGATTTATTTTGCTATTTCATTAAGACCTGCATCTTTCTCACATCTTAAGTGCTTTGAATTGCAACATTACCTTGTCAATTATTCTGTAGTTGACACAGGATAATACAGGGGTTTAAATGTGGTGTCGGCAGATATAGTATGAACATTTAGCAACTTTGCATTATATGCTTATTAAAATGTTTCCAGGCGGCACTGTATTTTTGTAAAGCATATTTGCTGTTTCAAATTAGTCGTATACAAAAATGCGATTTTATTATACATGGTTGTTATCATTAAAACTCATTTAATTTTAATTTAAAGGAATAATTTGCAACCATTCAACCCATTCAAACTGTGATCAACAGCAGTAGTGAGGACCATACGTATATATACATATATACGTGTAACTGTATTGCTACTACTGGACACAACTTCAAAATATTGTTAAAACAATATTGTTAAAACAATTGTAGTCTTCAGCCATGCTAGAGGCTCTGTGAGGCTGTACTAAGTCACAATCGTAAACTAAATACTTTCTGATAAAAGGAGGTATATACGGTTTACCATGCTAACCTTAGTTTAGCATGTTTACATGCCAACATTGACAACTTAACATTTAGTACATAAGTACAGCTGTGCCATTTGTTTGTGTGTATTGAGTCATAAACCAGTTTTAGACAAAAACATTTGACATGTTACTGACACTACGGTCAAGTTGAGGGATTACCAAAATTATTACAATTCATAGTTGTCAAGACATTTCAGTCAAAGCCACAAATGTGAAGCTCATTATAGTGCGTAAGAAAAAGTCATGTAATCAATCACTTAAGTTATTATGATACATCCTCTGGGGACCCTACTTGTTGAGATGAGCCTGGACCGATTGATGGCTAATAAGCAAGTGGTGCAAGTTGTGTGCAAGCTTATTGTATTATATCAAAATACCCGACTCTCCACACCATCTAAGTTGCCAGATTAACCATGTTGGTTGTTTAACTGCATACACTAAAGCTTTAGCATGTGATTGTATGCATGATCACATTATTCTATTAGAGGAATTTCTCTGTGTTTTAGACTAGTCACATTGGGGAAACATTTTTTTTTTTAATGTTAACCACTATATGTCTGCAAGCTGCACTGGAATGAGGACAGCTCATTAATAATGCAGAGATATGCCTTTCTTACGATCCCTTGCTCTTTAATGTGCAGTTTTCTGTGTTAAATGAGAACCATCTAACTTTCTGTCCTCATCAACCTTTCTCATGATACTGTTCCAGAGTTCCCTGCCTCCCCGAGCCAATTAATGTGGACCTGGAGAATAGTTGTTGCTGCAGCCTATCATACATTTCCAACCCTTCTCAAGGAATCTACTGGAAGTGCTTCTGACTCCTGTGAAATCAATAGAGCTGAGATGCCCTTTTAAGTCTTGATGGTGTATAGCGACGTGTTTTTGTTTGATCTTTCTGATTCTGTGGAGGATGGAAAAAGTAGAGAAAGAAATGCAAGGGAATTGGTGGCAGTGAAATGTCTGTTTTATCAGGTATTGTATGGTTATGTGAAGACCCTTGCATTAAAATAAATGAGGCCATGTGTGTGCTCTGTTCAGGAGCCACAGTCATGAACACTGCACCATTTTCCTTCAGAGCCTAAATGATCCGTCACACACTTAATGTAATTATGACAGACTGTGCAAAATACCTGGCCAGTACACTGAAACTGAAATGAGTTGGTGTGACATGTTGTAATGTTTTTGTTTATTCAACAAATATTTAGCTAATAAGAATTACGTTCTTTGAAAGTGAGTAGAGGTTTAAGTCTTTTTAAAGATAAATTAATGCTGAAAATAATCCAATTATTATCTTGTTATGTGGCAACTTGCATTCAATGATGAAGAAAATAAGATAGTCGGTGTTGAAAAAGCTAGTAAATGGAGATTATTTTGTCACACCTACTGATCAAAAGGTCAAGAATAAACTTTCATGCCCACATTGCCCAATTAGTCAAATTACCCTAAAATGAATCCTTGGCATCTTAGTAATGAATTAATTATTGGATTAATTTATCAAGTAGCTATAATGCTCATTACACACTAGAAAAATAGATTTGTTTAAAGTGGAAGTCAACAATTAACCTTTTTAACGTTAGCGGTTAACAGCCGTAGAATTACCATGTGATGTTAGAGAGTTAGTAGCAAATAGGATGAAAAATTTCCCTCAATGCACCTAAAGGGAGGCAAACATTTATGTTAGTATTTACTATTTATGTCACTAAGTTTTATTTTTAAGGTAGGGTAGGACTTTTGGGTAGGACTTTGGCATAAACAGCAGAGACTTCTAGTTTGTAAAGGACAGTTCTTTTTTTCTGTCACTTTCATACTTCTTCCCAGGACTTTCTAATTATAGTTTTCTATTGTATTTTGTGTATCTGAAGCTAAACTTCATGTCTCATTTATGTATGTTTTTTAACAAAGATTGAAGGTTTGTGATTTGATCGATGTTAGATCGGTCATTTGATTGAGTATACAGATGTTTATCTATACATTATAGTGAGTTTAATGCCTTTAATGGACGAAATGTTGCTTTCCCAATCATCTAGTAGTGTGGGCGAGTTTACAACCTTATTTTAGGTTTCATACACTAAAAAATATGATTAATTAAAAAGATAACTGATTAATTCATAATAAAAATATCTGTAGTTTACAACACTTGGATAGACAGATAGAAAGGCCAACTACTAAAACAAAGCAGAGCAACACATGTAGAATGTACAAGTACATTGTGTTATTTGCTATAGAGAGGAATGTGACAGTTAATCAAAATGGAAAGATACTTCATGTGACGTGCTGCCAACAACCCAAACATTGTGACAGATAATCACTGAAAGTGAGTCAAACACAATAACCATCACTCAGTCACTCATCAAGTTGAAAAACAGCTGCTTTAGCCTGGAATAAACCAGCCTATGTATCCATAGTGTTGTTTAAAGCTTTAGCGCTTACCATTTTTTTTATATTAATGAACGTCAGTTATATTCAAAGCGTTGTCAAAGAAGTTGATACAAAGCTAATTAACACTATGAGCTCCACACAACTCTCTCTGTATTTCTCAGTATAGTTATGTTTAGAACATGGTGTCACCCGGCGAATTTTGCATGCAGAAACTTGAGTACAGACAATTACCTCTTCTGAAGAATCCGTCATGTTTTTTTTTTTTAATCCTCCATGTCCTCCTTGGCTACAAGCAACTGTGCGGAGGAGGGGTGGGGGCGCGTGCACGATTACAGAAGGCTTGTGTCATGTCGATGCAATGGCAGTGGTGTTGTTATTACTTAGAACAGAAAACGACAGAAACTACGCATTACAGCTTTAAGTATGTTGATGTATGAACTGTCAGTTTATCACAAGTATGCACTATTCCGGCATTGTAATTGTGACATCTTATCAGTGTTGGACCTAAATTTAATTTAAAAGTTGCTAATGCATTGTTAAGCTGTATTAGGATGGTAGATTTATGTAAAAGAAAGTTGCTAGCGCATTGAATTATCTAATGGTTAGGACAGGACAGAGAGAGACAGAAGAATGCACCACCGTTCTTTCTTTCTGCATACCGTTTGGATGTTTAACCACTTTCCCCTTAGCAGGTTTTACGTTACGGTTAAAAAGCTCCGTCCTGTGCATTCAGATAAAACGACATCCCAGTGTAAATTTAAATAACCAAGTGGAATACATGAAAAATTAAGATTTATATCAGAAATTGCAATTAAAAAGCGACGTTAATAAACATGCAAATTTTGGAACACATGGTTGCTTTTTAACTTTCGACCAGGGGACTCTTGAGTGTATTTGTGTCTTACATTAAGGCATTTTTGTAATATCTCAGTCTCTGGTTCATTAGTTTGAAGATGAAAATGACTGATTCTCTTTTCAGGAGTGTGGGTTTTGAGATAACTCTATTGTACAGACTGGATTTTTATTTTATTTTGTAAATTTATTTTGACTCTGAAATTAATTGTCTGACAAGGACAACACTGACTACCAAGTGAAATCATTTTCTATGTGTGAGTCACAAATGTAAAATAATGATCAAATCCAATAAACATTGTACTTGAAGGTGTAATTGCATATTTTCAGCTCTACAAGACTTTCACTTTAGAAAACAGTTTGATTTACTTTTTCTAAGATGAGATCTTAGGAACAATTAGAATCAAACTGGTGGAAGAATTGCTCTGTGGTCTGTTCCTGACACACTGGTGGCCATGTGAGTGTGTGAGTGGAAATATGCAGGCAACTCTTAGACATACTGTAACACAACTCCATCAAGAATTTTGGGAAAACAATTGCAGACTTGGCTGCAACAATTTGAGTCACTGCGTTAACTCAATTGCAATGATATTTACGTTTCTTGTTGACAGAACATAAAAAAATAAGATGTTTTGTCTTCAGATTAGATTTATCAGTGGCCATCTAAATAAAAAAATGTGTGAAGAAGTGTCAGAGCGAGAAAGAGAGACAGAAGTGGAGAGGGAGTGATGCTCTGGGCTCCTGCACCTGTTCCTTTACCAACCAACGCAAGAACATTTTCTGCCCTGGTGTAGCCTATTTAATATGGCTGGTAACCTGGGGGCTGCCTGTGTCATGTGTGCTGTTGACGGTGATTGTTTATGTGAGATGATCCTACATTAGCCTAACGGAGTCTGTGCAGCACCTTGGAGCTCTGCTCACAGCAAACATCTGCAGCTCTTAGAAAACATACAGACTAAAAAGTAGAACCAAACTTGTGATCTTAGTGGTGGTGTGCTGTTTAAATATATGTGTCTACATTTGGGTATGTGTATGTGATCCCCCCAATAATAGACATAATGCCTTTGTGTGTACACAGCTAACTGTGCCCCTTACATTTAATTACAGTATAGGCCATTGCTAAATTTGCTGCTGAAGTGCCTTCATACTTGTCAGAAAACGAAGATATTTGGACATATCCCTAAAACCCTAACCCTAGACACTCTACCCAGCAGAGCAGAGGGGTGACTGCACTGAACTGGGTGAGTGAAGTGAAAACAGTGCATCTATGCAGTAATATCAAAGGAAATATATCAAAACAAGTGCATCTATAAACAAATACCAATGAAGACGTGTTTTTTCTTGTAATACTTGTTTCATTTGTTTCTCACCTGTACCAGTCAAGCCCTCTGTCATAGTTTCTGTCGAAAAAGTGCGGTTCTGTTCCCAGTGCGCGCACATCTGGATGGATCCGAATGAACTCCAGCACCGCCCGGGTGCCTCCTTTCTTCACACCGACTATTAACGCATTAGGCAGCTTCTTATTCCCATATTTTTGCGCAACACTCATGCCATTCAACTTCATGTCACTCCAGTGGCTGCCGGACGAAGCAGAGGCTTTACTTTGGTCGCGGAGATCACTTGACCCTCCCTGGGCAGCAGACTCATCCAGAGCGGACCTGACTTCCAGCGGAGCGCAATTGTTTAATTCTCCAAGAAGTTTCTTCCCTCCAGCATTATTACTCGGTGGACATCTTTTCCCCTCGTAACCCTGGTTTGTCATGATTGTGCTGCGACAAAAAATAATACTGTAGCATAAATATGTGCAGGACAGTGACACAGTGAATATGAAGGCGAATCTGGCGCTAAACCTGTTCGTAGATGAGAGAAACCTATGTGCCATGTCTCCATGGGTTCAAAGTGCTGCATGATTTTCCATCGGACTCTTCCTCCTCTCTTGGTCTGCCCTCGGAGTCTGGCAAATAGGTTTCCAAAGTCAGACAGACTGGCATTTGAGGATAGGGGTGGATCTCGAAGGCATCAACTGCGCGTAAGTCGCAATATTCCTTTTCATAGGCTGCTGAACTGTGCAAGAAACTTGGAGCGGAATATGACTACAGCAGCTTCCAAATGAAGAAATGTGTCGGTCGTACTTTAAACAAGTTTTTCCTAAGTAGTTTGAAGTGAGTAATTTGGATTGATTATTAATGCCACTGTCTTAAAAATAATACTAGAGGAATTTGACGCTCGTCTTTATTCTCCTTCTCCTAGTGTGTCGATTTTGAAAGAAAAGTCCAACGCGTCCTATGTCTCTGAAACCATCGCGACTCTTCTAGTCGCCTCCAAGGTGATTTTGATGCTCAGCCCACTCTTCCCTTTCATAAAGATGTTGTGTAGATGTATGCACTTAGGTTACTGGCTATACATATTTAATCAACTCCCTGCCGTCATGCACATGAACAAAATTCTACATGCGTTTTGTGTTTTAAAGGAACATCCTGAGTATTTAGGTAACATATTTGAAGATTAAAATATGCAACATTTGGCTTCCAGTGTGCATTTCAACATTGATTGCATGACTTCAGGAAATCAGAACTGCTGGTACTGTAGGTGTGTTAACTGTGAACTCTGTGAACCAGAGACTGTATTTTAAAAAGTTAAAAATAATGTTCTGTAAACAATGTATTTCTGTTTTATGTATACTCTGCTGCCAGATCTAGCCTTAATTAGTATTCCACTGCTTAACACCAAACCAACCTTCTCAAAGTTGTTGATCAGGTCACGTCTGGCATTTAACATATAGCTTATAGTTTGTACTTCACAGCAGGAAGTAACCTTCTGTCTCCAACCCCTGGTGTCTTGGTTAAGAGAATGAAATGTTGATAGAACCTTTTGATATATGACAACCCCAAAGGGGCAGAGTTTAGAGCCATAAACTTCCTAATTGGAAAGCGAAGAAGCCAACAAGACATGTCCTACACGTGTAATATCATTGGGATATGGAGAATGTTTTGGGACTGGTCTCATGTGACTCCATCAGGGAGAAGCATGGATCAAGTCCGCTGCTGGTGTTATTATGTTTTGTGTGTTATTGTCTTTGTCATATAATTTTCATCATGCTGTTTCATTAAATCTTTTGTTGATTATTCATTGAAACTCTAGCCTCTCTTCATCCTCATCAATCCAAGAACACAAGTTAGTTTTTCTAACAAAACTGAGCATTATAAGATGGGGTTTTCAATGTTCAGTGTATTATTAACTCTACTGTGGTGCCCGTTGAAAATGTGCCTGTTTGGAATGGGCCAATTGCTTGTAATTATAGGCCTAGCCTACCCCAACATTGCAGAAGGACCCCAAACCGTGAAGGAATAATCTCAGAGATTACGTTGTGTTCTTCCTCTGGTTAGAAGTGGTGGATGTAGGCTACAGTTAATTAGTTAAAGTAAGTTAATAGTGTTTGCATGGCTTTTGTTTGGTATTTAGTGTTGGCAAATTACAAAATAGAAATGAAAAGTCGCAACACCTTTCTTTCACCAACCTTATTCCAGACAACAGTTGTGATGTTTCAATCAATCAACAGCAACAATTGCAGTAGGAACACAGTGCGTGAGATCAGACATTCCTCATGTTCTTCCTCTGGTTAGAAGTGGTGGATGTAGGCTACAGTTAATTAGTTAAAGTAAGTTAATAGTGTTTGCATGGCTTTTCTTTGGTATTTAGTGTTGGCAAATGACAAAATAGAAATGAAAAGTCGCAACACCTTTCTTTCACCAACCTTATTCCAGACAACAGTTGTGATGTTCCTTTCAGCTTTCCCCTCATGCTCCAGGAAAGTGAAGAAAAGTAAGTTTGGTATAGCAACAATCAAGTAGCTAACGTGTGCAGTGTGAGAGGGTGTGGCCAGCGACAAGAATGACAAAAGACAATGTGTGCTTTTTTTATAGATATATTTAAGATTATATTATTGATATAGATTATATTGAAGATATATTTAACAATATCTTTTGCATTTCTAAAAACAACACACACACACACACACACACACACACACACACACACACACACACACACACACACACACACACACACACACAGACAGACAGACAGACAGACAGACAGACAGAGTTCCTGCAATTTATAGATAGAAAGATTTCTCATTTCATAGGAATCTACCAAAACACAGTTGAAAGCAGCAACAGTTTTGTATTCAATGTTCTGCTCTGTGCAAAACCTTTGCTTTTCCCTTCTTCCCTAATAGATTCATCAAGGCTGAACATTCTCTGCATAATTGTTTTCTTTATACACACCTGGACTTTAGCATTCTATAAAAGTCAAGATCACACTTGACCCTCCATCTTGCAAGATGCAAGCTGGTGCAGAACAAAATGCAAAATGTATGCCTCTTTCAATCTCATGGTTAAAGTTTGTTTCATTATGGAGGAATGAATAGTTTACGCAATGCCTGGGCAAGATTTATGGTTTTTCACTTTCAAATACCAAAATATGAATATAATAAATTGTAATTTTGTTTCAGCAAGTAAACACAGATACACATGTTACTCCCTTCAGACCTTATTAGATGTTATCATTGTAGAAAAACTTAGAAATTGGTTGGTTTAAAGAAATGCCAATTAACTACGTTTTTCTCCCATCCCAGAATGTGTGGACTCGCCAGACCCTCCTCCGCAGCACCATGGTGAAGGAAGGTCTGGCAAAGACTATACATAACTATGTAGATTAAATATCTTAATTGCTAAGTGACAATGGTTTTCTTTTGTGTGATTAAATATTTCCATTGTGGGTAGTACAAAGTTGTTTTAGAGTTTTCAATGCCAGCAAATTTTTGTAGCCTTGATTGTGGTATATCTCAATAGGGTAATCAAATTTTTAATTCAAACTTTTTACTCGTTAACTATTTTCTTGGTTGCCAATAGCTTTTAAAAAAGCTCAATGTCTTTTTGCTTCCAAGGCCAATACAACCTTCGTCTAGCGAGGCGCAAGACCTGTTCTCCAAAAAAAAAGCTCACACTTGTATCACGGACAACAGGCTCAGACTATCAACTGCAACGAGTCTTACTCTAGGCTTGCAGTTCAACTCAACAGATGCTGAAATAAAGCCTGACATCGACTGTCCTTCCCCTTTCCCCATCCCCCTATCTATTTTGTAAGAGCACCTTTGGTGCATCCAGGGCTTAGTGCCACCAAGGGTAGTTGTAATTAGTTTAAAGAAATAGAAACAAGCCACATCGCTTTTTCCCCACTATTCCAGAATAGATAAGCATTGTATCCAGACAATACTCCTTTTTATGTTGAGATAGGTCTGGCAATGCAAGATAAGCTTGCAGCAATGTGCCACTGTGCCACCTGTTGGCAAGTGCAATAAGGGTGTAACTCTGAACTAAAGAGCTAAATCAATTTGTAATGTTTTTTTTGTTGGTGAAGTTTGGGACCCCTTTGCTGTGGTTGTATGTTGTATGAATGTCCTATGAAGCAACATCTTAGCAACAGCAGTGATGTTATCAGTTAGAAGTGAAAGAGTTCAGAGCAAAGTTATATGACAGATCACACCTGCTGCTGTAAGGAAAATAGTTCTTAAAAAAAGGTAAAGCGCAAAAGTGAAAGGAGTTGATTTTTTAAAGAATTATAATCACAAAAGTGTACTTATAGCTAAAGGTTGATAACAGATGAAGTGCAAGGAGGTGTAGGTAAAACCACTCTTAAATAGAACATGCAGATACTCAATTACCTGTCGCTGCTTCCTTCTAACTCTTTATTAATTCAGCACACCTGCACTCAGTGCACATAAAAGTCACACTTGACATTACAACAACAGTTTTGTAAAATTAACAGAACAAAAACAAAATTGATTTTCATTTTCATTTATGGCAAAACTTTCAACAATTCTTGTCTATTATTTGCCCCTTTGTTGCTCATTTACTTTTGTTTATGGCAAATTAAAGAAGTGTCTAAGGCAGTGCAGGGTTAACTGAATCATTTAGGAGAACATTCACAGGTGCTTTATTTTCACAATATACAAGTTTTGTCTCTGAGATAAATGCTGATTTCCAATTCTCTGTCTTACCCTTTCCCCTTAGTTTTGCACGTTCACATGAGAGTAAGGGCTGTCCCAATCATCTGGGGGTAGGGCTAAGGGGCAGGGGTTAGATACCTCTTAAAACCAAGCATTTGCAGAGCACACTTGAAACTAAGGGGTACACAGAGTCTCATAAATGTAAGTATCCTGCACTCATATATATTTGCAACCATGTTCTTAATTGAAATATTTTTTTAAAAATTGCTAGTTTGCTACGTTAATGTTACATTGCTGATTTGCACAACAGTCCCCTATTTCTTTGACTAGCCTTGAATGGACTCCATGACAGCCAGCTAGCGACGATGTACTGTATGATGACATAACCATAACCAAGTGGTGTCTCATTTCATAAGGGTATGTTTTCACAAAGGCGAAGGGGTAAGGGAAGGGGTAAGACACAGAAATGGGATTCACCTGCGTCTTGGCTCCCAGGGCTTTACGTCACACTGCATGTACTCCAGGAAATAAACAAGTGGCCGTTTTTTAATTATTATTTTACACCACTAAAGCTTGTACACATTTTTATAAAGTCAGGCCCCTTGATCTGACAACCAGATAGCATCGTTTCACCTGCAGCTCAAGTAATATCAGAAAATGCACCAACAAGTTTTAACGCATTAATATAATTAAATAACCACATCCCTCAATCCCAACAATACATGCCACAGTGAGAAAACAAGCAGTGGGATGAGACAAAGCTGCTCTAATTCCTTATTACCGAGGCTTTAACAACACTTTTTGTTCTTGGCTCATATTCAGCTTACCTTGACCATGAAATATGATCAGCAATCATGTATATCACATGAGTCCATCAAGGTCAAAGTAGATGAAATGTTGGAACTCAAAAAGATTCAAAGGGACAGTAAGACACTTGGAACTGCATAAACTGCATTTAAGATGGCTTCAACTCTTTCCCACTTTACTGTAAATCTGAGATTGGCCCTGCGCTTTATCAACACTCATTTTTGATGCTGGTATTAATGAATATTGTCTCCAAATTAAAATTCAGGGACACAAATGGAAATAATCTTTCAAATCTGTATATTGTCTTGCGTAGAATCTTTTTTCTTGATCCCAGTGTCCAAATTTGAAAACCTTTTTGCTTTAAAATCTGTCCGTATTCATGGGTGAGCGGTTCACGTTTTTGTCATTTTTATTTGCTTCAGAAGCAAAACAACTAATTGGTAAATAATGGTTAAAGTATTCTAAATTGGCAATTGATCATGAAAAGGGTCTCGTTGCTTTTATAATAACCTGGCATAATGACTTCTTTACTGTACTAAAGTTTTCACACACACACACACACACACACACACACACACACACACACACACACACACACACACACACACACACCTTACCCAGAAAATACTCCCCCACCAACTTAAAGTCTGCTCACACAGTCAGCAGGTACAGAAAGGGCCTTTCCAAAACATTTCCTACAGCACGTATATGTGTGGACAACACTGCACTTGTCTGTCCTCACATCCTTCACACTGTGAAAGATGGACTCCCTCAGCATCTCAGGACTACTTGTCCAGGCCTGTCGTAAACACAGCCTTACGTTTTAATGACAGCAAACAGTGGAATTACTTGTGCACTGTATGCCACTAAACCTTAGGAATATATACGACTGTATGCTAGCAATCACCATCTGGGAGAAATTTGATGAAAAATAATTCTGAAGTTGTTTGAATTATGTGTAAATGGATGCAATTCCAATGAGTGATAGAGCAGAATGTTGTAAAACTCTTATTTGATGTGTGCAGGTATCCCAGAAATTGCTCCTAAATTACAAGCTTCTGCTATATGTGATTATTTGTCATGCAGAAAGTTTTCAGAAACTATGACATTTGTAGGGCAGCATCCTGACTTCCATGCTACAACTTTTGTACTACTTTTGTTCAGACAGATCCTGCAACACAGCAAACAAACATATCACATACGGAATTCTCTGCGAATACATGTCACATAAATATATCAACCAAATTATCAAAACATCAAAACCTTAAAAATAATAGTTATAATAGTTATTGGTTACATGCCAATCAAACTCTCATATTACATCTTTGCTGCTATATTAATGCTGCTACACTGCCAGCTGTGGCCTGGCTGAAGCTTATGTTTCCAGCAGAGAATATTGTCCTCGGGGATTCAAATAATCTTTCCCTTTTAAGTTGATATAAACCACTAAGAATAAGCAACCTTGGCAAGCCTCTGCACAGTGGCGCAGCAAAGCGCCCTGTGGTATTAAAACACCTTCCCTTTATTCTTGCTGGCGTCCTATAATGCCAAGGATATTAGGATATTTCACTTTTTCATTTAGTTTGTTGTTATTCAGAATTCATAGGATCATCGCATCGGTATGACATCAGGAATGGACAGCATTTAGTTATAACCCACTCTATGTGAAAAATCGGAAATTATAAAGATAGAGAATGTGGCACACACATGGGCTATAAACACTGTAGGCTGCAGTTTTGGAGATAAAGTTTTACAGTAAAATGTGTTATTCTTTATTTGTGGTAAACACCCACACAGTGTTTTCTACAGATTCCTATCCTATCTGCAAATCAGACTGAGAGTCAACGTGAATGCGTATCTCACAATCCTGACACAATCTTTCTTCAACATAAAAAAGAAAAATCTATTGGAGATAGTTATTCATTAACTCCAAATATACTACAAGTGCTGTAAAAGCCAGTTTTAGTCAAAATGCCATCTAAACTCTGCAGACCCGTGCTCTTTGATTAGAGATGATTGTTCAGAGAGACAAGCAGGGAACAAGAGGCACAAAGGGAACTCTGGGAGTTAAAGCAATGTTTTCATGCTTTGAGTCTTTATTCTTTGAAAACAAACCCTCCACTGAATCCATAACACAGTGTTATACAACTACGGAACAAATACAATTCATAAAAATGCCCAAGTAGTGATATAAATGTTAGCTGCAGTGAATCATTAGAGTGAGATGATCTTGTTGCTGCTTCCTCTGGTAGAGGAGTGAGATGCTTCTCTTCCTGTTTTAGTTGAGACTTGTCTTTTTCTGCCATCAGTCACTCCTGCACATTTCAAGTAATTGAACTGTACCCAAAGACTGACAGAATAGAAACTTACAGGGCAGTAACATCAAGAAGTTTTAACACCAACGGATCTCTTTTGCGTCAGCCATCATTGCAACTGTGCTGGAACTTTCTCTGTCTTTGGAGGGAGGAATGCAAGTCTGGGGGGGGGACAAAATTCACAGTCCTTAGTCTTTGCAAAAGAATATCCCACAGCTTATCTGAAGCTTCAGCAGTCTGAGTTAATCAAATCAAACCAGATCTTCCAAAGTGACAGTTGTTTAGTACAAAATTGGTGAAGGGGTCACAAAGAGGTAATAAAAAGACTGTAACTTTGAAGGAGACTCAGTTGATATGTCTAGCAAGACTACTGAAGCATCATATTAGCTTCATGTGCACTTTGGAATGGACTTTTGCACAAAAGGACTCCTATGGATTTATTTCTCCACATTAGAAAGAGATCTCATAATGGCCAGGAGGGATGCTTACAGCAAGCTAAAACAGTTTCAATGAACATTTGTGCACCTGACTATGTTTTAACAGACTTGAAAAAGTGTTAACACATGCCATGATACAATGTTTGGTGCACTATACAAGCTCTGGAATTTGTGTAGAAATGAGAAAAAAAAGTTTTCACCCATCAGGCACATGCTGACTTTTTAAACTGAAAAGGCTTTAACTATGAAACCTGTAGTGCCATGGATTTCAGTTTTTAAATAATATGATTATTCCTAATTTATATTTGCCTTTCTGTTCATGTTATTATTCATGCTCTTCCTCTTCCTGTGTATTTGTTGCCGATCTACAAAGAAAAGACAACAAGAACAAAAGCCAAACACCGACTAAAGGCCATTGAACAGCAGGTTACCTCTCTCTTTACCAACCATGGTGTCAGCTAATTGCTACTGACATTTTGTCCGTGTTGTTTAAATCAGGACTATTGTGATGCATTGCTTTCTTTTTTTTCTTCACAAAAAAGGAACATGGTTAAGAAATGCCATCTTCTCTGCCGTCCGCTGAGCGCCTCGATATTTTACAAAATTGTCCAATTAGTACACAGTTTGCTTTGACAAAGCTCAGCAGTTTCATGAACCAAGCAACTATTTTGAATCCCCTTGCATGGAGAGCTGAAATCAACACCCACAGATATGTCTGCGACCAGTTCAAAAAGACTCTTCCCAAAATTCTAATTAGTTACAACTTTAGCAAAATAAATGAGACACACAGGAGCCTGAGGGCTGTGACCCCTTTACTCCTGAATTGTTTTGTCACAGTTATAATAATGGGACAAGAATCTGCTGCATATTTATTTAAGTTAATACTAATATAAGAATTGATTTTAAGCATCCGTAGCTTTGGCTTGCATTAGTAAGTCGTTTACAAAGATTAAATAGTTTTTAAAATTAAAAAAATATTGCTCGCAGGTTGTCGTCATTGTAATTTAATTTCTGTCAGTTTCAAGTGAGGCAGAGGCTGCCTGTGTCCCCACATAATTAAAATATTCCTACACCTCTGTCACTGACTGATTCCATCCATTGCAACTTTCTGAGGCTCGACAGCTGCCGTCAGAAAAGGACGAGTGTTGTTTAAAAATGAAGCCATTTATTTGTTCAGAGCACTTTTGAACACAACTTCTTATTGATTGAGACAAACTCCATGGCTGATAGATTTTGTGTGTTTTATTTGGTTTTCAATGGCACAGACAAAAGGTTGCTTCGGTGAGTAATTGATCACCGTGCATAGAAGGATACACCCCTGTTTCTGTTGGCGAAATGCAACAAGAGTCGATTGATGGCTGTGAAGTGGATTGCGATGTCCTTTCAGTGTCTCAGAGATTTGTGTCCTTTGATTGTATCTCCACAGATTCTTATTATGGATGGCCAGCGCCTTGTAAAAAACAGATAAACAAGGAGTACCTAATCCCTGCTGTTATTCTGAGGAGCAACAATCCTGAATCCAAACAAAATGGGACCTGCCCCTCAGTGGGACCCTGCATCACAGAACAGCCTTGGACTGGGAAATAGTAAAACAACACTTATAACGGCACACATTGAGCCTCTGTGCAAACAAAACTGTTGCAATTGCTCGGTGAGAATAAGACATTGTTAGCCTCTGTTAGGTTCTGTATGAGCCAATATACTCAATCAGTCAAGAACCAGTGTTGTCACTTAAATGTCAAATTTGGTTCAGCAAATTCAACTGCTGTAGCTTAGATTTGTCACCTGTTGCTAACATCCCATATTTCAGAGGTAGTTGTCTCGTTCACAGCCTCAAGAGAGAATTAACAGTGACAAATATTGATTGGAATGTCCTGCGGCATATTATGTCTGACAGAAATGAGAATATTTAATTTGATAATATTCTGCTTCAAGCAAAACTGTGAAGTGTTTAATTTTCACAAAGGCTGATGTGACCACATGCACAGAATATTAGTTATTTATAAGTCGTCCACTCGGTTCAATCAAGCATTCTCCAGAGCAATCATAGTGAGTAGAAAAAAAATTTAAAGAACAAAACAATGACATATATGTTCTTTAAAAAGACATTTGTCAGAGTGTTAGATTATATTGGTCACAAAATACACTTACTGTATACAAGGCAGTAGAAAGCCCACACACACATGAGAATATATGCAATATGCTCCAGGTTATCATACTAATTTCTGACAAAGAAATAACAGAAAGTCAATACACAGATTAGCTGTCAGTGCCAACTTTTTCAGAGTGTTTACTTTTGTGTTTGTGAGTAATGTACTTTAAATGGACCTGCAATGCTCTTCTGTAAATTTGACATAAAATATCTCTTAAAATATTGGTGTGACTCAGTAAATGATTTTGTGTATGTCATTTTAAGATTGTCCTCTCGTTGTTTGTACAAACAGCAATTACGACCCATATGTGTGTTTTATTGATAGGTGGCGCCCTGAAGTGACCAGAGTATTCATGTTGGTAGCAAAGCAGGAAGTCAAAGAGGGCACAACAAAATTACGTAATTAAATAAGTGCCAGACAAACCTTTAAACAGTAAAAAAACAATGTGAGTGTTGTTGAAGTTATGCTATGAATGAATATGCCAAGTCTGTTTCCATTGCACTCTGCCACATTTTTTCCTTTTCGTGATACACCAACTTTTCCACCTTGACGTTTTCCAACGTTACTACAAATTAAAAATATGCTTGAAACCGGGTGAATAGGACAGGTGACACTAATGGTGTTTTTTCATTAATGGTACCTGCTCGTCTTGCCTCGACTCGACCGTGGTGACCCGTCCTCCTTTTTCCATTGCAGATTAGTATCACCTCATGCGGGAGGCCAGCCGTAGCTGGTCGTCATAGCAGGAAACTGCCGTAACCTAACTTGACACACACATAACTTCGAAGGAGTGTTGCTTTTGATTCTCAGCATGTGGCTGTTTGCAGAGGAGGGTAGTTATAATTCTAAGAGTAGTTTTAAATCATTGTACTGTTACTTGAGTAGATTTGTGAAGAAGACCCTGTACTCTTACTCCGCTACATTTGGCTATAATGAGCTCGTTACTTTTCTATTTACCTCTTTGGTATTCTATGAGTCATTATTTTTATCCCCCCCGCTTACATCTCATTTTAATGTTTTATTTTGACAGAGAGAGAGACTTCTGCTAAAGGCTCTACAACGTGACTGTCTTTCACCAATCAATCGTTGTTATGTGGTCTCGGCATATGACCATTCTCAATGTCAATGGCGGGACGGGTTAGCTTTATAGTTGTAGCAAAACAAAAATGTCAGACTCAACCGTCGGCAATTCAGACACAGACATGAGGAACAAAATTGTTCAGTGGTTTCTGAAAACAGAGTCAAGTGGCCATTTTGAAATAGTGAAAAGTGGACGTCGTGGAGATGCCTTGGTGGCGTACCTAGAGCCGATGTATTTGATTAGTGGCTCGTAGGGTTGAAGTAGGAGCTGAGGTGGAAGACAATGGGAAGGAAACTACAGTGAGGAAAATAAGTATTTGAACACCCTGCTATTTTGCAAGTTCTCCCACTTAGAAATCATGGAGGGGTCTGAAATTGTCATCGTAGGTGCATGTCCACTGTGAGAGACATAATCCAAAAAAAAAAAAACTTTATTTGTATGATACAGCTGCAAATAAGTATTTGAACACCTGAGAAAATCAATGTTAATATTTGGTACAGTAGCCTTTGTTTGCAGTTCCAGAGGTCAAACGTTCCCTGTAGTTTTTCACCAGGTTTGCACACACTGCAGAAGGGATTTTGGCCCACTCCTCCACACAGATCTTCTCTAGATCAGTCAGGTTTCTGGGGTGTTGCTGAGAAACACGGAGTTTGAGCTCCCTCCAAAGATTCTCCATTGGGTTTAGGTCTGGAGACTGGCTAGGCCACGCCAGAACCTTGATATGCTTCTTACAGAGCCACTCCTTGGTTATCCTGGCTGTGTGCTTCGGGTCATTGTCATGTTGGAAGACCCAGCCTCGACCCATCTTCAATGCTCTAACTGAGGGAAGGAGGTTGTTCCCCAAAATCTCCCAATACATGGCCCCGGTAATCCTCTCCTTAAATACAGTGCAGTCGCCCTGTCCCATGTGCAGAAAAACACCCCCAAAGCATGATACTACCACCCCCATGCTTCACAGTAGGGATGGTGTTCTTGGGATGGTACTCATCATTCTTCTTCCTCCAAACACGGTTAGTGGAATTATGACCAAAAAGTTCTATTTTGGTCTCATCTGACCACATGACTTTCTCCCATGACTCCTCTGGATCATCCAAATGGTCATTGGCCATGCATGATTTCAAACCATGACGTCTTAGTGTATTATCAACAGTAACCTTGGAAACGGTGGTCCGAGCTCTTTTTAGGTCATTGACCAGCTCCTCCCGTGTAGTTCTGGGCTGATGTCTCACCTTTCTTAGGATCAAAGACAGACCAGTTAGAAGGCTAAGAATCGTCGAGCACGGTAGGAGGTAGGTTCCCTTGAGCAGCTGGATGTGGCACTGGAATGTGCTGGCGGGGGACCCAGAAGTGCAGGAGGCCCAGTGAGCAGCCGGATGTGGCACTGGAATAGCAGTGCGGCCAGCTTTGAAAGGGAGAGAGCAGAAGCCGAATGGCCAGGAACTGCCGAAGGAAGGGTAGAGGATGGTATGAAGGGATGAAGGGATGCATGTGCAGGGGTTGTGTGATGCCTGCGAACACAGGGATGAATAGCCAGAGATCGCCCGAGACATGACAGACAGAGGGAGCGGGCACATGGGGAAACACGACCTGACCCCCGCCAGAGGGAGCAGGTGAAGCGTGCTGTAGCTGACGAGGCCTCGTGATGTCAGACGAGACGCCACTGGCCATGGCCAACGCTGGCGGGGAACACAGAAGTGCTGGAGGCCCGGAGGTTGTTGCTGCAGGGGGACAGCGACGGAGGCTGACGAAGCGGGCTGAGTGACCGAAGTCGCGGAGGCCAGAGAGAAATTGACAACATGCAAGCTTTTGAATTATTAGAGGCGATAACAGTCACAGTAGAAGATAATAGATGCAAAGTTAGTTGCTGTCAAGAGTGCGCCAAAACGAAAGGCAGTCAATGATACACTCAACGACGGCTCAAAAGCGGAAAAAAACAACGACCAGAACCCCGCCAGGTGGAGCTGGTGATGCGGGCAGTGGCCGATGAGGCCCGTGACATCATGCGTGACAACGCTGGTCGAGGCCGACGCTGGCGAGGGACCTGGAAGGGTGGTAGCTGCCCCCGAGGCACGAGGTAGTGACGGAGGCTAGGAACAGCCGATACAATTCAGTACTGGTGTCAATGAGGTACAGTAGAAGGCGGGCCACGGTCCAGTCTCCGACATCGGGTGTCATCTGTGGAGGTAGAGACGGCATTGCCACGCAGGAGGGCGCGCGGGGCCGTGGAGAGTAGCAGGCACTTTCACGGGAGAAATGCTGATGACGAGGAGAGTGTAGACGACGATTTCTCAACCTTACAGACTGAGGGGAAGAAGCCTGAGTGCCGCTGGAAGCTGAAACTGAGGCGGCTGGGAGCCGCTGGAAGCTGAAGCTGAGGCAGCTGGGAGCTGCTGGGAGCCGGGAACGTCTGGCAGGGGAGTGGAGATCCGGGCAAAGACAAGGCGTGGTGACCGCAAACCGCAATCGGCGCCGTTGAGACAAATGACGGGATCCGACTGCTGCGGTGTGACTGAAACATGCCCTGGTTCGAATAGATCGTCGTACAGAACGTCACAGACATCAGGTGAGCATAGCTGTAGCTCTGGATCCATGACTACGAGTGTGAAACGCCGACCAGCTTCGTCAAGCAATCAGAGACACAAGCCTGGCTGCGCATGCAGCACGGTATATGTGGGTTTGTCTGGTGATTAGAGGTGTGGTTTAGGCGTGGCCCTGCTCCTGAACCTTAGTTAACAAGTCAACTCCATTTTTAGTAAAAGTGCGAAACAGCAGCTACATTATGTGGCATCTTCTGTGTCAACCAAAAACAACGGACATTTCAGCATTCAAAACCTCAACATCTAACTTGAGGAAACTTTTAGCGGTAATTTTTGTTTTTGCTGTGGATAGGTGAATGTTTGTCTTTTAGGTTACATATGTTTTAAACATTTCCTATATACAATATATCCATCCAAAGTGTAAGTCTCTTCACTTAAGCTATTTTGTAATTAATAAATTAATTTTAATTTATTTTATTGATTGGATGAACTATAATTTGCCTAAAGATGATTAGTTTGTATTTTTGTCTGTCTGATTGAATGCTTGTGTTAAGAAATAAATAAGACATTACTCAACAGTTATTCATGGTACTTAGTACTTGAGCAGTTTTTTCACCAAGCACTTTTTTTACTCTTACTCAAGTAATTATTTGGATGACTACTTTTTACTTTTACTTGAGTCATATTATTCTGAAGTAACAGTACTTTTACTTGAGTACAATTTTAGCTACTTTACCCACCTCTGGCTGTTTGCCAGAAGACAAATTAGTTTCAAAAGAAGCTGAAGGCAGCAAAAAAAAAAAAAAAAACGCTGGCTAAACTATTTAAACTATTTTGGGTTTGTTCAGGACACCCCTCGTCTGTCGCTAGCAATGATGACGCAGTGAATACTGTCGATTCTCTCTGACCAATCAGTAGTCTGCAAGTTTTCACGTAACCTTTTGATATTGCCTCAGCTCGCTTGGAGCCTTGATTGAGGTAGTACTAAAAAAAGTACCTGTTAGCAGGTACCAGGGACTTTTTTTGTAATCGAAAACAAAAAAGTAGAGTAGAGTCAAGGTGTGTCAAGTAGATACCATGCAGTGTAAAAACGCCATAACAACATTACCAATGGCTCGGTTCTATTCAATTGCCTCAGTAAGCCATGACAGTCAGCAAGTATCTACTGTACATTACCGGGTCCCTAAAAATGGAAGCAGCTAAATTAACCATCATTTAATTCATTATTCACATCTTGGCCTTGACCAACTGCAACTTTGCTCGTTTGAAAGCCATGATGTCTCTCTCTCATGGGTGGGCCAAATTCTCTGGGCAGGCAAAGCAAGGAAAGCGGATGTAACCTTGCCCCTTATGACCTCGTAAGGAGCAAGATTACAGATCCATCTGAGTTTTCATTTTCTCAAAGGCAGAGCAGGATACACAGGACTTGGTTTACACTTCTAGCCACTGGGGGACCATAGGTAGGCTGGAGGAATGCATCTTAATGTTGAATTACCTCATAAAGTGAATTGGTCATGCCACGGGACCTATAAACATAAATAAACATAAAAAAAACATGAAACAAAAGACTAGGTATAAATACTAAAGAAATAATATGTCCATATAAAAATTGTATTTCCTTTGTGACAATCCATTTTTAAGAATTACATATTCTATAAATGTCTTCTATCAACAGAGACAGAACATCACACATGCAGCATTGTGCGTCACAAAGGTAATGTACTGCGTTTCTCTCTCTGGTGACAGAATTACTGCCTTCCAACCCGTGTCTCTAAATAAACATTGCCAAAGGTCATCACCCCCATTCAAGAACCATCAATTTGGCTAAAAAAACGTTTCTACTTACCTATTTGCAAAAACTAACAGTTTTTTTCTGTGTTGTTCTGGGATAATTCCTAAACTGGCTGTTGATTCTGACGAATGAAAACAACAGGAATTGCTCTATCATGTTCTTATGTGCTGTTTATTCTTTGGCCTTAATCCTAGTTTAGATTGTTTCAATTTAGCGGCTGATGCTGTGTGAACATGTGTGGTAATTGATGGTTTTTCTCTGGTTCTGGTTTACAAACATTTTTCTTACTTGGAAAATACAGTATGTTCTTTAATATTTTAACTTTAGTTTTGCAACCAAATTGGCATTTCATTACAAAGAGCTGGCTGTGCAACAACCCTTTAACAGACTGATGAGTCGTTATCTCCTCCATTCTTTTCCTGTGGACCTAAATCCATTCAAATGAGCAGGTTACTCCCGTTTACCTCAAATTAACAGTTGGTCTACATAAGACTAAGAGGTTCTGTCCCACTAACAGATTTCAGGCATGCAGGACTTTGAACAGGTGGTGTATTATTAGTGCCATAGTACACAAGTGTGCTTAAAATGGCAAAAACAAAAAATAAGTGGTTTTAAGCTTTACAGATCTACTAATCTTTACAGAAATAATGCATAGCATTTAATCTGAAATAGCAGAATGATACTGACTCTCCTCTAGCGTACTCCTCCTTGAACAGTGCTATTTGATTTTCCTGAGGAGTTCATCAGTCAGACATGTTTTGTCAGTGCAGGAGGAAGCAGCTCTGCTATGACTATCCCACTGTGGATACAAAAGTGCAACTTCAGTTTTCAGCATCCGTCTGAGAAGGTGTTTGTACACAAAAATTAACAACTTCATATGTTAGTGTATATATATCCCAGATGTCTAAACCAGGCAATCACACCAAGAGGTAATGCGCAGTGAAGTGCAAATCTCCCAGCACCAGCTGTAATATATTTTTTTTATATAATTAGAATTTATTATTATTTTTCTGAAGTAAAACACCATCATTTCTCTGATCATGCACAGGTTGCACTTGAATATGTTCCATCCCTTCATAGACAAAACAGGTGACAAGACTGAAGTGAGCATTCTAACAAGTGTTTAACATCAAATATTACTAAAAAGGGCTCAGCTTGAAAATCAAATATAGTGTCATGAGTTTTATTCTACTCAACAGGTAAAGCCAATACCATATTGAAAATGTTATCATGTAACAAGAGATTATTTGGCATTACTCTCACAAACACCAGGGTATAAATGTGGTTCACATATGGATTGGCAGAGCACTAAACCATATCTATTATTCAAGCGTGAGGGAGAATTTTTAGAGCACTCTCAATTTCTGCAGTATTCATAATTTATATTTAAATCCTTCTTGGTTTCCACTACATATTCAGATCTCATTTACTGTCATCCAGGCAGACTCGCCGCCTTATCCTCCAGGAATCTGGTCTCAATTAATGTTCTTATCGAGATTTAGGAGAGGATTTAAAAGGAAAGGTGCTTGGCAGTGTCCATGGAAACACACAGTAGAAGCAATCTGTGTGTTCTTACACAGGAATTGGAATAATTGAGTTGTATGGCTGTGCTTTGCTTTGTCTTTCAGATCACTCCATGTTCATCTTGTTTCCTCGCCCTGTTTGAGCCCTGGATGTTTTATCAGAGCTTGGATATGACATCACATGTACACAATCTAGGAATTTATCTGCTTTAGGATTGGTGCAAGAATATTTTACTTAAAAAAAACTGATTGTTGGAAATACTGATTGAGGTGTTACATTTTCTGTCTGGTTTGTCTTTTCACAGAGGTCTGACTCTGTATCCTTACCAGTCCTGCTGAAGGGAACTCTGCACGCAGTGTGTGTCTGTCAGAGGAGATAGTGTTGCAACCATATAGAAGAATGAAAAAAATGGGAAGCTTCAATCATTCATCACTTCTTCCTGCAGCTAGTGTCATAGGGGTGGGGATTCAGAATTCAGAACAAGTTTCAGGGGTACTAAAACTGCAGAAAGGGAAGGTAGTTCTTTTGGTGATTTGTCATAGCCAACATTGTGCATGGTAGACAGAACTGTGAAGTGCTACAATTTGGCTCTGGGATAGATCTTTGATCACTGCAAGATCAGAAGTGTCAGATATATTTCCACTTGTGTGTTTGTTTTGGTCCTGAAAGTGTCGGTTCTGTTGTTTATATGCCATAACAATAATAGAGGCCATAAGCAAAGCAAAAACTGCAAAACCAACATGAAAAGAAAAGTTTAAAGTTAAAGCATGTTCCTCCCATTAATTTAATTGTAAAAAAACTAAATTAGGTTATCTATCATTTATTATGGAAAACCAAAACAAGATAGCATATAAGATTGGAACACATCAACATAATGCCATTCCTTATATTACCATTTTTAAATTTGACATAGACTAACAAAAATCTTCTTAAACAAATGAAATGTAGCACACCCTCCAACACTGTGACCATGTTTGCAAACTCTTAACAAATATTCCAACAACAGTCTAAACAAAGCTCAACTTGAAGTTGTTTGGTCATTAAAGCTCACTATGAAGCTAATTTTTTATTAAAAATGTATTTTGGTTGTTTTTTACAAATCATAGAAGTTTCTATATCCCTCATTTGCTACATATTGACTGACGTAGGGCATGCTAGTGATGTGAGTGCAATATTTAGCACAAGCAAATGTCATACAGTAGATTTAATAATGGATTGAAGGGGATGCATGTTTTATTTCTCCTTTTTTGTTCTCTAGTGTACACCTCAGAGCTTTGCTAGACAAAGAGATTCTAAAGAGTTCTAAAAACAAGAGTTGTGATGCAGGCTGTTCTGAAGTGACCAGTAATTACCAAAGTCATGTCTATCAGTAGTATTATAAACAATTGCCTCCTCCTCCCCAACTCAAAAAGAATCAGAGTTTACCCTGAACACAGCTGCCAGAAAACATATCTTAATGCTCAGACAGCAACTGAGGGAACATCCATCTAAACAATCAAGAGTGAAGTGGTACAACCATAGCCAAACGTGTAGATATTTTGCTACAGTGTATAAGCTGTACACAACTATAACATCAGCACTGACATTGCCTTTCAAGGACATCAGAAGCATGGGGGATGGCTAAATCCCCCTTACCTCAAAGGCACACAGCCAGTTTGTTTAGATAAACACAGAGTAAACTGGGGAATTAAAGCAAGGCTGTGTGCTATTTAACCAACACTTCCAACTTGGTAGAAGCCTGCTGGGACCTTCTCAAGGAAAGAGATATGAGAGCAGTGCACACCCTGTACACTTCAATAAGCATAGGTTAACTTGAGGATATTTATCAGCGTACAGAGCTGAGTAGAATTACCACACGTGCTCAGGAGGCAGTAAAATAAAATGTGCCTTCATGTTCAGTATAGTACAGTGCATCAAGCAATGGTGAATACCGCTGATCCTTAAAGTGGCATTAATCAATATGTTTTAGGATAACAAAATAAAATGACTATGTGACAGTGTGAAACTGGTCAGTGTCGTTTTCAACGATAAAACTTTAAAATGACCCACTGACCATCTTTCCACCAAACAGCATACAGACACAACGCAGCTACAGAGCCAGATATTTCCCTCAGGTGATGATGGAGACCAACATAGAGCTAAAAGACAGAATGATTAGATTCCAGGTGGCCAGAAACACAACACCAATTGAATGATAATGTTGCTCCGTAACCGCTGGATGTATAAATAAGCAGCTGTTTTCCAACAAGTTGGCCACATCAACTCACAATAAAATGTGATGATAAGTCAATGTTCAACTGTTTTTCCCACTGCCCTCGATTTATTTCTTGAAATTATCCTAAAATTAAGTATCACAGCCATGTCAGTTAAACTTCCATTTCAGTTTATGCAGTCACCACAATTATTACAAGTTTGCCTTAAGACAGCCTTCTCCCAAACAATGAATGAAGTGTTGTTGGTTGTTCCAAAAATGTGTCCATCAAATGTCTCAGAGATTTAACCAGTAAAAAAATATACATTGCTCTGCACAATGCAAGGTTACAGCTTGTAATCACTCTAGTGCTCGGCTATGGTTACTACAGCTGAATATAATTTACATTATAGCACTGTCATTTTTGGAGCATATAATGCACCCTGGCACCCATGTATATTCTACTCATCACTCATCCGTTGTCTCTTTAAAGGGGAATTGAAGCGCATGTGAATGAAGTTCTAGACAAACCTCAAACTGAGCACACGTGATGTCCTAATGCTCAGAATAAAATTGTTTTCTATTGGTTCTCCATTCCCTCTCTTAGTCAACCTGAACACATTCTATTTAAAAAGATGACAAGTAAGAGACTCCAAATGATGAAGCTGACACTTCCATAGAGTGCAGGCTGTGATGTATCTGTACCGAAGCTTGAAGCTTGAATGTTTGCTTCACTATCAGTGTAAGACTGCTTTTGAAGTGAGTTGAAAGAACTAAAAATCCAAAGTTGACTGGGTGCACTTCCTTATCTGATACCCAACTGTAGGTGAGTGTGGATACACAGAAAACCTTATAAGGATGCTTTTATTTCACTTTTCCTCTAAAACAGCCTTTAGACAGATAATGCTTGTTTTTATCATGCATATTATTCAATGAACAGGGTTGATCTTAACTGTGAGAAGAGCAAATGTAATATTCTGACAATTTATTTTCATTCAACACATTCCATATTGGGTTCTTTTTAACTTCCCCTTAGGGAATTCTTAACTTTTAGTGTATCTGTAGCATCTGAGTGGTAGGTAAATAAGACTTTTCAAAGCTCTGTGTAATTTTACCTAGTGTCGGCCTTTTTCAACAGCAGTGTATTGCACATGAGTGAAAGGATGCATTGTGACACATAAACTTTTCAAACAGGATGGACAAAGGTTCACATGGGCTACATTTACGTGATGAAATAATCTCCATCGTTATCATATCACATTCAGAGTGAAAAAAACAGCAGTACTGTAACACCACTCTGGCCTAAGGCAACAAAAGCAGGGCTGCTTCTCATCGAATCACATCTCCTTGCTATGTTTGTTTTTCAGCATATCATTCAAGCAGTTCATTGTTTTTCACATTCAGAGCAGATTTTAGTTTATATACAATCCTTCCACCTCCTGTTCATCTTCCATCTGTGATCTCGATATTTGTAAAAAGTTCTTCATGCTCACAAATATTAAGTGGCCTATCCATGACTGTAGGAATTCCAAACAATTTCATATTTAAACAGCCTAGTTTCAGCAAATAAAGCTTGTCATTGGGGTTCCAGACCACCACAAAGGCATTAACCTTGGACACTGACTTATGCACAAATCGCTTGAAAAATGTCAAAAACTTATACTTAGAAATTCCTTTGAGAATTGTTTCCAGCCATTTTTGCTGATGAGATTTATCCTTCAATGGCCACAGCTTCTGAATGAAACATTAACATGAACAAACATTGTCACATCTTAAAATAGCTGTTTTGTAGCTAACAATAGCCTCAAATTAAAGCTGTCAGACAACTTCCATCAGTGTTTACAGTAAGTGTCCCAAATCTTTTTGTTGGCTGAACAACATTTCTCTCAGGTAAATGACATGATGCTTTGTATTGCAGGGTGTAGAGGATGAGGTAAGAGGGAGGGCAAAGGAGCAAAGAAGGAGTTTGGAAAGCAGAGTGCAGGAGCAGATCCATAGACAGCTGAGAGTCAGTGATGCTAGTGTGTAACCTCACTCTCAGTGCGCTCTGATTAAAGAATGATTTATAGGCCTGCTGGAGAGCCCTCTCAGCAATCCGTCTCCTCAATGAGATTTTCTTTCCCTTTCAAGGGGTTTGGTAAATCAAGCCATCTTGGAGAGGATCTTGGGTGGACAATGTCAATGTGTAACTGAGAGGGAGCCATTAAATGTTATAATCATGAAAGCACGGGGGTGTTCACAGGTGCATACAGACACATATTTGTCACATGCAGTGTTGATCCTGACTCCGTCAGTGGCATAAATCAGTTTATGGAGACATTTGTGCATCTGTCATTCCGACAAACTGATCATCAGTCTTTTGGTTTTAGTGTTCATTTGCATGTGAAGATTTAAGATGTGTTTAATAATGAGTGTGTTGGAATATAATATGAATTTCTCCATTCTTTATATTCATCCTATAATGTTCAGTCTATACAGTGTTGTTCACTGATTGTTCAGCTCTAAATGCATACCCTGTTAGTTGTATGTGTGCACTGCGAAAAACTCCTTTTTGTATGTTATCATGTCACTGTGCTAACGTCCTCATAATGACAATAATAACATGGTGATATTAAGTAATGTTTATCATGTTCACAATGTTAGTTTAGTGTATTAGCATGCTAACATTCATCCTCAGAAAACTATGAGTGTACAAAATGATACAGTACATATTTCGCAGGAAAAGTACAATCTTCAACCTTCTGGTGGCTCTAGAAGAGAGTTCGGGATCAACAACTGTAGGATTCATCCTCTTGGGACCATGCACATCGGTATGAAATATCAAGGCAATTCAATCAACAATGTTTGAGAAATTTCAATCTGGACCAAAATGGTGGGGGACAAAAAAATGTGAGAAATAAATCTGCCAATGTCATCTGAAATGACACTGAGACCAAATATTTGTATTGGAAACACACTGAAACCTGATCTCTTAATGTACTGATATTATTTTAAATAAATAAATAATTATACATTAATACATTAAAAATAGTAAATAGTAAATAATAAATTAAATAAGAACGCAATAATAGTCAAAAATTACTGGACAAGATGTATACTCTATTAAAGACTTCTGCACAGCAGCAGAAGAATGGCAACACTGCATGGGGAATGTTGGGAAGTCACTGCGGACCCATCAATCACTAGCAAATCATCTGCAGTCTGAATCCTATCTTTCAAATGGCGTCATGATGCCATCTGTCTAAAGTGTGCTGCATGCCACTGCGGTCTGTATCACAAGTGCAACAGTTATTGCAACAATAAATATCTTTTCATTTCCATATTATCTTCTAAGTGTACAGAATGCTTACATGCATACATTTGGGTGACAATATAATCATTTCAGGTAGCTCCTCGCTCATGATTACGCTGCATTCAAGTTTGCATTTCATTAATGTGACTTTTTCATTAACCAATGCACGGAACCGCTCTGTGTGATGTTTGCCAATTATCTTTTCCTGTTTACCAAATGACATTAATTAGAATGCATTGTATTTACATAACCCAGAACAAATAAGACTTTGAGCATAATCTGTTGTTAAGCTTCTTTGAAAATAATTACTCCACATACTGTTGCCATTGTTACTACTTACATTCATAAACAATCAGACAAGTCACCCTATTGACATAAAAATGCATGTTAAAATATAATTAAAGCTTAATGTGGCAAAACCTCAGATATACTGTATCTAAACATCTACCATTACAACAAAAAATCCTGCAGGCAAAATCCTTTTACACATACATCAAATATAAAAAATGTAGGAATGCTATGTGTTGGACTAGTATAAAGTAGCATAGCATGGAAAAAGCAAAGTACAAGTAGCTTAAATGTGTAATTAAATTACTTGATTAAATGTACTTAATGACACTGGTATTTACTATAAATTGAATTATGCAGGTAAAATATACTGAGTGAAGACACATACTGTAGACAGAACTATAGTATGTGTCCTTCAGCTCCTTTTTACTTTACCAAGACGCTTTCACACTTCTTAAAAACACCACAAAAACCTTTATAGCAGGGTGGCATTACTGCAAGATTTTCTGTCCTTCAATAAAAAACTCAGACTCTCCGATGTGAAAGTCTTTGATCTAGTCAATAACAATGTAAACAAAGCAAGCACACAATCCACAAAGATGTTACCGCTGTGTGCTTCACTCTATATTTTCCGATTTGGCCTTTAACAACGTAGCCCACGTACAAAGCTAGCTGCCTGAATAACAGTGATTAAATTTGGCAGACAGCTTGCTCATCATTATGGCACAGGGAGAGGGCAGTCAGACAATACTTGAAAGTGCTTAACAGAGTCACAGAACACAACATTCTTCCCTGCTGATTAGCTTATTTAGAGCAGAGGAGCACAGGTGATGATTGTTCCTGAAGATGACAGATGATAGGCTACATGTTGTAGCTGTGCTGGCTCTATAAATGTCGTAATTTCACGCTTTTAGCACTATTCCCCCTGTTGCATTTCAGCTGAAAACGCACTGCCCTTGAGTATTATACGGAAAGTGTTGACTTGGCAAAGACACAAAGGCACCTCTCAGAATGCTAACGGACAAAAAAACACGTTAAACTACATCTGCATTGCATTAGCTCATTCTGTTAGTCACATCACAGCATTGTGTCTGTGTGATCAACCAGGTAGTGCATCTTGCATGGATATGACAGGCCTGCAAATATACCATGAATATGTAATATATTTTTTCTGGAGCAAGTATATGTAGCTTCTTGCAACAGAGCTGTCTCTGTGAAATAAGTGCCAATTATAATATTAAGGCTGTCTCTACCAGTGACCTTTTTGCATTTGCTCTGTATGCTATTACACTCAATCAAGAAAGGTCAGTGGTGGACGTGGGTCCCATGCAAAAACTATTTTTTTTTTCATCTTAGTGTGTTGGCTGTTTGTACAATTGGATTTCATCACTGAAACAAACACACAGACAGTGCATTGGATTTGCTGTTTGCATACACTAATACGACTTCAATATTTAACATATGTTGTAATGTAACCTGTTTAAGTCTTTTAAAGCAAGTGTTTAACTTTAACTTTTTAACTTTGTTTAGCTTTTTTGGAAGCTCTCTGTGGAGAAATAAAGTGCTGATTGTAATTCTTCTGAAGTGTTCACGTTTGGTTTCATAGAATCCACGAGTAATATATAATTTTGATATAAATAACTGCTGTTATATTAATATATTGCCAATTTTGAAAAACACATAACTTACACTGTACTATTTTTTGATGTAATAAATCAGTAAAGTAATTTTTGGCATTAATAGCATATAGTACAGTGTAACCCACCCAGAATGTCCCAGTATGATCCACGTGTGAACAAACAGCACACTGTGACTGAACAGCTCTGTTTTACATAGTCATTTCAGTGTTTGAGAAGGGAGCCCCTTGGTGGGCAAACTCAGAATTTCCCTTGTTAAATAAAAATAAAATGAACAGCACTATATATGGGCATTAATGGCATCCTCTTTTATCATTATGACTGTCAAATAGTACAAACATTCAATGACAAAATGATGGTGTATTCCAGTTAAAAGAAAGATTCAGATGTTCTCGCTTCACAACTGACACAACATCATTTCTTGTAGTTGTTTTTTGTGTCAATCATGACTGGGATAAACCTTTGAATGACGTCTTACTACCAGCAGAAACTCAATCAAACATCTTCTGGGTACTGCAGGGATCATTTCTAATCTGGAGGCCAATTTCTTTCTAATTCTTGGTACTGTCACAAAAACATAACCTTATAGCAAATAGGCTAGCATTTTAGGTGCGCTATGTTCATGTCATAATTCTAAACAACTTATACACTTAAAAAAAAACAATTGTGCCCTTTTGAAACATGTACAAAAAGGGAAGGTTCACTGTGAGGAAGCCTCTCTTTTGCAGGACCAACCTTATCACATTCACACAGTTACACATTCATAACTGGAAGCTGCCCAGTACAACCACAGTCTGATCTGCTGGCCACTGAGCAGCTCCAATTTATTTTCCAAACTGAGCAACAGGAAGTGCCACAAATGCCAAAAATATATGTAATACATTTACATTTTTCAGATTCAAGTTTTATCAGATCAGCTCCCCATACTTTAGGCACAAACAAAAAAAAATAAGTTTAGAGGTGGCGTAATATTGTAGCTCACTGATTAATATTTTTTCCTCTCACAAGAGTCTGAATTTCATTCCTGCCCCAGCCAGCCTGGCCTCCTATCATTACATTCACTTTAATGTATTCACAGGGTTGGCTGCCTGCGCTGTAAGTGAGCCTAAATGAATACTCCACCACTATAGACAAACTTTCATCAGTAAATATTCGGGCTCTACCCCTACATTTGTCGCTGGCAGCTATGTTATATTTCTCTCTTTTGAGAATACATTTTGTTGGCGAATGCAGCTCTCTGTTAGTGGAGCACACACTTAGTGTGTCAACAGAGACTGTTACATTTTGATTAATCATTTCCTGTGGGCTGAGAGCTGTCCACTGCCAAGCACAGAATTTCATTTGAATAAAAAGGGTGAATCTATTGGTCCCAGTGGGGAAGCGATATCCTCTACTATAGCGATATTCTGTCAGTTTGCCACCAAAACAAGTTTGAAAGAAGTGTATTATTACGTAAAAAATGAGTATGTTGCATTATAAACACAAAACTACTTATTTTTTTAATCATATCATCAGGTTAATCTGACATTGTATGAAATTAAACTTAAATGTTTGATCACCTCTCACTTTACTAAACTTTGCAGCTGAGAAATGAAAGATGAATACAGTGGATGAGGAGTCAATCAGCTGCTCTTGATAGAAAACATCTTTGCAAAATGTATTGTACCGTGTATTTTTGGAAATTAAAAAAGTTTATTGAATTAGTTTTTTGGGGGAAAATTAGTCTTTGTTGTAAAATATAAACATTTTTCTACTTGTTTTAGTTAAATAAAAAAACAACAGTATATTGCTGCCATCTATTTATGTAAGTTTAGCATTTAATTTAGCATACACATTTGTTGAGTTCCTGCAGTTCCCTCTGAGGCCATTTTTTTGTTACGATGTACAAACACACACACCTACACATATATTCATCCTTTAGCTAGTCATCTTTAGCTAGTTCTACACACATAGAACTTTGCCTTCGCGGTACTTTGTGATAATGGACCATTATCAATGTTCTATCACTGGAGCTTTTTCTTCATATAAACCATGACTCCTATTAAACTGTTAATTACAAGCAGATTTAGTTTATTAGCTGAATTTTTAAATGTGCTCATTCAAAATACACATTTAAATCAGGTAAGAATGGAATCATTAAAATTATTAGAATGTGTTAGATTTGAAATATTTGGGAAAAATTGTGCCTCAGCGTGTGAGTTATACATATATCTTGTGTTTACAGTTTGTTTTACAATTGCTTACACACTAAAATTTAAACTTTCCCATAGTTAGCAAAACATTTCACTCAAGGAGCTAAACACCAGCCTAAATTTGCACAACAGTAAGTACATTGTCAACTTCACACTTTTTGCAAAACAATACACACAAGGCTTTCAAATGAACACACTCATGAACCAATTGGTTAAACTAAGCCACCAGCTGTGCAAACACATGATTACTTAATTGTAGACACACCAATCAGGTTTAAGCACTATATAACATACAGCAGGTGAGTTCACCGGCCTTCAACCAAAATGGAAGAAGTCAGAAGAAGAAGAATGAGACTGAGAGGGGGAATCCACAGAGGAGGAGAAGGAGGTAGAGAATGAGGAAGAGGAAGAGATCGAGCTAGAGGTAGAGGCCAAGGTGGAGGGAGAGGAAGAGGAAGAGGTAGACCTGAAGCCAGAGAATGTGCTCAAAGAAGAAGAGGACCAAATTTGTCAAATGAAATTGGTGAAACACTAGTGGACCACTTTGCGAACCACGGATTGACGCTGAGGGAGGCTGGAGTATGAGGTCAGCCAAATCTTTGCAGATATTCAGTGGCATCTGTCATAAGGGCATTTTGACAAGGAAACAGGTAAAAGAAAAGCTGTCTACAGTTACAGTAATCAGCTGCTTATTGTATGCACCATATCATCACTTTTGATACCCCTTCCTGTGACATTTTACAGTAGTTTACATGTATTTTCTACGTAGGATTGAGGGTCGAGAACGACAAGGAGGAAGGGGTCCCATTTTCATGCAAGAACAAGACAGAGAGATCATAAACATGGTTTTGGCTGATAATGCTATCAGGCTCAGAGAAATCCAAGTGAACATTATCGGTGACCATGCCATTTTCAATAATGTCCATCAGGTCTCTCTGTCAACTCTGACACGCATCTTGAAAAACACATCAGGTTCAAATTAAACTAATTTATCGAGTGCTTTTCCAGCAGAATTCCGAGAGGGTCAAACGGTTGCAGCATGAGTATGTGGAGGTATGTATTGTTCACTCTAGCACTGTGACGTTGCATACTGCACACATGTTCAGTGACTGTATACTAGATCCATCCTGAACTACACAATCGTTTCTTTCACTGTATTTCAGAGAGTTTTACAGATGGATGCTGAAGAAATCCTGTATGAATACATATACATAGATGGGGCAGGGTTCATCTTACAAAAGCAAGAAGGAGAGGCAGAAATAGATTTGTCCATAGGGCTATAATCAATGTCCCAGTGCAACGTGGGGGTAACATCACCCTTTGTGCTGCCATTACACAGGATGGGGTCCTCCTCCGTCATGCCAATATGGGCTCTCACAACACACCTCACATTCTTGCATTTTTGGACCGATCAACAACATCGTCACAGCAGTTAACCAAATGCATCAGATTTGGGACATTGTGCCATTCCACCGCTCTGCTCTTGTCCAGAACTGGTTTCAACACCATCAGCAGTTTACAGTACTATACCTTCCACCATACTCTCTGTTTCCAAACCCAATCGAAGAGTTTTTCTCTGGGTATATGGAGAGAAATAAATTATATTTTCCTCTGTCTGCAACATTGGTCTTGTGTAGAGTTTGGTGAATTTATTGTATATTTGCACTTTCTCTGTGTACTTCATTTACAGTACTTTAATCATTGAGATGTAGAATTGTTTAAAGTGCAACAGCAGTGTGTAACTGGGTCAAACTGAATTAAGTCAAATGAAATATGTGTGATTCATATGGTAATAAAATATGTTTTTTCTAAATTAGTGTGTAGTTTTGAGAGTGTTTCATTTTGTAAAGGGTCTGATGTGTTCTGCTCATTGGGTGTGTGATTTTCATAATTGGGTGTGGTGTTTTGAAAAACTGGTCCCTGCTTTCAATATAGTGCTTAAGCAATTGAAAAAAACTGTAATTACAACAATGTTTCATGTTTATGGAAGGAGGGTCCTATATACTGAGTGAGGTCTATTGTTAGAAATGTGGGCGAGAGACTGATGGGCTGTAAGTACAAGCTCAATTGTCCTCTGCAGGGGTTCATTCACGTCTAATCAATTCACCGATCAGAACAAGCTGAGCCCAGAATAACCCCTGCAACCACATCCCAGGCTAGTGTAAGATATGCCAATAGAAATAAAGGCTCACTAAGATTTAGCGTGCCGTAACTTTGTGAGATCCTTGCACACTAGACACATTGTCACAGGGCATGTCTCTGCTTCTATCAAAAAAGTTAGTTCCTAATGGAAATCTATAGCACACTAAACACTAACATCAATTTTTAAAACACTTCACCAACTCACTTCTTGCAAACAGATATGGTGGTAGAAAATAAGGTACTGTGCATAAATACTTCTGTGTGTGTGTGTGTGTGTGTGTGTGTGTGTACAAACAAATATGATAAATATGATGGTAGAAAATAAGGTAATGTGCGTACATACTGCAGTGTGTGTGTGTGTGTGTGTGTGTGTGTGTGTGTGTGTGTGTGTGTGTGTGTGTGTGTGTGTGTATGTGTGTGTGGTCACCTGTTTGTGCAGACAAGACTTTTCCTCTGCTGTTAATGTAGTGCCACCCATAGACAGGTCAATATATAACATCTTCATCTTCAGTCTGTGTGAGTGGAGATGGCAATCACATTTATACCAGACTGAGAAATTAGCAGCAGAACAATGCAGAACAAATCCAATGCATTTAATTGACACAAGAACTAAGAGGGAGTGGTTTAGCGCTATATAAATAAAATGTAATTGAATTGAATTAATGCTCTATACCAGGTATAGAAATAACTCAAACTAAAAGTAAGCAGAGTCCTCCAAGCATTGAGTCAATAAATGTGTTAAGTGTTTGAAAACTTGTGTGAAATCAACCATCAAGGGTGATTCTTAAAAAGCAGTGGACTTCATTACATTTGCACATTGTTCTTGTGTGCTCTCTTTATTTGGTTTCATGAAAGTTGCTGAGAAGTAACTCATTGTTGGCTCTGATAAAAGGTGTGTTTGCTGAAAATCATTAGCATAAGAAATGCAATGGTAAACAGAGGCCAAAGTATTTAGATTGTTGTTTTAATTTTTTGTGATTGCTGCTGTTGTTTGTGATATCTTGTGCGTTCTTTTCAACAAACAAAATAGGAGTACAGTGCTAACATTTTCATTTGTGAAATGGTTTGATGTTGAATGTTGCATTCAATTTAAACTAATATCTGTTCTGAAGCATTTACTATGCTGTATGTGCTCTGAAAGAACAAACCAATCTAAACAGAGGGAAATATTCTCAGCTACCCATCTCTGGCATATACAATGTGTTAAATTTCCAAAATGTCAGAGGATCCATTGAGCCCAACTGTGTCAGGAAAATCTTTAGTTATTGATTTGTCATGTCTGTTGAATTATAGAGAACAAAATTGTGTCAAATTACAGTAAAAGCTTCAGCAATTTCTACTTCCTGTCATGCAAAGATTTCTCAAGCGAGGCATATTTCCAGTCACATTGTATTAAGTCAGAGAATAGTTTTTCTTTACCATGCATTGTGTTGGACATACATGCCTAAATAAATATCCACCAGGCAGTATAGTTTCATAAAAACATACATTATTATAGTCAATTGTCTGCACTCCTTGCATAATGGCTGTGAATTGATCTGTTCCTGCTGTAATGGGGGGAGCATTCACTGTCAGCCTGCAGCCTGTCTGTAGGTTCCACTACATTGGTTTTGCTGGATGGTAGATGTCAGCAAGACCATAGAACAAAATAGTTTTGAACGAAGAATGGCAAATTGAATTCCTTCCCTATTTGTTGGATGCCACAGTAAATGGTATTGACAACCCCACTGTGGAGGACAAGAGGACCAACCCTCGACATCATAGATCAATAATATTAACTGAGACGTCCCTGCAACAAGTCTATGTGAATAAACAATAGAAAATATGAACTAACATGTAATATGAGATGATTTCATAGTGTTATAGGGTGATCTTCCATTTCTATTCACCAGTACTTGTTCTGTTACCTTGCTTAATACTCTTACTTCACCTTTGTCTTTCTCATCTCAGCGACATTGTCCATCGATCAATAACCACGGAGCAAAGAAGTCAACATGAATAATGTGCTAAATTAGGATATTTAGTAGTTATTGATTATGAATTTGCCCCTGCCCTTGAACTCTTTCACAGCACCTTAAAGGTTGATATGCTAAGAAAGATTTATGTCCTTTTATCACAACAAAATAAACATACAGTATAGGTCAGGCTCTTAGGTGTTCCATCTATTTTGGGAATATTGCAGATTGCGTGCATGTCCTCACACCACTGCCCTTTAAAAATGAGGAGGCGAGTAAAGCATACAAAGCTGCAGTAATTATCTCAATCCTTTACCCTGGTGAATGTGATTCAGCGTGCCAAAGAGAAAGGCCCGATGAGCCCAGAACATTTTGTAGAAAACCAGCTTTGCAGTTATCATGGCATGAAGCTCTGGCAAAATGTGGCCAGAGACATGCAGTCAGAAATTACATCTCTGTCTCCCAGGGTAAACAAGCCAGCACACATTCATTATAGAGCTCTCGACTGGACCTCAAATGTGTATTGACCAGCTGGGGACAAATGGGAACCATTTCCCTGTATGAATTGAAGCCATTTGTTACAGTTTAGGATTGATTCTTTGTCATGGCAACCACCAGAGTATGGTCATTCAATAAGAAATTGCATTATCTCAACCAAAATTGATTAATGTAAGAAAAAAGAAAAATGACAGAAAGAATCACCGAGAATACATGATGATGTGTTTCAAAAACTGAGAAAATGTTGACATTATTACCCAGTGCAGTTTAAATGTTTCATCGTCTGTCCTGGACCTGCCCTTCTTTCCCAGTTATTTAACTTCTTCTACCACATATTGTATTTGTCCTGATCAAAATGTGACTATTGACTTTTCCTTGAAGGTGCAAAAGCAGGAGTTGCTCAATCATGTTTAAAACAACCCATATATATACATATATATATATATATATATAGATATATATATATATATATATATATATATATATATATATATATATATATATATATATATAAAACACATGGGTTAAAACAAACTATTTTCTTAGGTGGTTTTCTACCCATGCATACCAAGTAAATTCAACCCAGCGCTTCCTGCAAAAATGCTTAATGAAATGTAAGGAAAAGTACGTCTCTAAAGGCAGAATAAACTCATTAAAATAGTATGGATTGTTTTAAAGACTACAAATCAGCTATTTCTTTTCCCCACAGTTGCCAAGTGACAGGACCATTTTTTAATAGCCTATGATAACGATTTAAGAGTAAGGTATTGTTACCAGGTGTATGTTACAATACAGTGGATGTTTTTTTTTTAGACAAAGTAAATTATACCTGATCGCAATCTGCTGAAAATAAGCACTTTGCAATGGAACAGAGACATTGGTGTAGAATTAAAATAGTTTTCATATCACAATATTTCTTAAGTGAATACATGCAGAACCTACTGCATCAGTAAATACATAAATATGCATAAAGTGTTTGATGTTTTCATGGAAGCTGTAACAAAAAGCAGATGTTCCCAGCCCAATTGCCATCTTACTGGAACAGACCAACTACAAGGAACCTAAATCTATGTTAAATTGTAGTAATAAGTAGGGTGAGTGCTGTTTTTAGAGGGGATGCGTGGGATGTACTGGGTTGTACAGCATTTCCAAAGACACAACCTTTCCAAACCATCAAAGAGGATACTGGAGATGAGGTGTTGCTGTACTTATAACAAGATGTCACAAACCTAATCCCTGCAAAGTCTAAATATAAACAACATTCCATCTGAATGGGTTTTTGTTGTGTATCTAAATTTATACATTATGTTAATGTGACTGGAATTGAAAATTGCTATATTATTGTTTGACACATGAAATAATTATAAGAAAAATATCAAATAGGTGTTTTACAGAATGAAACCAAAAACTGCAAATTAAATTTGCATGTATGATTTTTTCATACAACACATTCAACTTCCTTGGTAATAAACACATTGTATGTTTATCTATTAATTATTGTTATTGTATCATAGTGTATTCTACTCCAGCATATAAGATATTTTCTGTTAAATGCCATTATGTCTATCACTATCCCACAATTTGGATGGGGAAAATTTGTTTGCAGACCACTATTATACTAATGTATATAAAACAGCAGTTAACATAGGCCTGATTGTATACAATAGATTTTTCAGGTAATTATTGATCTTGTTGATGATGTGGATTGTTAGCATGACTACATTACGGCTTTACATTACTGTATGTATAGCAATGGGTATGAATGAACCAAAATACATAAAAAACTGTGATGTAAAGTACTGTGTTTTTGTGAAGCAATAATATATTTATTTAAAACATGTACAAAATGCTAAAACATGGCCTGATCAGTATATAATTCAAATTTCTGCAGTGTAATTTTTTCTTTAATTATTATTACAATTCACAATCTACACCTAACAGTGGCTGGTGTGTTTTCGTTGATTTTTAGGGCCCCAGTGGGCCCAGAATGGAGGCGATCTCAGCTGGAGCTTGAAATGCAACGTGTACAACAGTCTCCTCCTTCAACACCCCAGACAGAGTTATCCAACAAAGCAACACTGACACCGAATCAGTATTACATTTAACTCTAGTTTGAGAAACTATTACCTTGGCACAGACTAGACAGATTTATTTAATCTACAAGCTGCCAGCTCTGTCCCTTTCCCAGACTGGCACAGCAGGTGCTTGTTCATTCAATCTGTAGGGGCTGGCATGAGTCTGAGAATTTGATTATATCTGGATGCCAGAAAAACCTGGCAAGGGCCAAAGTTCAAAGGGATGCCTATCTGCACCAGTACTGCGCAATCAGTATTGTGGTTCCCTGATGCACTGCATAAGTTATGTTGCATGTGTAGATATTTTTGATAAACGGTGTGGCGTTTAAGCCTGGGAATATTTGAGGTTAATGTTAGTTTCAGGCAAGAGGAAAGCGAAAGACACACTCACGATTAATTTTTTTTTTTCATTTATTTATTCATTCCCATCTGCGCCTCCTCTTACTCTCAAATCATGCAGCTGCCAGAAATATGTAGGTAGGTTACTACAGTGTTGACAGGCCTCCACAGCCGATGAATAACATCGATCTTATCTTTGCAATCCACCAGTCACATCTGCCCGTTCACCTTGAGGACACAAGTGGCATTTTTATTTTTCAGATTTAAACACGTGTAAAATGTGAGAGATGTCAGAAAGTGTATGGCAGGTCAAAGGTCAGTAAACTGTGTGTGCAGTCTGGGATAGGAGGATAAGGGAACACATTCAGGCTAGAGGGTTTAAATCCCAACAAAAAGAGGTGCCAGAAAAGCTGTGTTGGAGTTACACAGTGAGCTGCACCTCACATTAGATGGGACTGTGGTAATGCTGACGTGTACACATACACATATTAAATCCACACAGCCTTACATACTGTACAGTAGGGTTTTTTCACTGATTTATGTGATACTCAAAGACACACACAACTATTAAATATTTTAATGACCCCCAATGTTTCTGAAAAAAGTCACTTCCTATTTAGTCCTACTTTTCATCATCATTCATATTCTAAATGCAACAAGGTTAAAGATTTTACTATTGTATTAAAAAGGTCAAGCTAAGGCATCAAGGTCACTAAATGATAATAATAGCCATTTTAAGTGGGAGATTTTTCAATAAGGACTTTTCCCATTAGTTAGCAAGTTAGCATTCCATGTAGAGGGAGAGACACAGAATAATACAATGAATATTTTTAGATACTTTTGGTTTCATACAGCCAGATATTCTGATTCATGTGTCCTCACAGAATTGCCACTGTGGTCCAATTTCTCTGATAGACAGAATATAAATTGAAAATTTATATTGTCTTCTGCTTTAGATCTTTATTTGTGAAAAGAGACACTTTTTGAGACTCTTGGTAAAAAAGAAAGAAAAAAGAGGACGTGCTGGTCTCATTTGCCATACGAGGTTTTGAATTTTTTCCCTTGAATAAACATCTTTAGTCCTCACTGCTCAGCATTTGTTAAAAGATTTTAGCAGGTGCAAGGCGGCAAAGTCGATGCCCAAAGAGTTGCCCTGCTAATACCATTACAGGTCACGTCGCTCCTCATTCTGTTCACACTAACAAATTGCACTGGCCTGACATAGTAAATAAACATAATAAGGGCTGTTTGTTTTTCAGCCACCTCTTCTAGACAAAGTCATGGCTGCTAAATGTTTGTTATAGCTATAAGGTATTTCTCTGCAGACTATGCCTGAGGTCTGCTAAGTTTGGGCTGTAATTACTTTGTTCTTTATTTCATGCTTGTGGCTTCTGCATACAATAAAAGCTGATCACTGAGCCCCTGCACATTTCCTGCAGCTGTTTGATTGAATTGAATAGTAAAAAGGAGAAGCAGAGAGCCGGCAGTGACCGCAACGTGCTGCAGATGGCAGTAGTTGAACAGGCATCTGCTTTTTTGTCTCGAATGTTAACTCCTCCACAGGTGACAGATGATGACATAGAGCTTTTAATCTAGTTCAGATTTATGATGTCAACAGAGGGAAAATTCTCCCTTGCTTCTTGTGTGAGTTGAAATGGAATGTGTGCACAGACATTAAATAAAGAGGGGGGTGTTTTGGTGGGTAATGGAAGAAATAGGGTTTGTCTCATATTTACTGAAGTGAATGCCCTGTGCGATTCCTGCCACAACATTTTACAAGTCTGACTGAAGGAACGTATGAGATGAACTGATAACCAAGCACTACATCAGAGAGGAATGAATTGAAAGACAAAGTGTAAATTGCAACTCCATGAGAGATTAAAGGCAGAGCTGAAGAAAGTTCAAATTGGAACTTAAAACAGGGCAGAGATGATGAACAGCCAATACAGTTTGACTCTATCTAGTGCCTCATTCAACATGTACACCCTGTGGCTGGCTTCCTCATTTCCATAAAAGTCTAGGCCTTCATCTGACAAGAGGAAAAAAAAACACTTGCCGCTGTTTCAAGAGAACACAAAGCACGAAGAAAATTGCATCAGGGTCTTATCCTGCAGACACTCTATAGGGTTACACATGACACATCCATTCACGTATTAATGTGCTGTATAAGGACAGTTCCATAAAACATCTGACCATGTGCAGTAAATTACTGTGCGGCTGCACTGCAAAGCAAAGCCAATTATGTGTGTTTTCTAAGAAATAAATGAGGATCCAATCAGCCGAGTCAACGCGGGCCACAAATGAGGGGTTAACCTAAATAAAAAGACACGTTTTTAGAAGCGTTGTGGAAGACAGAGCATGAAAGATTACACGAGGGGCCGAGACAAAGATTTACAGTTCTGTCTTGACTCAAAGTTTGTCAATCCTGTCAGATCCAGCACAGCTAAATCTGTCACAATGAAACACAGCCATATCATACTGCCAAGACCAATTGTTTGTTGCGTCTCGAAAGATCTGAGCATGACCTTAATGATCTGTGCAACATTGAGTGTTGGATTACCAAGTTACTTGAGCCAGCCACTGAAAGGCATGCTGCATGTTATATTTTGATTGTGTGGGCAGGAGCTGATACCCCCTCTGCCCTCCCCTCATGGAACCTGACGCCAGCAGCAGGGCACTCTGGGGAGGCTTCACCAGGATGAGGCATTCAGCCAAATAGCAGCACACACAGCACTGCAATTTGTCTTCCTCCTCCTCTGGACACACCTCATGAAAACAAATGAACTCTCACCTTTGTTGCTACAGCCAGGAAGCACACAGCATTGTTGTTGAAGCAACAAGGATGCCAGGGTTGTTAAGGATTCTTAAGCACCGCTCCCTTAGGGTTGGATCCAGATTTCTGTACACTTGTGATTGGATTCCATGAAAATTGGCCAAATTGGCCAAAAAAAAAACAAATTGGTGAAAAAAAAACATGAATGATATTTAGTGACCACTGATGTCCAGTGATGTTAGGCCTGCAGGGTTTGTCGACAACATAAAAGACAGTAACAGAAAGCAAGTGTTGGAAATTCACTTAAGGGTTAGAGGCCAGATGCTGCATAAGCACTCCTGCTGCACACAGATCATAAAGCACTGGGCGGCCTATTGATTTCTGGCCCTTTATCAGTGTTTCTATGTGGCCGATGGCCGAAACACTGTGGGATAGACATGTGTGTCATCTTTATGTGTGCATTTACGGTGCCCAAGAGAAAAAAAATGAGTGTCAGAGCCTCATCTATTTATTTTGGTCAGCTGAGTAAAAATGTGTCATTTCTGCTTGTGTTTTCCTCATTTACAACAGTGATTTAGAAAAGCTTTCTCAACAGCGTGTTCAACAGTGGCGGCACAATATAGTGGAATCAATATACTATGGTTGAATTACTCTAAATCAATTTCCAGCATACAGTACATGATAACAAAGCATTACTAATGCTACAAAAGCTTTTAAAAGATAATTCCGGTTTATTACAACTTGGCTCTTATTACCGTAGCCAGGGTCATTGTTTCTGTCAATCCTAATATTATTGTACTCACCAAAGTGACTGCTGGAAAAACCTATGAAATATACCATTAAAGTTGTAATAAACCAGAATTTTCCTTCAAATCTGCGGAGCTACATTATGCTTCTGCACTGATGTGTTGTATGTTAAGCTAACTCAGCTTGTAATGCATGACCTTCATATGCTCAACCATTTTGAAGTTAATGAAAGGAAAATGCAGGGCTAAATTTGTCAATATTTCCATTCAGATTTTAGATTAAATTCCGTGACATATTTCTATCAGCAAGTCAGATCACTAAGAAGCCTGAGCTTGTCTCAGTAATGTCTAAAGCCGAATGAGTTCAATAACCCCACTTTACACTCAGGTTAATTATATCAGCGTCTGTAAATAAATGTAGATAGTAACCTCTGTAACCTGCAGCTGCTACAACTACTCACCGTGATTGACTCCCTTTGTAGGCTTTGCTGATTAGGTTGACCTGGTAACTGAGTACACGAGCAGTTTCTATTTACTTCAGTGGTATAATTACGGGAGGGGGGACATCACAGCTCAATTTATTGAATAAGTCAATGATGTCACAATTTTATGCAGTGATTTAAAGGCGTGACTTATTTTCTCTCCATCAGCAGTGTTTTGTCTTGTATTTGTCTGTCTTATGCTAGTTTTGCATTGTGCTACGGATCGTTTTTTGTGTCCTGAATAAAGACTATGATATGCTCTCAATCCCATTAAAACAATAGATAAGGTACTTAAAGGCCACTGAGTGTCGACTGCTATCAAATTTTAATCCTCTTCTTCTTTTATTGTAAGGTAGCTCCATGGCTTACTAACAGAAGAGGAAAAAAAAATTAAACGAGTTGAACAAGACAGTATTAGTAACTTCAGAATACAGACTATCTAATGCAATTTTTACCACTAAATGTTTTTGTGTTTTGTTTTACCATCTTTAAATGAAGTTTATTTGTTTACAGTAAAATACATTCATAACTAAACACATTCTTGTGTCTTTCACATACTGTATCATTATGGGAGTTCAGATTAAGGAATAGATGATGTGTTTTGGCCTCAGTGTGTGAGGTCAGAAAAATGCCTCACTGATGCTAAAATAAAGAACAAAAAAACACTTTGTTTTGGAAAGGGAAGTTGGAAGCACTGATAATCAACCTTCAACACAGACTCAGTTAACAACTTTGTACATTTCCATCATTATTCGTGTTGTTTTGAGGTTGTTAATTTCTCTTTTGTCATCACTCAAGATTTCACTTTATATTTCATAGTATAGTGATGCCTTGGCTATGGAGATTTTAAGATAACAATAGTTTCATTGACACCAGAATCTTGAGAATAAAATGGAAAAATCAAAGGCAGGCTCCCTTGAGTGTAAAGTCAGTGTGTTGCCTTGATTGTAGGAATAGATGTCTTGCATTGTTCGGATGGATTGAGTCCTTTAAGGACAATTTTGGCGCAAAATCAACCTAGGGGTTAATGTTACATGGGTACCGAGTCGACCGTTCTATGGGATATGCTAATCGAATGTGGCCAGTTTTAGCGCAAACCCCTAATAAGCTTATAACACTAGTCATCAGGGAACGCAAAAGTAAAAAGAAATTGCTATTTCTATACCATTAACAAGGCTTAAAATAGTACAACACTTCCACGGTAGCATAATGAGGGTCCCTACATAACTGAAGCATTGAGAACTTCGTAAGTGTACAGACCGTTTATTATAAAGAAATAAAGACAGTACAGTTCGGTAAACAGGTAGGCGCCATCTTGAGAAAACCAGTCATGACCAGTCGAACGACGAAGTTGAGCTATGTTACTGGTTACTAGTTACACGGCGTTTGTCCTTCGACATATTGTGCCGCAGCACCGGAACTGTCCTTTAACCCTGCATTTTAATCAGTGTAGTGACTGAAGATGTTCAAGTTTTGGAGATTTCCAAATAAAATGTGACTGTGTAGTTGAAGTGCAATTCAAACGGTTCTGAAAAAAGACAAAGGAACAATTTAGTTTGAGAAAAAATTCTGGTTCTGCACGGGGTGAAAAAAGCACCCACAGTAAACACATTTAAATATTTAACTTTGCTCGGTCTCATTCCCTCGCCTCGGAGTTAGAATGAATGCGGAGAAGTGGAAGGTCAGCTGTAGTGAGTGTGCAGGTGTGCATGTGTCACAAGTTAATAGAGGCAACGGTGGCTCTGTAACAGATTACAGCAGCACTGTCAAAGGAAGACGGCAGGCAAGGCCTGCAGCCCATTCATCACCAGCCCTGTCTATTCCTCAGCCTCAGTCTCCTTAAGCCATGTGATAAAGGTGGATGTCAGCTCCTCTCTGCTGCTCAACGGCATCCAGTCCCTGCACAATCCACACAGAGGATCAGGTGCCTTTATAGTTTGACACTGTAGCCATAGCAATACCTACATTGCTGCCTGCCCGCTAATGTAATGTACAGTATATGTGGAAGGGGACTGCTTCAAATACAGTACTCCAAATACCTTAAAGTTCCTGCTGACATTATAGTGCTGTGTAACTCAGGAATCTTTATTTTTCACGATAGGAGATTATTTAGTTTAAAGTATAGAAAATCCTTAATCAGCTTGACTGCTCAGTGGCCTCTGGTATTAATCTGGCCTGAAATAGACAGAAACTGTCTCACTCTGTGGTGTTCTTATGGCATTAAAACCAGAACGATAACTTCATTCAGGCTAACAGCCACTTGGAAGTCAATTCTGTTGACCTAGATTATAACATCAGGGGATATTTTCCCCCATTAGTGACAGGGACTTGTGTTTGCTCTCTATCGGATGTGTAGGTGGCTGTAAAGTTGAGTCATTTTATAAAGGATGAGCCATTAAATCACACCATGTTTCAGTATTAGAGTTGCTTTTACACACAATATGTAAAGGAAAAACATAATCTTGATTCTTTAAAAGACTGAGTCACCCCTTTTGAACAACATATCGAATGTGAATAGTCTTGCAAACACATGTTCTATGTGATAATTCCTTTTTACCTAGATAAATAATTTGATTTACCATGTGCAGCACACACGATGAATCCTTATCACTTGCAACACAAGATATACACAGCTGCTTGTTGCATTCAAGCAGCATTCATCTTTTTTTTTAATTCCAAGAGAAAACACAAAAGCCTGTTATGTTTTCCTAACACATAAACTACCCCGGTGTCCATTACAGTCATGAATGAGAGGACCACTTTTACAGACAGTGAGTTACTAAACAAAAATTAGGTCAGTCAGAGAGTTCAGGGTATTCACTTATGTGCAGTACTGATGGCTGAAATAAAAGCCCTGTACGAAAACTATGCTTTCTTGTTCAGGGTGTTTTGAATGTAATAAAACATGAAAACCTTGTTCAGTAGTGGGACCTTCATAGCTAGCTGTTTTTATTTTACCACAAATGCTACAGCTCACAATGTTATTCTTTGTACTCAAAAGATTCTTTGACATTTTATTCACAATATTCCATGTATTTATGTGTCCAAAAGGAAAGATTTGATTTACTGTGGATGTTGTGTTGCATTTCAGGTATCCGTTTGATTGGTAGTTCTGGATAGCTTTTATTTCAACCTTAAACTGTTTAACCTTAACCATACCCTTTCTAATCTGACTGCCATCTTGATAATTATTAAATTATATGCATGGCTTGATGAAAGGCATGTCATTTTATTTGGGAATAAACCAAGAAACGATATTCATACAACTCCATTATTTACCCTTTTATAAGTTACTGTAATATAGCTTCGGTGAGCGCAGACAATATAATATTACAAAAAGATCTATCTACTAATTACAGAAAAGATTTCTTACAATTTGGTTTTGTGTAGGATACAAACGGGCCAAGGATCTGGAATCCAATTCCCTTTTCTACTTCACTTAGGCACGTTGTAAGTGTATCCCATAGCTTATGACTAGAGAGTATTCACTGTGAAAACAAACACACAAACATTTGCATTAAAAATATTTGTGACTGCAATTACCAAAAAAACATCTTTGGACCTGCATTAAACCCATAAAAGGGTCATAATCTACTGAAATTCATAACATAAACAGATGAATATTATTCAGCTACACAACATAGCTTCCTACTAACTAGACAGACGCACATGTGGCCAGTGGTGGCAAAGTGAGCACTGCTTTGTTGTGTTTCCCCACCGACAGGATAAAATCTTGGAAAATGAAAGAGCAGTGCTTGTCCCTCCCTCATTACCACCACTGAGGTGCCCTTGAGCAAGGTCCTGAACCCCAACCGCTCCAGTGAAGCTGCTCAGTGGCCAGCAGATCAGACTGTGGTTGTACTGGGCAGCTTCCAGGTATGAATATGTGCAACTCGATAAATGTGATCAGGGTTTTCCTACAAAAGAGAGGCTTCCTCTCAGGAAACCTTCCCTGAATGAATAAAGGTAAAAAAATAAAAATAACATACGCATATAAAACTGCTATTGCACATTGCTATTGCACTTTGATTAAGTGCATGGTATAATCAATATTGTCACTATATATAATATTGTAATTGAGATCACCCAACACAATTTCCTCTATTGTTTATAGATATTTAATGTCTGCAATTAATGCCCAATGACCAATATGCTGTTGGACTGTATTATAAATGCACCTATTTGTTTAAATCCTCTATCGCTGCCCTAGACTAATGTCTTTCCATTAGGCCTGAGGAACATGGATATTTAGATTGCAAGACAAGACATATGTCATGCCTTGACATACGGCCATAAATACATGGTCCTGAATTGATAAACCTAAAACAATTAAGCTATCTTTCCAGCAAGCTAAAGAAATTGATTATCCTACAGAACCACAGAGACAGGAATGAAAGATTAAATATTTCAAAGGAACAACAGTCTGGCACAAAGTGGGCTGCAATATGATGCTCACACCTCATAAAGAAACTTTACTTTTCATTCCACTTAATTTGCACCCCTCTACTACAGTATGTCCCAGTTCCTTGAGGTGCGTTCAAAGAAATGTTCCCTCAGAGTGAATAAATGTTGAGCCAAAACCTGGTTAGACCTGCGTTCATTTTGCAGTCTGTTCCTTTCTGTGGCTCCAAAATAAGAATGGTACTTCTGTTAACAACCCTGCCCAGCTACTTGAGATCTGTTCTGAAATGATATTCCCTCCTCCACCTTACAAGACATGGTCTTAAAAATGCAGCACATATCAAAGTAGTGAGCAATATAGACATTTGTTGAGAGGTGTACTGTCCACCAGAGACAGCAGTTATGTGATTTATAAAATTATTTAATTTTAGACTGAGGGGGATTAAGCTAGAGGAAACTGTTTCTATCATGATGGGGATCAAACAGATCACATGAATTATTAATGACGAGTATTTTGTCCCTGATACCCTGAGGAAAATGTGGCTGCTGCTAGCACAATCCACATCTCATTTATTTTATGGAAAGTTATAACAGTACTTAAAATCAAACTGTTGGTACAGGGAGGGAAACATAAAAATAATGAATATCATAACCCCGGTATCAGAGAAAATGGCATTCAATCAGAAAACAGAGATTAACTGCTAACCTCTGGCCAAAATGAAAAAAAGTATTTGTTCACTGACTTTACTCAGAACATATCCATACAGTAAGTTCATACAATGACATTTGGTTCTTTCTTGAAATATACCACAGGCATTAGAAGCAAACATGGAATGCAAACTATGTGAATCTATTGTCACAGATGCCATTATGGAACACTCAGGGCCCTATCTTGTGTGGAGGGTATATTTATTCATAATTCAAATTGAAAGTCCAAAGAGAAAACATAAAGAGATCGAATAAAAACATTTTCAATTTATTACGCCACTAGGAATAATGTTGCCATAATTCAATTTCATAACAAAGTGCAAAAGTCAAATTTTAAATGCAAAGCTTAAATATGATAAGTTTGATGATTTCAAATCGCAATGAGAAAAGAGAAACATCAAATATGAAATTCATAATTTAAAAATGGAAAAGCTTAAATGGAAACACTTCAATTAAAATCTCAAATAGAAAAGAAAAATAATTTTAATTTGAGCCTTTGCACTTTATAATTTTAAATTGAAAACTTATCTTTTGTATTTTACATTTGGCAATTGTCACATGGCATTTTGAGAATATCCTTTACCATTTGGATATAGCATTTGGCATTTTAATAGTGTATGTAAAGGAGGAGGCGTGGTCTGGTGGGAGGGTCTGAAACAGAACGGGCACCTAATGGACAGCAGGGGGAGCTGACTGCTGTACAGCACATTGTCTGAAACTACTACGGCAAGTTGAGGGAGCAGGGCTGTAGGGAGGACTGTTATTTATAAAGCAATGGCTTCAACTTGGTTCTTACATGTCTGACCATTTAGCCTCACACGCAAACTCACCAGGACTAAAAAGCAGTTTTTCCTTTTTTATTTTTTAAATTGAATTATGGCATGATTATGGCGCATGCACTTGCGCCATGTGCTTCGCGCCACGCGCTTCACGCCACGCGCTTAGATCATTAAAATAGGGCCCTAAGAGTCTACAGCTCCATATGTCTGTACTAAGGCACAGCTGTGATTTGAGCTAAATCCTAAAGTGTTGATGTATAGCAGGCATAATGTTTACCATGTTCACCATCTTTTTTTTGGACAAACTGAAGCTGTGACCTGATAATGGCGTTACATGAAAGGTTAAGTGACCCCCAAGTAACTATAGTTTATTCTGAGCGGGACATGAATTTTAGAACCAAATTCTAATGCAATCCATGCAATAGTTGTTACGACATTTCACTGTGAGCCAAATGTCACCTATTGGTGCTAGAGCAAAAGTCAGAGGATCACAAGAGTACTTAGGATTTGTAACAAATTCTGTGCCAGTTCATCCAGTAGATGTTGAGATATTTCAGTTTGGACTAATGTGGTGGACTGACTGACTCACTGACATCTCTGGAGACCAGTGTGGATTAACAGCGGGCAAATTAAATGAAACTTAGAAATGTGATATAGCAGGTAACCTCATTCTCCTTCACTCAAAGCAGCATCTGCTTCTGATGATACAGGTGCTGAGAAAATCCCTCTTGAGAACTGGTGCTGTTTTCTATGGTTTTTTACTGTGGCTGTCATTACTGCACTTGATCAAAATACACAACCCAAAGCATGTGAGTAAACCTTAACTGTATCATAGAGTTCAGCAAAACATATGTGAAAACCATCAAATCAAATTGCTGCCGTCTTGCTGAATTACCATCACCCTGCTTTAGCTGTGTTGAACTACATACAGTCTATATTTTTCTTCCATATTCATTAATATAATAGCCTTGAGAGAAATATTAATGTGAAGCAAACATCCAATCACAGTGGCCCAGTTTGCTTGTGTTGATAAAAGCCTGTGCCACATTACAGTGTGATGTAAACTCCTTGCAATAAAATTTTGTTTTTTTCTTGTATCAATGCCGTGGGCACTTGGGCCTACATTTTGCCAAGGAAACATCACTACAATTCAAAGCTTTGCACTCCAGAGTATAGAGCTGTTTTCCTGTCAGCCAGAGAGTCCGGTGATTCCCTAGTGAGGATGGAGATGGCGCCTTCAGCACTCGTCTGTGATGAGGAGAACTGATAAAGAAGTACAATGCCATGGCCAGCGGTCAGCTGTGTTTATGAGGAGTGTCATCACGGCTGACAGCCATCCCGCTCTATGATTTATACACTTCCAATCCACCTGCCGAGAAGTAACAACTTGCCAGTGGAGGAGTGTAGAATTGTTTCATGCAAGAGGTGTCCTTGATGCCAGTAGACATAATGACACTGTTTGATGTCTGAAATTCATGCACTGTAATACTGTGCAAACATTTGCCGGGGACTCGTTTCAGACACGTCAATCATCTGATAAAGAAGATGTGCATGCCAGTCACTTTTTATTACAGATACAGTGCCATCACTCCCATGAAAACATTTACCTTGACAGCAAACTGAATATTTCTAATAATTCAGATGGACCTTGATACAGCTATGATGACGTGTAGAATATATGGGCACAATCTCGTAAGTTTCCGCTGTGGTTAGCCTAAAAGAAAATCAGTCAAATTACAAAACCCTCCTTATAAATTCTTCTCTCTAAATTGCTGTGCTGCCCATTAGGAGGTTGATTCATCTCAGCGTTTCACTCATATCACTTTTTCTAGCAGTTTAATGCACCTCTAAGGATTGAATAACACACCTAGTGGTTGTATAACACTGTGTCTATACGAAAGACCAGGATCATTTTCCCTCTTGAAAGCCATCTTTAATTGGAATCTCCGTTTGTCATATTGGGTACAATCGCCCATGGCACCCCATAAAACAGACACTGACACAAGCAGAGCTTTGAAATTATTTTATAATTAGGTAATAAATTGGTGAAATATTCTGTTCTTGATTCTTTGGACAGTTACATTCACACATTTCTATCACATTTTTCTATTAAATGACACATTTGTGTTCTTGCAAAGCACAGATAAGACTAATTGGACAGTTGAAAGTGATGGTATAGCTTGAGTTGCTTTTCATTCGAAACGTGGCATGAATTGATAAAGGTGCCTGAGCAGCTTGTGCAAGTTCCTGTGACCTTCACTGAGCTCTTTTTTGTTTGCTTCTTTTAGTTCCTTTTAATGTGTGAGCCATTCAGAAATGCTCCATACACTTCACTCACACATGCAAAGTTAAATTGTGGTTAGAATGGTTTGAGATTTAATTTTCTACAACAATTTTTATAAATTAAACAATAACATGAAATCACATCATGTCACTACTTCAAGGTGGTGATTGTGGCTGTTTTTCTCGAGGGAAATTAGTGTTCGGTTAGACTAAACTGAAATGTATAATTCATCATTCTGCCTATTGTTATCAGACAATATATTGAAACACATTGTTTCATTATTGGGACCAATATTGATATTATGCCTGAAACAATCAATTTAATGTGGAGATACAGCATTTATCAAGTACAGCTGCATAAGAGTGCATTTTTATTCTATTTTGTTTATGATTGAAAAACAACCAATTTCCTAATTCCTAACACCTACAAAAATGCATATGCAAAACATTTTTGAAAATGTTTCTTTACATTTAAATTAAAATTAAAAAAAATAATTTGTGCTTGTCACCTTCAGTTTGTGCACACTTAAGAAAGATTGCATATCTTAGTAATTAAGTTCAACAAGTGTTTGAATCTCCCACAATTGATATTGCAATAAATGGGATAATTAAATAAAAATGTTGCCTAAGATGACCAAGGAAAATAGCACTTATCTGATTTTTAGTATGCATCTGCATTTGTTATGCTTCAAAATAGTAAGTCAATGTGACTCTAGTCCAATAATAACCAATATAATCACAACCACACTGTCTTTAGAGTGATGTTCTGACAATCTTAGGTCTTCTGTTTTTCCACCATGTCACACTTTAGTGATAAGAACTCAGTTCTGGAAGAAATAGAAAAACCAAACCAGAATGCTTATCTCTCAACATAGTGGATAAACTTAACCTCTGTCTGGGTGTTATCAAACTCCAGTGAACAGGACCATATTTCTTGTCCATGGGAACATTTGCCCTCTGGTCTTCTCTGAATGAAGAGGTACTGTATATCCTGAATTTCACGTCTGGACAAATGGTTCCTTTGCACCCAGCATGTCTTGCCTATGATAAAATCTTGAAATTACTGCATGCTTGTTCACTGGGAGAAAACATGGCATTCTTCCTCACAGTTCTGCCAACACACAGTCAAGAAATATGACCTATATGGAACTGTGGTGTAAACATACAACCAAAATAGCAATGTGCATTTTTACTCAAATAGCCTGATCTTCGAATGAGGCGAAAAGACAAGAACTGTCTACTTTAAAGTCAATATACGATGTGAAAAAAGGGCATTTCAATTGTCAATATAATGAAGACATAAGGGTATTAACTCCTGTGGTTGAAAGCTTTAAAAGGTACATCAGGGAAAAGGAGAACATGTCAGGCACAGTGAAAAGCTAATTCATTAGAATAGGGTTTTAGAACAGTTTAACCATTGGCTGATCTGATGCTTTGCAGATGGCTTTCTATTACACAATCTCAGGGCTGCCGCAGTTAACCCTTGTAATGTATTAGAAAGATGAACACATGTGATGTGTTAGGGGGTCAAATTGTACCCATGATTCTTCTAAGCCCCACCTCATAGTTAACTCATTATGTATTTATTTACATCTTTTAAATGGTATTTTTTTGGCCCCATTGGCCTTTGATCTTAAAATATACCACCCACTTTTTACCTCAATTTTTTTAAATTTACTCAATATTTCCAATAATGAAAACAATGGGTAATTATGTTATCTCACTATAATAGACTGATATTAGAACGCACCTCCAAACATTTTTCAGTGGGGGCTTTTTCAACTTAATATATTTAAATACGGGTCAAAATTGACCCGTATAGATTTATGTTAGGAGAATGTAAGTCTTTGAACAGAATACATATCTAATGAAGAGAAGGGTCCAAATGACCCAGATCCTTAAAAATAGTTCTTTAAACTAAAAATAACTGATATTTAATGATTAATAATCCCTTATCACACCCAAGGCAGAGCACCAACTGACAACATTCACCCAACATTGAAGGGTGTTTGCTGGATGGGGATTGACAAAATTCAATTCAATTCAATTCAATTTTATTTATATAGCGCTAAATCACAACAACAGTTATCTCTTTGCGCTTTTCATAAAGAGCAGGTCTAGACCGTACTCTGTGATGTTATTTACAGAAACCCAACAGTTCCCACCAAGAGCAAGCACTAGGTGACAGAGGCAATGAAAAACTTTCTTTTAAGAGGCAGAAACCTCGAGCAGAACCATGGCTCAGGGTGGGAGGTCATCTGCCTCGACCGGTTGGGGGTGTGAGAAAGAGAAAGAGAGAAAGAGAGAGAGAGAGAGACAAACAGACAGACAGACAGACAGAGAAACAGACAGACAGACAGACAGAGACATGGAGAATTGCAGCAGAGGGTGTTGAGCAGGACATGGAGGAAGCAGTTGACTCCAACCACAGATACAGAGCCAGAAACACCTGCAGGAAGCGATAGGAGGAGAGAGGAGAGGGCAAGACTGGGGGCAAGAGAGCACAAGACTCCGGGAAAGGGAAGAAGTCGAGTTAGTAACATGAATTAATGGGATGAGGTTGCATACAGATGGAGAGAAGGAAGAAGAGAGAGATGCCCTAACTATAAGCTTTATCAAAGAGGAAAGTCTTAAGCCTACTCTTAAATGTGGAGTGACGGTGTCTGCCTCCTGAACCCAAACTGGAACCTGGTTCCACAGGAGAGGAGCCTGATAGCTGAACGCTCTGACTCCCATTCTAGGAACCACAAGTAACCCTGGATTCTGGGAGCGCAGTGCTCTGGTGGAGTAGTAAGGTACTATGAGCTCTTTTAGATAAGATGGTGCCTGATCATGAAGAGCTTTGTAGGTGAGAAGAAGGATTTTAAATTCTATTCAAAACACACCTGGATGCTAACATGGGGCTATTGCTTCTTGCTGTGGTGTACGATCCGAGATTGAGGCTCCAGTTTATGGGAGGCTTAGTCATGCCAGAATAAATTGCATGGTATCATGTCACTTTGGACTTTTATGTGCCATCCTCTGTGTTAAGAATAGCTTTCACATTATGGAGACAAGAGTTGCTCACCGTGTGAATGACAACATGGGATATTTGGGACAAATGGGTTGATCATTTGCCATACAGGTATCCTCATTTGAGGATCTCTAAACCCCAGCAAGAAGAAACAGCCCCATGCAAGTATCCAGGTGTGTTTTGTCAATCTCCGTCTAACAAACACCCTTCCTTGTCTGTTGTTGGATCTTCTCAACAGATGGCTGTATGAACAACTCAAATGCTGTCTTGATGTCTTGGACATGTGACACAGCATATCTAGTAGGCCCCGGGGCCATTCTGAGGTCTCAGTTGGTGTTTCGCCTTGGGTGTTAAAAGGGATTGATGACAATTTAGATTTGTATATCGTTCATGTATCCCCCTAAAGATGATACTAACTTGTGAGAAAAAATTCTTCTGTGTGAGGGGTTTTAAAGGTGTGTGTGTGTGTCTGTATGTGTGGTGGTGCTAACGTTTAAGTTCATTTTTAGTCAAAATGTATTGCAAGAAAGCTCATGTTCCCGTGATTTTGGGGGAGGTTGCGTGTAGCCTATGTGTGTGTGTGTTTGTGTGTGTGGTGGGGGTGGAGGTATGTGTGTAGGGCTGAGTGTGGTGTGGTTGGGGACCTTTGAGATAAATTTAATCTACAAAGCAGCCTACAACTGCCAATATTCACTGCCGGGTCATATTTGACCCATTACACCACATTTGTTACTTTTTTTTTTTTAGAGACATTTAAAATTGACTACAATTTTCATAACAACTTTTGTTGTGTTAGAATAGCCATGTCTGAGGATATCATGAAGTGTTCCAATAAAAAAAGTAAATGGTACTTTTTACACATCTGAACTTGAAACGTGTCAAAATTGACCCAAACAATATAAGGGTTAAACACTGGGTAAACCTCGCCCACTCTGCCGACGATTCTGCTTCCAGTCTGGAAACCTACATGTTCAATTCTCCTGCTTCAGTTTACCATTTTGCGGGAACCAATTGGCTTGGTCTGGTGATAGCCAGTCTGTCATCACCCATCAATCTTAACCAGTACGTTGAAAGAAAATAGAGCACAGAGATTTGCACTTTCAACCCAATTAAGATGTAGTTTCCAGATGTGAACATAGGAGAGTCACAGAGAAAGTATATTTTAACTTTGGGTCTTTCATTCTCAAAAACACTGCAATACAGTGAGGCATAGCTGTGAAAAGAAGGAGGGGTTGTTGAAGAAGAAGATATTCAGGTTGGATATGAAGGTACCCAAGGGGAGACTTGAATCTGAATTATTTCTGATGCCTGCAATAAACACTGACCCTCTTTTTTTCTGACATCTGATGCAATATGTGAAACTAAATCCCAGCCCAGCAGAGCAGAACAATTGTGGAAACCCGCTCTGCATGTCAGTTATTGGCAAAAAAGGTGGAGAATCAGAGACAGCTGCCTCCACTATTCTTTCTTTGCATGAAAATTTGCAGCGCTCCTTTGGGCCGCCATCCTTAGAAAGCACTGTCATGCCGAATTTTAGACAGATTCAGTCAGGAGATATGTAATTGTTTTGCCAGAGATTTTTCCATTGATCTATGTAAACAGACATTAAACTGTGGATTATGAGTATATTATTAGTATTTATTTATAATGCTTGTTTTATGTTTATCAACACTGTCTGAAAAAGTAAAGTAAATGGGTGTTCCGTCTCTGCAGAGACAACATTTAAGGCACATTTTTCTGCGTCCGTCTCACATGTCTGATGAAACGGGTATACTGCTATTTAATCATTGCGAATATCTACACAAGCCATGCAGCTGAGGATGGAAATGTCATTAGTTTTGCTGCTTTTCAGGGGATGACCAAAGTAATTACGACTCATCCTGTGGGGAACATAAATTAAATTTTTTGTCATCCAATCCAATAGCTGGATCCAATAGTTGGATGGCCTGACAAATGTCAACCTTATGGTGGTGTTAGAGAAGAAGTAGATCACCAAAGTCAATTTGATGCCAACCATCAAATAGATGTAGAGAAGTAGAAAAGTTGACCTTCTGGCTAATGGAAAAAGTCAAGTGGATCACCATAGTGATGAGGAGTTATCCTCTGGGCACCATGCATATTTGCCACAAATTTAACTGAAATGGTGGATCAACTAACAAATGGAGAAACAAGCAGACTGAGACCTAGAGAAAGCTCAAACTATCTTTGAGCATTTAGCTTGTTGCATTAGAGGTGCCAGCAAAACATGCACACTATGTAAAATCACCTTTTTATAACAAATAATGTGTATTCTAACCTACTGGTTGCTAAACTGTGACAGAAGTTTGCTAGGTGGGTAAGAAAACAATGTTGAGGTTAAGAGTACTAATACCAAAGCCATTTTAGGAAATTCATAAAGTAATGCACTATGCTAGTATAGAAGCTGTTATAGAAGCATTTGATTGAAAGCCATTGATTTGATCAATCGAACTGCACCTGTTCCCAGCAGAAAGCATGTTACCATTGTACTTTACAAACTGGCTGTGTGCTGAATACTGGGCTACAAGGTAAATTGTGTGGTGTGAGCAGAATGGACGGTGTCCATCTAAGTTGTCATAAAAAATGAAAGAGAAAGTAAATAAAAAAATAAAAATAAATAATACAAGGAATGTAAGTCAAAATTGGTTGAGAGAAACAACAGTATAATTTAATTATCTAACTACTAATTACTGTGCACACAGTCATTTAATCCAAGCTGAATGCATGCATTATATTGTTAGAAGATACATTATGAGCAATGTTTTAAGCTTCTATGAAACTATGGCTTGCCTGGGGCTTGCAGAAGTAATACCAACCATTATGAACAGGCCAAGCAGACCTCACTATATAAAGAAATTTAACTTAACTGCATATTTAAAAAAACTCTTATTTGCACATTAATAATATTGCAAGGGTTATTGGCCAAGTTGCCTGGCCCTACCTACAAATCATCACTATGTGAAGGAAAAAAGAAAAAGAGATTTACATATGCATGACCAGCAGAATGCAGATGCATTTCTCTGCCAGCACAATTATGGGTGTTCTCCATTCCCTGCACATGGTTCGTGAACAGTATGGCATTCTAATTTTGTAATTTAAGAGGTATGGTGCACACACTATATAGCGCAAGCCCCCGAGTCAGAGTCTACATGTCTCATCTACTGAAGGAGTTCAGGGCAAATGATTTGTTTGTGAAACACATCATGAAGCCAGCTGGAGGTAACGGCGAAATTGGTCTGACGTCTGACACTGACTCATGTCTTTAAATTCAAAGAAATGCTAGGAACATATTTTTTCATTCCAAATTGCAGGAATGTAAACCTAAAAATGAAGGGAGGGTCAGTTTAGTAAAGAATCACAGTCATCCAGCAGCCTAAACAACTCTGTGTCCTGTTACACATCTGCTGATGGTGTACATTTAGAAAGAGTCAGCTAAAAGCAGTGACACAGCCATACTGTTGGGGAGGTGTGAAATGATAAAAAGGAGATTTGATGAAGAAAGCCATCTATTTACTGGTACCTGGCTTTTGAAACTCAACAGAAAGATTATTGTTTTATTAGAAACATTGTATATCAGGTTACATTTTTGTACAGTGTTTTATTATTCCTAGAGTGTTAAGCCAACCTTTTATTTCTACTTACCTACCTACCTAACAATGTGGACAGATTCTACACACACACACACACACACACACACACACACACACACACACACACAGAACAGTGCGGCCAGATCAGATGCAATGAATTTTTTATCATAGAGCACATCCATGTAATTACACATATCTTAGTTACAAAATATGCAAATGCTTCATATTGGAAGATTTCTCAATACTGGAGGAAGACATTTTGATAAAAAGCCAATGGCAAAAAAATCCATGGCCTCTTTTTCCTTTTTATAAAGTCTCTATTCATTTTTATGGATCATTCAGATATTTTAAAAGTACAAGCTGCAAAATGTTACATTTTATAAGTGTTAATACTGTGCCAAGTTTCTGATGTGCTCTGCTGCATATTTGTTTATGACTTGGAGACAGAATATGTGATTTATAGTTAGACTGGTGGGGGTGGCAGCAAGGGAAGCTGTTATGTTCTTCCTTTGTTGCTTGTCGTGCGCTGCTGCTGTTCTCTCCAGCTTGCTGTATGTTCACCCCGATATGCACCCTTAGGCAGTATGCCTTTCATTATTTCTTTTGAAACTTTCATCTGAAGTCTCTGAGGGATTAGCCCTCTTGATTCCTGACACAGTCAATGAAAAACAAGCCTCATATACAGGGAGGCTTACAGCCAGGAAAGCCGTGCTCAGCCTCCCCTCTCCTCTCAGTGTGAAACTTGGTATACACAACAGGTGGAGGTTCCTCTTGTTTTTGGTCATTTTGAAATTTGCATTGGGTTTGTGTGCAAGCATTGTTTTGCATGCAGAAAATAATAATCTATATTTTTGATGACATCTAGTTGTGGTGCTATAAAGGCTGAAGTGTCTTTGAGAAAAATCATCTAGCTAAATAAATAATGCATGTAATGCAATTTAACCCTTCAAGCAATATAAACCCAACTCTGCAGCACTATAGGGGCTGTAGCTGCTTTTATGTGTCCCAAGCTGCACAAATATCAAATTATAAAGGCCATTTACACCACAGTGTGGTCACTCGCATACTCAAAGTATGACAATGGGAAAGGGCTTACTTTTAGTGAAGCTACAGACAGTAGAGTTGTCACTAAAATATGCAGCTCCCCTCAGCTTTACAAAGCTATATAGGGAGTTTCATCTCATTGTTTAGCTGTCTGGCCCATAACTGTTCACTTTCACCACTCTCATAGCATCCTTTTCGGCTGCAGCTGTTTTCACTGAAAAAGCCACTGTACATGTCCTGGTCTCCATCAATCAGCAGACAGACACAGTTAGCAGCTAGCTGATGAACAATGTAGAACATTTAGCAGCTAAAAAGCCAGATATTTGACTCAGGAGTTGGTGGACACCAAAAAGAGCTAAAAGAGAGTAAATATTAGACATTCAGACATCAGTCAGGTAACAAAGTGGTCACAATGTTTATGCTTTGCAATCATCAGATTAGTAGATGTATTAACACTCTACAAAGAGTGCTACCGGGTAACTAATTAGGTGACACTGATTAAGTAACATTTATTAAACACATTTCAAACTCTGTCTATTTTAAAGTGGCAGTGCATGAATGTCAACAGAATCAATGTTAGCCAAACTGTGTTTGGATGGTGAAATGTTGCTATCTTGACTCCTTACGCTGTAAAAACTGTGACTTATCAAACAGTATATCTGAGTCCCTTTGGGATTTACATGCTGTTTAATGATGATCTCCCACCCTCGTTCTCCTTTGAGCTTACTTTTGTCAGCAGTTTTGGTAGTTTGCACTTTGCTACTAAGCAGGTGGAGCTAATCTATTTAGTTTGCCCTTCAGTTATGGTTTACTGTCTGGGGACTGGACACAAGTGTCTCCAATAATCCCTTAATTAGGCAATGATAGACTATTCATTTAGTATGCAAAGCTGCAAATCTCCCCATCCACTGAGCGGAGCCCTCTGCAGTCATACGAAGGCCAACGCTAATGATCTCAGCAAGTGGCAGCAATCCATTGGAGCGCTGCAGCAAGTGCACATTAATCTTGCGGGTGATCCAGTTGATGAATGACCCTGGCCCAGAAGCCCTGGCAGATCCCACCTTAATTATGCTGAGGGAGCCACACCTGGGAGGCACCGGGGGATGTCTTGCTAACTCAGGAACAACGACCCAGGAGATGGTCTGCAGTCCACAGGCAGTTTGCTCCAGTCTCAGCGCCACTGTAACGCCTTGGGAAAAGTGAGCCTTTACAGCAACTCCATGGAGGAAATTATAGCTGGGCCTGACTTCCAAAGCACAAGTTATGGAAAGGAATAATGGATATCATCAATTCAAGACATTTTCCACTAATAGGTCATTAGAGGAAAGGGATTTTTAGGACAGCTCCAAAAGAAACTAATTCAAGATGCTGTTTTTTTCTGTGATGATGCTTCAAACAGAACAATTTCACCACTGTTCTAATTGTACCCCATTACTTGGCTGTGCTCTGACATGTGTAAAGAAAAAAAAAATCACAGCAGGCAAAGTGTTGCATCATTCTAACATTAACACCCTAAAGATAGCACACTGGCACAATGCAACGATGAGTAAAAACTAAACATGGAATCAAAATGCATAAACAATATGAGGAAAAAGAAAACACTAAATCCTCTGCAAACTGTTTGATCAGACGTTACAAAGAGAAACACCCTCCTCAAAAACAGTGACAAAAATGCACAATTTTTTTAGAGAGCATTCGAAGTCATGTCAAAACAGTTGGTATCTTTATATTTAAGAGGCAAAAGCCACAGATAGAGTGCATTATATTTTTGATATTTTATTGCAAAATACTGTACAGTGATAACAAACCTGTTTCAGGTTTGCCTTTTTGGCTTGAACAAGGTGGTTAAATTGTTGTCACTGAGCAGCTGAGAATGTGTGGGGAGTAGATGAGAAGAGGAGATTGGGTGAGTCTTGAAATGGGTTTTTGCTCCAAAACAGAGTATTGGTCATTTTGTGCTGTCGGAAAAAAATCCTGCTTTTTTCCCTGAGAGATATTAACTATTTTGCTTCAAGGCAGTCATTTTTAAACTCCACTAAATATGCTTAAAATATTCTAAATGTACCGCACCTTGATGGTAAAATAGGCCATATTAAAATAGTCTAGAGTTAATGTGTAAGGGCATTCTACTGTAGTGGCCTCTCACTGATGGTGCTGGGAATAGATGATCCATGTCAACTCCAAGCTGCCTTGATTTACGCCTTCTTCATTTTCCCTCCAGTAATGGTCAACTGGTCCTCACGTCCTCATTGGATGCTATTGAACATAAGACCTGTTAATAGAGGTTACTGAATTATCTGGCACAACAATCTGCAGTGAGGATAATTTCTCCCTTTTCTTGCAGGAAAGCCACTGTGACTTATCTGGGAGCAAATTTGTGAAATCTCATTATCTTGTGCTTTGAAATGAGGATCAATAGGTATTTATGCTTTGTAAAATTGACTCATTGTGCCTTTTTAAAATGCTTTACCTATCTATATGTATACTGTATACATAAATGCATGGATATATATATATATATATATATATATATATATATATATATATATATACACACAATACAGTTGGGATCCAAAAGGTCAGCTAGAAATGGGACAAAGCCCAAAGGAGTTCTCTTAAGGGCCAGCTGAATTTAATACACATTCCATCCATCACTTTTTATCATCTAATTAGTCCTTTGTGTGGCAGACTGGTCAACATCGGAGGGAAGCAGAATTATTGATCAAGTAAAGGATAGTATCTATCACTTGACCTCTGCATCGACACTCCAGCCATTTGAAAACAGATAAGACAATGTAGCCACAACAAAGTGTGAGGAAATCATGATTACCATTCGAAAGAGATGCCATTTGTTAGTTTTACTCAGTTGGGCCACAGATTAATAGACATGTTGTTCTTGCATTGCGACAACTACTGGGATAATAAACACTACAACTGGAGGAAAATAAGCATCTGCATTTAGAATAATAATGTAAAATATAATACCAACTGATAATTACAGGATTTCTAAAAGCTGGAGTGCACTGTAATAACATATATATACATATAAACATATATCAATTTATGAATGCCTTTATGGGCCAACTCATAATTGACATACAGATCATAGTCGAAAAGCCTGTTGATATGTATAATTACTTTTTTACACACTCTAAGTGTAATATCTGGACAAAAATCTTGAAGAAACAGTTTTAAATAGTAGATTTTATCTTTCACTACTCATCAGTTTTTAATTTGACGGAAGCAAAAACTGAATTCAAGGTCGGTTAAAGTACACCTGCAGCTGTTATTCAGCCAAAAAAGGTTGCCATTCTTAACCACGTTTGGAGTAGCCTCTGAAATGGGAGAGGTTTTGTAGCCCCGTTCTGATATATTTGGTTTTGCAAATGCAACTCTTGACGGAGGTAGCTCCTGATTGTTACATGGCTACAACCATCTCCACTGAGATCTGTAATGTTAGAACAAACAAATCAATACTTTCAATCCCAGCATCAATTAGTCAGCCTGACAGTTGACCCTGCTGAGCCACACTATAAAAGTTCAGCAATTCAAAAACAGCTTTCTAGCAATGATAATAGGCTAAAGTGACAGCTAAAGTATCTAGGTTCAAACAGCCCACTTAGTAATTCAGGAGTTATTGCAGCTTTGCAACAATTACAACAAGAGGACAGTGTACAGTGTAACTATTCAGAGTGTGTATGAGGAGTGTGAGGAGTATATGCATGTTCTGCAAAACTGTGCTCCCAAACATATTTTTATATTACAGGATCAGAGGATTCATCAAGGTAAGAGTGTTTGTGAAGAATGACCAATAAAGACCAGTTTGCACATCAGGGGAAAACATTCACACACACATTTTCATTTACAAAATGATCTCATCAGTACAAATCACTATAAATCACAATAATGTGAAATTGTACATTGCACAGGAACAAGCTTAATCGCTTATTAAATCAATAGCTGTCTGCTCCAACAATTAGCCATAATTTGTTATTACTTAAATGGCTCTCTTTCTCCCTGTTTGGCTCTTGGTTTCTCTGCAACCAGATTCCACTGCATCCCCATTCAGCAGCATATCATAAATGAGTTAGATTTGGATCCTCTCAAAAGAGATTTGTTTTTAACATACTCATTTGCTCAAATATGTCTCAAATTTGTCATGGCAAAGTATTTTTGTCAAAAGCTGCAATATTAAATCTGTTAAATCAAGACAATGAAAAAAAGAATCATGTCTGAATCCAAGTTCCTGCCACACCATTGTTAGAGAGTACCAAAGCAGGCATTGCATCTTTTTACATATAAGTTATGTCAGTGCAGGAACAAATGTTACAACTCTAAAGCCAGTTTGTTAAAATTAATTACGATTATTCATCTCCCTTGGTTTTTGTACCAATTTCTTTTTTTAGCGATCACACCAAAAATCAATCAATAGGATTTTTGCACTTGACTCTCTTAATTGAATTATGGTGCATCCAATTTCCCTAATGTCCTATGGGACATAACAGATGAAAAAACCTCCTCAATCTTTAGATCGAGTCGTCATTTTGGGTTCCAACAGGGTGATGACCCAAGCATACAGCTAAATCCAGGTTTGTAGCCTGGAGTTATGGGCTCAAAACATTGAGTGTAACTGTAGTCTGCCTCCATTTTATTCCCTTTCCCTCACTGCCATTACTCATTGCTCACTACATTGTTTGCAACAATAACAGAACAATAACTGGCTTGACAATCATGGCAAACCATTTACTAGACATCTGTTAAAAATCTATCAATCTGTCTGTAGGGGTCTGAAAAGTTAAATGAATTGTATCATCTTTTGCTCCAGATAATTTGTCCACACAATGTATATAAGCCTAAAGTATTATATTTCTGTAACACAAAAGCATTCATTAGCCAACCCTTTCTTTCATTGTCATCCCACATACCCAAATTCCTATCAAACTGTACAGTATATACCCAGGGTGCACAACTGCAGGGTGGCACACATATTTGCACATTGTGTTTGTGTTTATACATCCGGGTTTTCTTTATATGCATGGCCCAAGGCTTTAGGTCTCTGCATGGAATTTATCTTTTCTTGGCCCATCGTGTTGTTCAGCTTACCTCCACATGTGCATTAACCAGATTTCTTATTATATTTGGTATGCTACCAGAAACAAAATGCTTTCCTCAGAGGTATTTGTGTGTGATCAAAATGCATTTGCCAGGCTCAAAATAAAGCATGAAATTCTCACATCCCTCATTGGGCAACTGAACGTAAAAGTGGTTTGTCACAATAAATGTGGCATTCCTGTTTGGTGTTTCTATAGGCATTCATTCTTTTCTCGGTAGTTTGAAATGATGTGCTCCACACTGTCGTTCTACATACAAAATATGTAACTAAAACAACCTATAACATATTTTAACAATCCTCTACTAATGGCCCAATACTGCATAAGAAATCTTTGTTTATCCAATCTTTCTGCTGAGAAATTCTTCAAAGACATTCATTAGGAAAATGCCTTCAAGTATCACTCGAGGCATTTTCCTCATGAATTTTGTTATCTTCATTAAATGCAGACAACAAGGCTGCAGGCTCTTACTGAACCGTATCCAGCACTAAACAGTGTCGAGTACAGGCTCATGCATGCTTCTTCTCTTTATATAATTCTTTATAAGAATGTAACCTTATTGTAACTTGATTTTTATTTCAGAGGTTGACATTTGTGCAATAAATTATCAGGTCATGTTTGGGGGACCTGAGTAGTGGAATTTAACTGATAGAGGGACAGTCACATCCACCATCTCTGCTGTCAGCCCCAGGGGAACAACAGGGAAAGTGCTCTGACTTAAATTACTCTGAGCACTGTAACAGTCCAGACGGCTGTACCTGCCAAAATCTCCCCACATTGGCCCGTTCATCTCGCTCCACCAGAAAGGCTCAGACTGTGGCAGAGTTCACAATCGGGTCATTTCATATAAGACGTCCCTAATCTCAAGATGGTGCAGCAGCTCCTGAGCTGTAACTATATTGAGGAAGTGCCAGGGGCCTGATATATTTTGCATTGACAGCACAGGAACTTCATTTGTGGCACATTTTTCAAAATGTGGACATGAATTGCTTTAAAGTCTTTAGGTTGTTTTTAAAAGCGTAAAACAGTCCTCTAGGGTGTGTTACACATTGTGATGTTTAATCAGATACCGAAATCACTCTGTCACCTCATTGGTGTTGCATGAGATGCACTTTAGTCATTAGCCTTGTCTTTGCTAACTGCATCCAAGCTGAATCCCTACCGCAGCCCCCCAAAAGGAGTGCAAGTTAAATAAGATAACTGATTTTGATATTAAAAACACATTTTATTATTACATACTGTAATAAAAAAACTGACAAAAAAACTGTCAGTAGTTAATAAATGTTTTGTAAACTATTCAAAAATCATTAACAGACAATAATACAAATTATAGCGTTGCTAACAATTTATTTACAATTGTATTGTTTGTTAACAGTAAAATAACTATTACTATATTATTATAACTATCAATTTACCATTTATTAGTGACGGTAATTATAAGTTACCAAGACAGACACATGCACTGCAATAGAAAAAGTAGACTCAGTGCTGCAGTCTACTCTAAAGCTTGCGAGATGATATTTTTAACGAATTAGATGAATAATCCTGCCTTAACTGTGAATGTATATTGTCAGGATTGAAAATTGTAATTGAAGTGGAACTGCAGATAATGTTGTGTAGTTGAGACACGTTTTTAATTCCGGGTATAAATGTAATATGGATAATTCATACCTGAATACAATTTAGAAACAAGGCAAATGCTAATGTGAGATTCAAAGAGGCCCCTCACAGCTTCAGCCTGAACACGGAGTGTGCTCTGGTAGATTGTGACTGCAGTGGTTAGTGTCACATTTACTGAAACAATGACATAGGAAAGTCATTTCTAACTTCCTCTATCTTAAATCCTGTTAAAACTTTTAAGCTTAGGGCCTTTTCACACAAACAGTAAATTATTTTCTTCACAAAGCAGCTGCAATGACTTAAATTTAACTTTAATGAACTTAATTCTTCCCAAGTGACTTCTTGTTTATACATGTAAATAGAATGGCTCAGATAACAAACACAACAAAGGGAAGATAAAACGGATCAATGTATTTCCTCTTGTGCTCTGATAATAATTTATTATCGGCACCAAGTAGCACCAGCCATCTTAATGCCACTTGACTTTTGTGTGTTGTTAACACTGACACGTTCTTCTGCAACTGTTCCACAGCCAGAGTGTCTGAGCATGCTCAGAAATTACTGACAGGGTGACTCTTAGACAGGTAGGAAGTCTGATAACAGTGAGAATTTATAAAAGGGCAATTCACGGTTTTAGAGCTCTCCGCTTCTCTGAGTGGCATTTACAAATACAACAATTTCAACAAACCCCTTGAGCTCTCCTACGCTCTCTTGAATGCCACACACCCAGTAAGCATTGTGCTCCAACCACTTGTCCATGCTTTCCTCCCCCTCACCCAATCACCTGCATTGCTTGTATACAAGTTGAGTTTGTCAATAACATTACATTACATATTGGTTGGGACATAACATTGGAAATAATATAAAAATTGACAAATCCTTACAAAATATGATTAATTCAATCATGCAGTAGTGTTCTGGATCAGGTTTTCACTAAAGAAGATATACAGTACTTGACAGCTGGTGTTTATAAGAGATCTGCATCTCACACTAATAATAATTACATTTGGCCATAAAAATCCAAATTACTGTCTTTCCATCCATCCATCTTCATCCGCTTATCCGGTATTGGGTTGCGGCGGCAGCAGCTCCAGGAGGGGACCCAAAACTTCCCTTTCCCGAACCACATCAACCAGCTCCGACTGGGGGGGTCCCAAGGTGTTCCCAGGCCAGGTTGAAGATACAATCCCTCCACCTAGTCTTGGGTCTTCCCCGAGGCCTCCTCCCAGCTGGACGTGCCTAGAACACCTCCCTAGGGAGGCGTCCAGGAGGCATACAAAGCGCAGCCCTTTCAGAGGCCAACCCTCACCTGGAACGAGTCCGACTTACTGCCGAGAACACGGACACAGCTCTTGCTTTGGTCACACAGAGATTGGATGGCCCTGAGAAGGGACCCCCTCACCGCATACTCCTGCAGCACCTTCCACAGTATCTCCTTGGGGACCCGGTCATACACCTTCTCCAGATCCACAAAACCCATGTAGACCGGTTGGGCATACTTCCAGGCTCCCTCCAGGATCCTTGCGAGAGTGAAGATCTGATCCGTTGTTCTACGACCAGGAAATTACTGTCTTATGTTTGTTAATTTAGAGACTATGAAAGATTACACAGTTATAAAATAGCTGTAACTGTCTACAAATAATCATGACTGTCTACAAGTGTCTTCATGTTTGGGGCAACAGTAGCTCAGTCTATGGGGAATTGGCTTGGGAACACCAAGTCCTCGTACGGACTGGCCCGAGAGGTGCTGGTTCACCTTGTGGGCACTGCCAAGATTATGGAAGCAAATAAGAGACATAACTCTTTGAACTGTTACAGCCACTGAATTCTTAATATTGAAATATTTTATTTTGAAAAACATCTGAATTGATTTGTCCTAAATTTACCTATTTGAAAATTAAAAATGAAAATTCTTGATTTCCAATTTAAAAACCTGAATTTTGCTAAATACTTTTCAATTGTTACAGATACAGATACAGAAAAGAAAAATCAACTTAGAGAATTTCAGATAAAATTGATTCAGTTTGATCAAATGTGATTGCTCAAATTCAGATCTCAAATTTCAAGTTACAAATTTTCAACAAAAAAATTCAAGTTAAATATTTACACAGTAACATCAGGGCTATTATTTTATCTGAAATTCTCTAGGTTGATTTTTTGTGACCATTGAAAAATATTTATTAAAATTCTGGTTTTTAAATAGGAAATCAGGAATGTTCATATTTCAATTTCCAAGAAGTGAATTCAGAACAAATTGATAGATTTACATGTTTTTCAAAATAAAATATTTCAATATTAAGTATTCAGTGGATGTTTAAGTTCAAAGAATTATGTCTATTATTTGCTTCCATACAAGGTGCCCTTGAGCAAAGCACCAAACCAGCAATTCTATGGGCAGCTCCCTTGCTCTGACATCTCACATATAATGTATGTGTAGGTCTGTTTGCATGTGTGTATTTTGGGCCTTTGTGTAATGTGTGTGTGTATATATATATATATATATATATATATATATATATATATATATATATTAAAAAAACTGAATTTACCCTCGGTATTAATACATTATGTCAGGTTATTTGACAAAAATGCATGTAATTATTTCTTTTAACATGAAATATGTGAATTTCACAGCAAAAGAAGTTATAAACACACCATTGATACAATCAAGGTGTTGATTGATACAAGAAACACCTTCTAAGTTGAAACATTATCATCAATTTGGAGTCGTGTTTCTGGCCCCTGATGAATGCAGGGGACTTATGTTCACTCTACTGTAGCTCTGTTTTGGTCTCTACCAACTCCTGAGGGAAATATGTGGATCTTTAGCTGCTAAATGCTCCACTGTGTTCACCAGTTAGTTGCTAACTGTGTCTGTTTGCCATTTGATGCTGAGCAGGTACAATTGGTTTTTAGAGGGGTTTTTTATGCCTGCTGCAGCTGTAAACAACACTATGAGAGCAGTCAGAGTGAGCCAAAACAGTTAAGTTACTGGCCAGAAAGCTACACAACGAGCTGAAACTTATCACAGAGCTGTGCAATGCTAAGGGGAGATTCAGTTTATGTGACCCCTTTCACATTGTCATCACGTTGTTTTCAAAAATAGAAATAGCCACTTCAAGTTTGGAAAAAACCTGCAAAGAATCTCGACTGTACTTAGCTAAGTAGCTATGAGAAGATATATTTTCTCTCTTCACTGGTAGCTCTCATTTGATGACATAGATTTTCTGAGGCGGTGGAAAGGCACTGGCTGAATGCAAAAGAGTTGTCCTTCAGTAAGACTGCAACACTCACATAATCAAATGACTTTGTGTCACCGCTGGTTTGCATGCCGAGATGGCTGCAGACATTTAGAATAGACAAATTTGGTCAAGCAACATCTGCAGCTAATGTCTTCTACATTCTTAACTCTGAACCAACAATACAACAGTTTGCTATTCTGAGAGGCAGGGATTGCAAATTATTTGAGACCCAGTTCTTAGTGTGGCGGTGGCTCTCCTGGTGTATTGGAGGTGTGTGATGAATGAGAGTCTCTAATACAGTGAGACAGTGGCATGCAATTTTAAATCCTCATATTGCAGCAACAAAGTGGACAAGTTAAGGTCTAGTGAATATTCTCATCAGTAATTATAGTCTGCACCCATGTATAATATATTCAGTGTATGATACGCCTAAGCAGCATACCCAATCTCAGCATAATGTTTTCTGCATGTGCTCTCTTGCATTTAGAAACATGAATAGGACTAACTACACCGCCCATGACTCATTGTTTAAATTTAAAACGCAGTGTTCATTATTATCCATCTTGATTATTGAAATGCTTTTACATTTATCAGAATAAACTTATTTTTCTGTCTTTTTTGCATTGCTCCACAGAAAACCAGCAGGGTGCAGACATGAGCTTTCTGTAAAATGCAACATCTATTAAAACAATTTTTCTGAGATTGAGTTTTATGGTGAACTTTTTTACAGTAGGAAACAATTCACACTGTAATAAGATATCGCATATCACAGCACTGTTATTCCCATCCCTGCAAGCAATCACATGAATGAGGAGAAGCTTCTTTCCACGCAACTATTTCAGATGAGGAAATCTGACGTTTACAGCCCTACTTGTTCACGGATAGAGGAAAAGTGGGTGTACACACTAGTTGTGCTGTGTGGCTCTACAGTGCTTTAGTTCAGATGAGCTCACTCAGCCGATGCGCACATCGTAGGATTCTACCAATCTGAGAAGACGCAAGGACGGCAAGCAGCAGCCTGGTGGTTAGTGGAAAGAGTGGGTGCTTTTGTGCAAAGGCTGCGGACTTTCTGCTACACAAAGTAAGAGAACAGCGAAAGCATTCGTCTCTTCTTGGAAAGATACAGTGGATTTTAGGTTGCCTGGATGAATGTGAACCACTCTTGTATCGTAGACTAGACTGGACTTCGGACCAAGCAAGTGGGGAGAAGAAACCCACTTAAACACTCTGCTGTTCATTTTCTTTTTTTCTTCCCCCCTTGTATACAATGTCAGGATTCCGTCCATCATACTCTATCCAGTTCGAGCCAGGCTGCTCATTTGGAAGGACGCCGGACCTCCATCCTCTCAAATCTGCAAGTTCAGTCCAATAAATTGTGACATTTTCTTTCAGCCTTGGAATTATAAAACCAATAATCAAGAAAAGGGACGCGGTATTCTTCCGGAATTTTAACGACCCATTTCCCCGCTGTCCTTATAAATATGCGGTTTGGTTGGATTAGGTTGGTTTGGTCCAGCTTCACGCTTTTTTTGGCTGGAGCAGCGCTGATAGTGACTGATTATTGCTGTTGATTTTGTCCATGCAAGACTCGGGGTGGAAACATGTCTGGCCACTTCTTTGAGAGGATCACTGCTATCAGAGATGGCATTTTGGTCCAGCACTTCGATTTTCACCTCTAAAGTGCCCCGGAAAATCTTATTCATGTTCACCCTCTCCCTATCTGTCACCTACTTGTTCTATAGCTTGATGAGCTGCTACAACTCGCTGCAGTTCCCCCTGCAAGAGAACTACGCGTATCAAGGGAGGCTGGTGACAGAGGAGACAACTTTTGTGACATTGAGGGAAAAACTTTACTCCGCTTCCCAGGGCTTAACCGAGTTCACCAACGCCGAGAGAACCACGGCGGTTTCCACCGTAAAGGATCATGCTGAGGCCGAACAAAGAACAGTGGAATGGATTAGGACTCAGGCGTCTCCAACTAAATCGGCGGCGGCGTATCACAACACCGCGCTGGAGAAGGAGCATCAGGAATTCAGCACCACGGACAGCGAACTCAGGGTGAACTGCACCATGGATTACGGAGAGAAAAACTTCCCCAAGCCATCATCATCGGGGTGAAAAAGGAGGGACTAGAGCCCTGCTGGAGGCTCTCAGGGTGCACCCGGACGTCAGAGCCGTTGGAAATGAGCCACATTTCTTTGACAGGAACTACGAGAAGGGGCTGGGCTGGTACCGGTGAGTTACCATTTCGGTCTTATCCAGCGCGTGCTTTGTTTTTGCCCCATTCATAACAAATTAATGCATACTTAAAGCTGGTGTTTACCATTTTCCAAAGAATGCCTGTGCGTTTATATATTTCTGAATGCCTTTTTAATGCTTTGCACATAGACACAGGTCCTTAGAGGTAAGGAAATCAATTTGATAGGTAATCAATCACATTGTTCGTCAAACTTATCATTGTTGCGTGGTGATGCACACTTGTTATTCTCTGTACTTTCAGTCGCTTTACATTATTGTCAGCTACTTTTTGATTCTGATAAAAAATAAACTCAAATCCTTTTTTGTTCACTGTGAACTGGAGTATGCATGATGGCTTAACTCAGTCCAGGAAGTTTCAACTATTTGCAAGTTCATTTGTATTTAGCATATTGTGACATGAATGATGGCCGCCTGAAATTGTAGGAAAATCCATTCAAAATATTGAACAGCTGTTTTGGAAAGTGGCTAGTAATTCATGTATCATTTATAGAAATTAGTCCTTTAAGGCACTGTCATAGTAACTGAAGTTATATACTCTTTTGTGAGTCTGAGAGTATAAATGTGCAAATGAACATAGTTGTTCAGTTTTTACCTCATTCATGAATCATAAGGTGTATTATTATATGCCAAACTGAATATGCTGAACAGGCCTGTCCATCACATATCAAGTTAGCTGAAGTTCAGAGTGTTACACAATATTGTTACACACGTAGTGACACAAATACAAACACAGGAGTGTCAATTTATCGGTTTATGGTTTGTTTTAAGCTTTTTTTAAATGTCTGATTCTAAGTTGTTTAGTCTCTAAACCAAAATCACATTTTACATGCATTATACATGGTACATGAGTATTTTGAACAGAGCCATTGTGTGCTTCAGGTTGGTTCCTGTTTCCACCGGTAAAAGTAAATTACGCTACACAAATCGCAGAGAATAATCTTATGATTTCATTAATATAAAATGTTATATTCATATTAAATAATGGATATAATGTTGGTCCTTTCTAGATGCCATTTATCTGATAAAATGTTTTATATTTTAGTTTATTAGTCTTCGGTTTTAGTTTCCCTTACACTCCCTTTATATATACACACAGTAGATTTTGTAATATGCATTGGACTGCATGTCACATATATTATTTTTAGAGAACTAAAGTCGTTTTCTGGTGTTTACTCTATTTTGTTCTTACAAGTCAGCCAGTATTCTCTCCTTCTCATCTGAACAGAACATTTCTCCCATCAGTTATCAGGCCAAATTGTATATAATCTAACATGTTATAAATGCTATATTTTCTGAAAGAGCTTTTAACTTGGTTGTAAAGCGGGTTCTCAAATAAGCGTGAATTTGGTTACACTACCGTTTAGTGATAGTTGACATTTACTTTGAGTCAGGTTCATATGCCAGAGAAGAACTTGTTTGTCATCACTTTGTTTATGGGAGAGAAAAAAAAAATCAATTTGAGGGTTTATTCATGGTCAGTTGGTCATGGCTCAGTTAGACATTCTCATATAATGATGTTTGACCAAGGGGAATTCAAGATTTTTTAATGAAGTCAATGAGCTGATGAGAATGACGCTGACTCACAGTCCCCTCTGTTTTTCCGTGGGTCTGTTACACTGGTGTTTGGGTTGCAGAGCATCTGCTTTCATCTTGCTGCATAGACATGGGAGCTCTCGGCTGTTCATTTAGCCTGTGTTATTGCAAGCTGTTTCATTACGCTCACGGTGAAAGGCTCATTAGACAGGAGGATGACATGCTTACATAAATAATAATAAGTGTGCTCATGTGTTTTAGGGTCCCTGGGCAAAACAAACCCCTAATGGAGCTTTCATTTTATATCTGCCATTGTCCTGTGTAGACCACTCACCTCAGAATGATATGCTCTGGAGAAAGAAACATACATGTTGTCCAATTTGATAGTGAAATGGTTAAAACTAATCACAGGTTGAGCCATTTTTTAGATACCAGAGACTGATATTAAAATTCATTCAGACCACGTTTCTTTGTTTACTCCTAAATGATGCATTATACTGCATCTCTCTTCTCTGTGAGGCTCTGGCTAATGTAGACTTAATGGAAGTGAAATTATGATCAGTTACAGATGTTTGCAACCATTTGACATTGGTGTAGTTGAATGAAACCAGCAATCTCACAAAATGTGATTCATAAATTTGGGCTTGTCGCAGTAACACCTGCTCCACATTTTGATGGATATGACAGACTATGGGGAATGTAACTCAAATGCAACTTATAAGCGCATACATACTCAAATATATTCAGTCTCTACTCAACACAGTGAATACAATGATTTCTGTGTTATCGCACTAAAAGCTTGTGTTGACTGATTATATTTGTCCATTCACATGTTCAGGTTTAGTGAACTTGAAAAATAATTTCAAAATGTATTGAGATTGTGTGTCTGTGTTTGTGTTGTTGCTATTAGTTATTCATTTTCTGTTACTATCTTACGACTAAGAAGAAAAGTTCCATTGAGTTTTGTGCTTAGAATTAAAGAACCTTGAAGCCATTCATTGAAAATGCGTGGATTCATTTATGCATGCCTGGATCCATTGCCCACTGAAGGTACTGTATGTAGTACAGTGGAGGTTGTATGGGTAATAGTGTTAGTGCACTTACATAATACTCTAAAACAGACTGTATACATGTGTATGTGCTATTTTTCAGCTGAATCTTGAAGATTTAGTTGTGTCTCCTCTGTCCAGGAGTAGTATAGTAAATGATTTTTGTTGTCATTTTTCTTTAGGTTAGACAAAGACCCAGCAAAAGATGTTGTGATTATCCTGGCAAATGTCTGAAGGGATCCAACAGTAGGAAAAAAAGGAAATATGTGCTCTTTCATGTAGGTAGCAGCACACGCCCCCACAGCCGCTGTGTTGGGAGGTAAAGAAAATGCCAGGCTCTCGCTAAAATAAATACAGGCAGGTTTACATGGCTTTATATAGAGAAGTAATCTTAATAACTGCACTTATATAACGCTTTAATTATTTGAGAAAAAAGAAAGTTAGAAAGAAAGAAGTTATTTCTCTTTGATTTTAACAAAACTGCACCTGAAGCATTTTCTGGGAGGTTAGAATCTTTGTGTTGTTGTTATTTTATGAGACAATGCACAGTGAATTGCAGACTAAACCACAATTGTATCACTTTCAATTCAAAAATGAATATACTTTTACATGACTAGAGCCTTGTGTTTTGTTCAGGCCTATGGGACCCGTTTTCAATGTTTTCTAAAAGAAAAATTATGCTATTTATATAACTGAAACTCATTGACCTTGGCTCATTTTCTGTGAAGAACATAAAAAATAACTTATTTTCAATGACTGCACATGGTACACCCCCAACACACACACACACACACACACACACACACACACACACACACACACACACACACACACATAACTATTATTTAGTAAGAGTGTATTTAATTGTAGGTGCTTTGAGACTATGTTGTACTTCGGCACCCGCTATTCTCACACAAAGTTACAAAATTGTTACATTGCAAGCACTTTCACCTGTTCTGATTCACCTGAAGGTCTAAGAAATAAGCACCAATAGTGATCAAAAATATGTTTATTTATTTTTTACCTTTTATAATTAAATTTCTTTGAACACGACAATGATCATAAATGTGATCTCACAGGAGTAAATGGTAAATATAAACCATAAATGATGTATATATCATTGGCAATTGAGCTAAAGTAAACATCTATTAAGTATTTTTACATAAGTTGTTATGGCTGTATTGATTTAAAAGCCTAATAATGTGGTGGTTACACCAGATATTTGCTATGTAATAAAAATATGACCACCACACAAGGATTATTTTGCATATGATTGTGCTTTGAATATAGCATATGAATTTGTTTTTAGAGTTGTGTTGTTCTGTTGTATTCCATACTGGAAAACAGGCCCATTGCTGACTGTCAATAGCTGGGGGGGATTAACAAAATTACCAAAAGCATCTCAAACTATTCAGCATAAAATGCAAAGTAGGTAATCCATAATATATATATATATATCAAAGTACACTTTTAAAGCTACTTCTGAAAAACTAATTTCTGAAGAGAACGCAGAAAACAATCCTTTCAGAACTTTTGTACTTTTTTGGAGTTTGTTGTTCGTTTTAAAATTAAATTTTAGTCTGTGAAGTATTTATTACAGTGATGATGTTAGTCTTCTGTGAAAACACAGACTTCCATGTCCATAAAAAGGTCTGCACAAATACAGCACACATCTAATATTCACATCAGGATTCCTACTTTATTGTGGGTCTCATATGAACCTCCAGAGGCGAGCCCAGATTGGTGATTGGTGCTGCTTTCCTGTTTTTAGTACTCTTGGACAGTTTCTCCAGTGTGTTTTGGGCTTACTTGAACAAGCAATTAGCAATGTAGTGCCATCATTACCACACACAGAGGACTTTCATCAGCCAATTGCCATTTATAATGTTGCCTCTATTTCTGAATGAGACGTATCAGCCACCACCTCAAAGATTTAACTTATCTGTTCTCCTGAGCATGGCCCAACTTGGTACAAACGCCCATCCTGGAAAAGGAAACGCTTAATGCATGATAATCAATACAACAAATGTTACTCCAGCTCTTTGCCAGCATTTAAAAACTTTATTGGAAAGATAATGTGTCTCATGAATTGTGTTGAAGAATGTCATTGATTATCGATCACACAGTACATGAAGATTTATACCTGCTGTCGGTAAGCATTCTCACGGACAGCTGTGGACACAACAGACGCAATTAGTTCTGTGTCTAGAGTCCACTTGGAGGATGTTTTCCACACATTCACCATGCAGTAAATGTGTTCACCATGTACAGAAAGATGTTCCCTACGCATGCAAATCAAATCGAAATGGCTGCATCTTTGCAAGAAGAAGAAGAGCTGCTTTGTCTGTTGTACTTCGCACAATTACATAAAAACAGCGTACAAAGCAAGAAAGTGGTGTGTGTTGCAGCTCAATGACAAAGGGATCAAAGACGGGGAGTTGAGCATGTTGCTGAAGGAAATGCATTGTACGAGGGCTTGTTCGTTAGGTTGACTGCTTGGTATTTTTGGCATTATTGAAATTTCCAAAAATTGTGTTTACATTAGTGCTAACAAATAGGGTTTTATAGGAGCAACTGTGAGAGCAAGAAGTTGTAAAGAACCAAAAATAATCACAAAAATGTTGAACTGCTGTCTGTAAATCTTTGCCATAATTATTTCAGACAGGTAAGAAAACATGGCATATAACAAAACGTTTTTTGATTACATTGGAAAGTACATATTTTAAAGCACCTTAACATTTGATTTAACAGGCAGATTAACTGGCAGTATCACTATACCACATTGTTAAAAATAACACCATTTTGAACGTGTCAGATTTAGATTAATTCCAGTTGAAAAGTGTGTGGGACCAGATTAAATAATTCATCAGAGGGAATGAGGTTTCCCATCTACTGAGGCTCAATGAAATTCTGCTCTGCATTAATGGGTGAACTGGACAGTCAGCAAAGTGGGAGGAGTTATATCAGTCTGTTCCCAAAGGGTAAGAATGGTTTTCTTCAAACTCAAAGAACCTGGTATGAAGCAATTGTGTAATAGTACGCTGTGTAGTAATATCATTGAAATAGATAAGTAATTAAGTAATATTGAATGTTGAAGTATGAATGTGTCATCAAACGTCTCAGTGATTAATAAGCAAAATCTAAGTTTCAAAAGTGCATTTCACATTCTATATGTTAGTACTCTTATTTAGGCTTTATCAATATCTACCAGAGGTGGAAAAGTTGAACTGATACGAATCAAAAAACCAATACAAGGGTCTGAGACACCGCTACATTGACATAGAACCACAGATCCAAATTCTGTGTGAGGGTCATCAAAATTTCAAGTAACTCTTTCTCTGTGTCCTTGTGCTTCAGGTGTGTGTGTGTGTGTGTGTTACAGTATGATCCCATGTGACACACAGTACCCACTTTAAAACATCCACTTCCTCAAAACCATCCTACTGTACACGGAAGAAAGTTGACCTTGCTGAAATCTCAACTAAGCAACTGTGTTGTGCAAAATGTGCAACAATAATATAAAATATACTAGTTGTATTTACTTTGTCACTAATTTAAAAGGTGTCAAAATATAGAATACTATGGTGCTGTTGGAGAATTACCTGATATGATCCTGTTGAATCAGCTTGGAATCATAATGAAATGAGTTGTCCATTTACAGTAATCTGAACAAGCCTGTTTATAGTTTTACCCTCACTTCAAGTACTGCAATAATTGTCCACAAGCTATGAATTATACTTCTCTCATTACATTCTGCAGTAAGACTTAACAGGACATAAAATTGATTTATAAACTCTTCTTTCTAAACTATCAAATAACTGTCACTAAGAGCATAACAACAGCCAGAATAAATGCAACACATAATGTAGGAATTAGCATTTGTCCCTTTCTGTAACATCCCGCATATCAAACCACAAATAGCTTATCTTTCTTTCAGCAAGCTGCTAACTGACTCTATGGATTTGATCCAGTGTAAAAGGATTCATTGAAAAGTTCACTTGTTTATGGGGTGAACAAATCATTTATCAAAATCATAGCCCCACAGTCGGGGTTGGCAGCACTAAATTAAGAGAATATTTTAGGGAGAAAAAGACGAAGGAGCAGCAGGTCAAAAACTAAACAACTTAGTTTGAGATAGTTGCACAAAGTCCTAAACCTGATTTAAAAGCACTGCACAGGTCTGCATTACATTTCCGGTGTATCCTTTGTGTTCTCACAGTATTTAAACTTATGTTAAGAAACGGCTGAAATTCCCAAATTAACAGTGGTACAGCTCTGATTTACTTTGATACTCTGGGGTGTGCCTGCTGTCATTGGAAAAGGTAACACTCTCAAGTGTCAGGGTTATTCTTGGCCTTACTTGACACAGAGTTACAGAAGCTAGAATGGAGCTTTTTTTTCATATTCATCCAAGTCATGCATCTGTAAATTTATTAAAATACACTGTTGTAAACACATCTGGTGAGAAAGAGACAAAGTCTGTAATTCACCTGTAAAATACCATAGCCATATGTCTCAGCTTACTAAAGAAACAAAGCCAGCAGCCAAAAGACTCAAAAATGGATTTTATATGAATTTATTTTCTACATTTGTGCATTTTTCTTATTTCCATTTAAAATTTTCAAAGAAAAGGCCAAAAAAATTGCAAAATACAAAACTTCTCAAATACAAAAACACACCCATGGGACCTTTCATTTGGAAAAAAATATGAAAGGGAGTGAACAGAGAGGCAAATTATTTTTTGATCCAATTTGAAATGAGCAATGGATTGCAAATTTTATGTTTGTCAATTCAAAAGATTATTTTTCAACCAAAGAAAGCCGTAGGTTTGTCATAGTACCACTTAGTTTTGTGTGAAACTGCTCAGTGAACTAAATCTCTCGTCTCCCTATAATTTAAATCACCTAGATTGATGCTTAACTTGCTCGCTAGCTAGCTAGCTTAGCTCTGTTCCACAACACATGTAACATTATCTAACCTGATGTGTTTCATCCAGTGTTTCCATCAGATAAGCAAAAGAACAAGCAAGATCCGCTGCTCATTTGAGTAATATTACATCCCTGGTACGATACACACATCACAGTTTTAGCAAGACGTCATCCACACGACATTGAAGTGTGTAGTCTTTATAATTATGTTTTTTTACAGTCTTATACTTTAACAGTTTAACATTAGTTTAACTGAGACTTTCTTAAGTTGAAAAAAAATCTTTTAAATAGATCATATTTGCAATCCTTGGTTCAATTTAATAAAAATAATTTGCCTCTCCCCGTTCACTCCCATTCATATTTTTTCCAAATTAAGGTCCCGTGGACTGGAAGTAGAAGGGCGTGACTTCAGCTCTCTATACAGTGACAGCCACATTGAGCATATAGAAGCTTCGGGTGAGAAGGGAGGCGCAATTCAAAGTCCGGAAATGGAAAACTGTTTACCATTTTTCAGTTGAAATTCGGTCAGAAACTTCAAGATTGTAAGGCCAACAGCTCATTTTGGATAAAAAGGTTTGGAAATTTCATTTCCTTGGATTGTTGAGGTATTAAAAAAAAGATTTGGGGAAAAAAAAATCACCGTTGTGAACAAAGGCACAAGGAAAAAAGGTATGAATGCACACTCAATTCTAGACACTAGCTGCGCAGTATCTTTCTTTTTTTATTTCTTTACCTTCATAACACTTGTATAACTGCTATAAATCATCTCATGCTTTTTGTGTGGGCTTAATTGAATCATGAGAGACTAAGCTTTCAATTGTGCCACATGAGCGTATATTTTGAAGATGTAATGCTTTAAAGTTATAAAAACGTTTATAATTGGACGTAACAATGCCACAGTGACGAAGTGTGCCATCCATGGTACAGTGAACGTTGTTGTGGAAGTTTCTGTTCAGCGAGGGAGGAATTTGAGTGGCAGAAGAGACCTTGTTGAGACAAAATAAAGACATGCTGCAAACTGGTTTAAAGGGATAAGGTATTCGGTGAAAAGGTTTAATTGTTTTCTGCAGAGAACAATCAAAATGACAGCTTTCACAATGTACAGAGTTACAGAGTGGCCACAGTTCTGTGCCCCAAACAGTATATGACAGTTTCTTATATCCTCGTGCATCCAGCAGAAACCAGGCCATGTTTGGAAAACAGTTTAATCAACAATTAGTTAGCTCAAGCAGACGGTTGGATCTGTTACGTATTTCTGAATCTATCCTCCGTGCGTCAAGTTTTCATTCTATCTTAGCTCTAAAAGGACATCTTGTCTCTCTAGATAGGCTATGGTCTCGACCTGGGACCTGCTATGATAAACATGGCTTTAGACAACTGTTTCTGTCAGACTTTATGCCATTTGCCCTTGGAGGGCAAATGCAAAGAAATTCAGTTGTCTCCTACAAGGAAAAGATACAGAAGTCATTTACTCTGAGTGGCATTGAAGAGCTTATAGATAAATAATATGAAAATCATTGGTTAAATGTAATTTTCCCATTACAACGTTGAGAGGTTAAATCAGCTAATTTTGAACAAGAACTACCACTTTACTGAGGTTTGCAAGCTCTAATATTTCTGTTATTAAAATTACACTTTAACCCCTTATGCAATAAAAGCTGAGGGGATGGGCTTATAGATCTTTAGAGCAGTGTTCTTATCCTTTCAGGGCTGCGTCCCTGTGCTGAGAAACAAGTCAGCAGTAGCTTCCAGCTCCGTGGTGATTAGTAGATTATGTTTTTATTTCAGCATACGCAACTATTATACTTCTGTTGCTGACTTTTTTAAATAATATTTTTGTAATGCTTTCTGAGTCCTTTTTTTAATGCATGTCACAGAATTAGCCTTGTCACTTCCATGGACTTTTCTCATTGTGCGAGTTGTAATGTGCTCTCATCAATGGATCCTACACAGCTCAAGGTCATGCAACAGAGTGCATTCCCTCAGCAAAGAAACTGATCCTTACTTTGCCCTGTGAAAAGTCAGTGTATCATGTGTGATTCAGCTGCTTTAGGACTTTGAAGGAACAATTTGTACTGCAGGCTTTAGTGTACCTGCAACCTCCGGTCGTAAGAAAGGACCCGGTGATAGGAGGTGTGTAATAGAGACATGGACCCACTGCCGAGCAGAAAGTCTAAATCCAGCGTTTATCCCTTGTTTAGCCCTTCTTTCCCCCTCTCAGCTGCTCCATGGGCAGCTTAGTCCCTGACTCCTGCCACCTGACTGGGAACCTGTGACTCCGCTCAGTGGGGAGATGGGAAAGAGCAAGTTGGCCCAGATCCCTGTGTAGGCAGGATGCCATCCTGTCCAGCTGGGCCAGCGTGCTGCTGCATTGCCTCCCTGTCCTGCACCATCCTAACATGGCAGAATCTGCCTACGCCTGATAAGACATAGCCAAGACTCACAAGGACGCACCTCGGAGTGCTCTGATGCCAGTGCTGCAGTTGTGGAATTAAACTTGTTTAATTAGCATTAGAGTGGACTGCTTCAGTACAGTCTTTCTCATTGCCTACCTTCTTTCCACTTGATTAAACTCCCAAGCGTCATGGAGCTTTGAGGTTCCAGTTACCACTGGAGCAATCATGTTTATTTCTTGTTTCTCTGTTTGAGGATCCCTTTAGATGCAGCACAGCAGAAGAAAATTGCTCATAATATTCTACAGTCTAAACGAGCAGTTGGTTTTACCTCACACACAGTAGGCCACCATATAAATCACAACCAAACACACCACACCAGTAGAATAATTGGCCTCTTGTTGTTTAAGCCTATATGTTTGTTACTCCTGCCCAACCTGTTGAATTAACTATTTGATGAAGTCATCTTCTCCATTTGGAAATATGTGACTTCTTATTGTAAAGAGGCACTCCTCAGTGATTTTCAAACAGCTGATTGTTAAAGGTAACGGTGGAGTACCAGCAGTGAGTGCCTGTTCAGTCTTGAAGGTAAAACTGCATATCCACAGATTTTACTCTTGATGTAATTCTAGTTATATTGTTAATGGTCTTTTATATATGAAAAAGTGTATTTTATTGTATTAGGTTTCATGAATCATTATTAGTATGCACTGCATGTCTGGTGTATGTATTTACACTACTACAAAAGTTTGGGGTCACTTAGACATTTCCATTGCACTCCATTGTAGACAGAATACCAGCTGAGATCAGCTGCATTGTGTTTTTGTAACCAGGGCAACAGTTTTGAGATTACATTATGTGCTTACATAATTGCAAAAAGATTCTCCATTGTTTTTCTAGTTAGTTTTTTAAAATGGTATCAGATTAGGAAACAGAATGTGCCTTTGGAACACTGGGTGAATGGTTGCTGATAATGGGCAATGTAGATATTGCACTAAAGATCAGCCACCCACTCAGATCAGCTGGTTTTCTGTCTATAATGGAGTGGTATGGAAATGTGTAAGTGACCCCAAACTTTTGACCGGTAGGGTATGTGTTAATGTATTCAGTAGAAATCAGTTCAATGTTGTTTATGTGCAGGACAGTATCTGGGCATGTTGGAGCCCTAGGCCAGACATCCACTGATATATATTCACAAGTCTATCCTGGTTTCAATCATATTTTGAATATTATAACATGTAAGAAACCTGGTTATTAGAAATACAACTGTGTGGTTCCATAATGATAAACATTAACCTGACATCTCAAGGTACGTGCAGGAGTGTCTGCCGCTCATCCCAGACAGTTTCTGCTATTCCTGTATAGACTGTTATGGCTGTCCACCACATTTAATGATCTAAAACGATACGCCATTTTATTGTTGACAGTTGGCTACACTTTAATCCTGCATTAAAGGAGTAGGTTAACAGTTAAGGAAATAAGCTTATTTGCTTTTCTGACGAGAGTTAGATGACACTATCAGTTCTGTGAGGTGAGGAGATTATAAAGCTACAGCCAGCAGCTGGTTAGCTTAGCTTAGCACAAAGACTGGAAACAGAGAGAAACAGCTAGCCTGTCTGTGTCCTAGGGCTATTTAAGGGGTATCTTGTTTTAATCCATACAAAAACAAGTGAAAACACAACAACTTCAGCACAGCTAATTAGTACAGCCCTGGTACAACAAGACTATTATCCAGGTTTCATATGTTCTGCAGCAAATATCCTAATACTGTGGATCAGCACAGAGCACAGTGCTGAATTACCTTTCAGTGGTTTTGTTTTGGCTGAATAGAGACTCCTTTTTCATTCCATTCCAGGATTACAGATTGGTCTGATCTTATTGTAGCAATCTTTATTGTAACATGGGAATTATTGAAGAAGTAATACCACTCTGTCCTTTTTGCATATGGAGGGAAAAAAATCTCTTGAGAAGTTAATGGGTATAGCCAATTCCATCTTGCCTTTGGTCTTGTTCAGAATTCATGTGCATTCCTCGTCTCTCTCTCTCACACACACACACACACACACACACACACACACACACACACACACACACACACACACACACACACACACACACACACACACATCTTGTACTTCTGCCTTGCTGTAGCTACACTCCAATGCTTGCAAGTGGAAGTCTATTTTACTTATAGTTAGAATTTTTTTCCCTTTCATTGCTATGAAGTGGCCGTGTGTTATGGTTCACCATCAAGCCTCATATCCACTTTATTTTTGTATCTATCAAAGGGCCAGATAAATTCAGAGCAGCCTTCTCCTCCATTGTCGCAGGGGATAGAAGGAGGACTTATAGGCTTGTGTTTTTGCTCCACGACATGGACAGATTGTCTGAAAATGAAAGACATAGCTTCATCTGTTAAATTATTTATTTTGGACCCAAAATAAAGTATTAACTAAAGTTATTTATGCTCAAAGGGATTCAGCTCTCCCAAAAGAATATTTGCATGCAACAGAATTGCTGTGATGTGCTTTCTAGTCTGGAGGAACAATGATTCTGTTCGGCAGAATTCTGGTTTACAGACGCTTTAAATCTCTGCAAATAAGACTACCTTGGGACAAATACGCATGTCAATCACACTTGTCAAGATTCCAATTTTCCTTCCACATCTCCTGGAGCACTTGTGCTGCTCATGCTTCTTATTGGCTGCGAGGATGTGGTCCCATGACACAAACTGATGCATTTGTTCAGTCAAAGAGAAAACCCTGACAGGAATGGTCATGGAGCCAAGATACAGAGACTGCTGGGAGTGTGTTTCAAATGTGTGTCCACAAGCTGATAGGTGCCTCTGTTGTGTGTTATGCTGAGAGATGATGGGGAATGGAAATGTTGGCTTTTCCCAGAAGTATGAATAGGCATTATCATATAACCATTATGCAGTCAACATACGCGGCAATATATGCAGCATGTGACTTTTTTCCATCAAGAAAGCCTTGGCCATTTTAAGAAAGCACAGACATTACCATCTAACGCTGGTCCCTAAACATCGATGCCATTTCAGCCCATCTTTCAAGCAATTATCATTTCTTTCAAGGATTTGATGAAATGAAAAGTTAGGAGCAGTAATAGAGGCAATCTTTGGGGCCAAATGCATCTTCTGCTCTTCGCCGCATCTACAGTTCAGCAACAACCTGACAGACTTAATTCAATTATGGCTGTGTGATGTGTTGAGACTCTGGAGGTGTGAGCTAATTCCTCTGTTTACACCCCTGAGTCACTGTCACAAACAAAGACAAACACATTCATTGGCTTCCAGGATCTTGTTTGCTGTGATTGTCTCATCGCCTTTGAAGCTTCTCATCGCTTTATGTTGTTTACTTATCCATGCTCTTTCTTTCCCTCAAATCACCATGGGGTATTCAGTTTGAATAATTTTAGCACAGTGTGAATCAATGTATGAGCTAAGTATTAGATTTGTAAACCGTAGTCACACTTTTTTACGTACAGCTGGATTGACAGACACTTCGATCATTGAAATCCTGATTCCATAACTCTGTGATGAAACACATTGCCAATATCTTTGCCACCAGGACTCTCAGATCATTGGGTATGTTGGAAGTCATTAACAAAGGCTGTGGCATTTACCAAACTCCCCTGAGACTTGGATTAAGACAATGAATTGCAAAAGTATGCTTTTAGAGATTATGTTAATTGCTAATGGCTGTATGAGGAAGTCATTGTTTTTCCTGGACAAATTGGATTATTGGCATTACAGATTAAGGAGAGAGTTGATGTGTTCTGTCTTTTCAATAAGATTGTTACCTGCTCCCGACCATGAACTTTTCCATTGTGAGGACTATGTGTGATGTCTCCTATACGCATAATGCACCACACAAACACACAATAAAATCAGCAATTAATTGTGATTCAGACAAATAGAAAAATCTTAACACTTTTAGTTGAAATTCAATTACATTTTCAAAATAGTGATTTAAACACGTTGGTAGTGCTGCTCAATGTCAAATGAACAGTATTTGGTTTGCCTTCACATTCTCTTTTTATTCTGTTGTTGCGTGAGATTGGTCAGAGAATCAGAGCAGCGGGTGCAATATTACATTTCATTTATCGCACCGTTGTGACGAAAAGGGAGCTGAGACAGAAGGCAAAGCTCTCGATCTACCGGTCAGTGTTCCTACCCTCAGCTATGGTCATGAAGGCTGGGTCACATCCGAAAGAACAAGATCCAGGGTACAAGCGGCCAAAATGGGTTTCCTCAGGAGGGTGGCTGGCATCTCCCTTAGGGAGGTGTTCCAGGCACGTCCAGCTGTGAGGAGGCCTCAGGGAAGACCCAGGACTAGGTGGAGAGGTTATATCTCTCCACCTAGTCATCATCATTTACAATTTTACTTTTTTTCTGAATCAGAATTTGACTGGTAGTTGACTGTTAGAGACTGCAGATTCACCAAAATGTAAACAAGTATAGGAAAAGGAAGGTGAAGCCCACAGCTTACTGGCTTACTATGTGGCATTTGGCATGGTGGCATTTCTCATTTTTTATTTTAGATAACAAAGCCACATGTCGAGGAGGCAAAGTGTAGTGACTATGCCATTAGCCAAAAAATGAATAAAAAAAAAAACGGAACAACAAAGAGTGAAGAGACCAATGACTCACCAGAGAAACATTGTTTGCGCAAATGCTTTAAAAGTTCATATTTTGCGGACAAGGGACCAATCTCGGTGTGGATCATACCAAGTTGTTTTTATACTTCACCACTCCTTAAAAAAGGGTACTGCACCAATATAGCATTCTACTTCCATATCATGCAGCAAAGATAATAGTGTACAATTGTGTTTGCATATTTATAATTATATTGTCAAAGTGTTTGTTGATATATGAAAATTGTAGTCCATGTGTTGCTTTCAGCCCATTCAGTCTTTTGGTGCTACCACTAGAAATTGCAAAAGTTGGAAATCCTATACACAGGGGGCTTTATTGATATGTTGCTTGTTTATTTTATATTCTGTTGGGAGTTAAGGGATACCAACAGACAAAAAAATAAACCTGTCTGATTTCAGGATATTGCAGGATTAGGATACTTGACTTCTTTGGGTATTTTTTTCATAAGGTACAATGTGTGAACTGCACTTGGTTATTCATTCCATGCATTTTAAGTACGCCCATGGCAAATCTCCCAATAGTCGCTCTCTGTTGCAATCAACCTCTAGTTTCTATCATGTCTACAAGACAGGGGGAGGCAGAATCCTAAGTATGAATTGATTTTTGAATGAGCATACATTTACTTTTAAACACCTGCAGAACAAACTGGGCCTGTGCTGCACCACAAACTATTAAGCTATCTTAATTGATTTGAGTAATGAACAAGGACATGCTTTCTGTCTTTTGACTCAAGGTCACTTTGCCATCACAGTGTTAAGCTGTGTCCTCTGGTCTTCATAAAGGACCAACTCACCATGAAAATGTATCTGGGCCGAGGTGAGAAGGTAGCTGCTGTAACTAATGGGTTTATTTAATTCAATTTATTGCTTCAGCCTCTGCATCATATGAGACATGCTGGTCACTGTAAGATTGAGGTTTCTTCATGAAAGAAAAGAGATTAACCCTCTTTTCAAAAGGCCAGAATACACTCTCATGTCATGCTGGATTTTCGTGCCTAGATAGTTGGATGTATAAATCTGCAGAACTAAATGAATATAGGTTTGTGGTAAAATGGTGCTCTCAAGCTTATTACGTACAAGCCTTCTAATCAGCGTCACGCTGTGGCTGTGCTCGCCGGGCTGGGATTCTGTAATAAATGAGGGCTTTGTCAACATGTCCACTGTTGGGTGGGGGGAATAAGTGTCTTTTGATTTCAATGTGTAAGCCAAAAGGCATATTTTCCAAGCAAATGTTTAGCATTCACGGCAATCTTTACCGTCTATTATGTATTTCTATGGATTGAGGATGACATTCTGTTTTCCCCTTCAGCATATTGTAATAATTAATTCATCCTTAATACTATTATGTTGGCTACATGTCAGACCATATCTGCCTCTTCACACATTGTCTCCAATTAACATTTTCCAAATTTCTGATGCAATCTGTAGAATACAAATTAAGGCGTCCCAGCAGCTGCTGGCTCTGTTGTCTCTGCTCAGAGCAAATTCTCTTAAATTTGTTTTGTAATACACCTCATTTTACAGGAATAAACTAGTACGCCCTGCACATTGGGTAAACTCAACAAAGGCTTCAGGGTTTAGAAAATGAATGTGCCATGACAATTAGTTAAGCAACGGAGCAATGCTAGAGGAGGGAATTTCACACCTTGAGTTTAATAATATATATAGTGTAATTTGCCTCGGTTATGATGTGCAGCTGTTTCTTAGTGGATCATCACATATTGGCACAATGGCAGCTACTTATTTCATGGTATAGTATGCTCATGTTTCATAGGATATTTGCACTGATCGTACTTTAATACTTTAATTGTATGTGGTTTGAAGAGTATAGAGTATTCTATTGTTACTCAATGCAGAAATGCCTTGGTTTACACATTTAAAAAAACAAACACAAGTGAACCAGAGAGCATTAATGCTTTCTGCGAACTCTTCAACAACAACAACTTAACATATGAAGATACAGTATGGCATACAACACATTGTAACACGATGTTCAATGCATCATTATTTTAATTTCAAATCTATTTGCTACTCTGGTCTTAAGGACACAGAGCACCTGCCAGGTAGTTGATTGCAGGTAATTGCCTTCACCTGGCATCCCAAGTGTAAACCTTTTCCTGATTACATGCTCAGAGTAAAAACCAGCAGGCCTTCAGGTCCAAAAGGGCTTGGATTTAGAACTAGCGCCTTAAACACTTCCAAACCTATCTACTCTAATTGTTCTCCAGCAATTCAGCAAATGTTTTCTTTAAAAAAAAACTTATTTAGTATGACAGTTTTTCATAAATGCAGCCAGAACAATGGCAACAACAAATCTACTCTAGTTCAAAGAGGAATGTCTGAATAGGTGTGCTGGGAAATTATTCTGACTTCTAATGAGACAGTGGGTTGCACTGACACTTTGAGAAGCAATGCCCCCTGCACTGTATAAGTGCTAACCCACTGAGTCAGATATAGCTATTTTTTCCATGACTTCATTGCTTTTTGTTTCCCAATTTTTTTTTAATTTTTTTTTTTACTTTTAAAAGCTCAACATGTGAAAAGCACAACAATGTCCACCACATGTTCTGTCAATTTTTGAAAGTTGGGAGAGAAATCTTACAGAAGAAATTAATGTAATCATGCAGCTTCCTGTTGTTTTGGTTCAATTAAAGGAAAAAGAAAGTCTGAGTATATAAAACTGAAAAATATCTCTCACCACCAACTAATGTATGTGGTAGAATGACTGGAGTTTGGGGAATAATTGTTTTAAAAGGAGTGAAGAGTTTGTCGTTTTCTTTATGAACAAAGTTTGGTATATGTGGAAAAGAGATAAAAAATAATTGTACCTAGCATCTATACAAAACCAGTTTCTCTTCATTCATTCAGTCGACCATCATTAACCACAAATGTGGGACATCCTTCAAACATGTCATGTATAATTTCTTACTTCTTAAATGGTAGAACAATTTTATGTGCATATTTACCATGGACGATGAAGTACTTAAGACCACATTTTGTCATGTTCCACAGCTCCTCCATTAAGCCAATAAAGTTGCATTTAATTGTTCTATTTATTCTATGTGATAGTTATCTTCACTGAAGTTTACAATATATCTGAATTTCCTTTAACATGCCTTACACACAGTTTGGATTTGTAAATTTTTGGCCATGATAAGATTGTTAATAGGCAAACAGTAGAGCTTCACAATTTCCCTGTTTACCTAAGGAAATTCAAAAAGCCAATTGGGTGTCATTGTGGCAATGAACTTTGCATATTACTGACTGTTGGCTATAAAGTCAAATATACCGAGCATATTTACATGAGCTTTACAGGGCAGAGTGCGTGAGTCAATCCAAGTGTATAGGCTTGTGCAATAATTGTGAGTTTACAGACAGATCTAGTAGAAATGAGTACGTGCCAAGAAGCTGTTTGGCTATGTTTAGGCTCCATCTAAACACTGCTTTTTGTGTATAGCGACAGCCCTGGGGAACTAAGTGACGTGACGCATGCTCTTGGCGATAATTACTATTAAGTCTGTGGGAGGAAGAAGTTTGGGAGCATATGGTTGCTGGGTGTGTACGCACTACTGCTGGCATTTGAGCAAGTTACCACAACGTCACTCTGAAGTCTTAACAACTGAAAAATTCATTATGGGGCATTTTTGTGAACAATATGTTAACTCAATAGGGCTGCCAGTTTTTGACAAATATGTGGATCTCTGTTATCATTATGTTTTTATTAAAATGTTAGGATACTCTGAAGAGTTTTCTTCCTTGTTAGTTAACGCCAATTTAACCTGAGACCTGCTTATGCTACCAGTTAAAACATGGTCAACAGGCCTAATGAACACAAACTTTCAGACTAAGATCCTTTACACAATGGCTCAGTTCCATATTCAGTGTTTGAATATGCAAAAAATTATTTTCACATTTGATAACTTGAACGGAAGGTGTTTTTGCCCTCCATTGTGAAGGCCATCTCAATGCTCTTATTCTTGCCCAGAGGATCGAGGCAGGATCTCTAAAGAGCTATGAGCTAGGATAAGAGAAGTAGAACAGCCTTCCAGGAAGCCATGCAGCTGAAAGCTGTTGCTAACTCCACCCAGAAATCTGACAAATTCACAAAACTCTTCAGAGGAAAGGGCGTTATTGTGTTCTATCTTTGTATGTCTGCTGCATTCAACCACTAGGAGGCACTGTTGTAAAGCAGGTATTAGTTGAGACCCTGAGTACAGAGACGTCCACGAGTACCAAAACAATCTTTTTTTTTCCCCGTCTTCGCTGGCCTCTGTGTCAAGAATATTTGCGTCCAAACGGATCCATTTGTTAATAATAACTCAACATATTCCAGACCTATAGGTGGAGCTGTTTCTGCTACAGAAATTCACCAACAAACGGAAAAGAAGAGGAGGGGCATGCACATAAAGCTTGCACGCTGTATACAAACAGACAGTATATTTTGCCCTAACCCTAATAGGCTCAATAGCTTCTCCAGCCGGAACACAAGCATGTAGTCCGCCATCGTTGTTGCTATGAGACGTCGTCGCGGGATAAGAGTTCAAAAGATAGAGGTCAAGGCGTGTGGCGATGACATCATCAATACTTTAATATTGGCCTTCAATATTTTGCAAATCAGTAGTGCCAATACCTGTTGTCTTAAGCCCTATTCACACAGGATTAGTATTACCAGTGGATGTGATTTAGAAATTATCCCCCCACGCCTGTGTTTCGTGCAGCGCATTCACACAGTATAAGCAAAATCTGTATTTTACAGACATTATCCTCGTGGCTCTGTCAAAACCTTTTATTTATAATTACCATTTGGAGTTCCTTCCCGAGGCTAATTTGCAGAGGCACCGTTATTATGTCCACACAAGACGATTGTGATTGGTTTAAAGAAACACCAGTTAACTTGACAAAAGTCTTTGACTTTTGGTTTCACACAGGACACACCAGTTTCCTGGGTGAAAGTTCTATGTATGTTTGACTCCTACTGCAGACTCTAGTCCTCTTATACTACACGACTTCCTGGACTTCCTGCAGGGCTGTTGATTCTTAGTCTTGTTAAAACAAACACTACTGACATACGGTATACCAAGAACAGTTTGACGAAAGAATGCTAAATGTAATTCCACTGCTACAATAAGGGGAACAGCTTTTCTTATTAAGGCAGTTTTAATTGATCTTAGCACTCAGATGGGAAAAAAAGTTTGTTTTAAATGATTAACATTTGGGAATGAACAGTAAGCATCTGTTTCCGTTGTACTGAAACATCATGGTGGGCTTCCATGTTGGCTTCCTCTGTATGAGAGAAGCTTCTGGGTGTGATTTCATCCTCATCTCTGCTAGTGTTGTGGTTTGTATGTTTTAGAGAAGGTTCAGTGCCTTAGCTGGCCTCTTTATTACTGCATTCCCTAATGCCTTGATTTAATGCATTCTCAGAGGTCAGATATTGTGCTTGCAGCCACAGACCATTTCCTTCAACACCGCCCCATTAATAACAGCAAAGAAATCAGAGCACATTGTGAATTTCTTCACTTGCATATTGAAGCTATTTGTAAGTGCTATGGGGACATCTTTATTGGATCAAGGAGGTAAATTACAGAACACTGATCTGTTTACACCTCAATCCCAAGTCCAAAACGTGTGGTCCATGTCCAAATTAATTAAAGGTACTACTCCCTGTGGGATGCTCACATTTGCATTTCATTAAAAACTCTCAGGGGGCTTCAAATTGATTTGTGGAAGATTCATATGACCATATAATGTTCATTCACTGTAAAATCTTCCACAAATTATTCTCACCTTATCTTTGTTTTAGGTCACTTCAGAGAAACATGCACATATCAAGGCTTTGATGTAAAGTTTGTAGCATTAACTAAGGTGATGAAGTTAATTTGCTCATTTGGAGCCAAGTTTTGTAACTAACCTGCTTAAAATGAAACAAAGGGTTAAATGAGTCTCTCAGTCTTCTCAGCGAGCAATACGTTTACAGAGATTTACCTTTGCAGCAGCCTGTTTTCTGCACATGTACATATCAGATTTTGTTTCATCATTCAATGATACGGATGTGGACAGAGAGAAGTATTATTGTTGTCAGCATGTGTTTACCTCAATTTGGCCCTGCCTAATTAACGTTACCCAGCAAGCAACTTTTCATTTTATTCAAAAGCAAATGTGCTATCAAAACCCTCATGTTTCCTTTGAGATTAGACTTTAAATAATGCCAAACATCTTGTCATGTTGCCCTTAACAAACTGGTTGTAGCACAGCGGAACTTGTGTCCCACTGTATCTTGAAATTACTGAAATTAGTAATAATGGACCACCAGACATGATGCAAGATGTTCACCATTTCCCCAACTTATTTCTGAGTGACTCATATTTGGGCAGAAAGCCAGTGCTAGCTGGGGTTATAAAACCCAAGTTTTCCTTATGGAAGAGTTTTTAAGGTAAAAATTTATAGCAAATGTTTAATCACTGAGGTTACGGTCTACATGTGCAAGTGCAAGATATATTGCACATTTCAGTCCTAGTTACATCGGGAATGTTAACCTTTGGGCAACGTTTCTGTCTGGGCTTATGCTTTACAGAATTGCCTGAGACTAAATAAATAAATAAATGCATAAAGATAAAAAAGCATGCACAGGACACTGGTTCTATGCTTACATAGTCATCTACATTGTTTGTGTACCATTAATCTTCCACAGCATTCTCCACTTCAATTTTCAGATGAAAGCATGAATTGCTCCAGGCTACTGTCATGCAACAATGACTCATACTGCCCATACTGTAACAGAGCATATTCACATAACTGCTGCCCTAGAGTAAAATAATCAGTCTAGAAGAATAAAAAAATACATAGGAGATGTTTGCTGTATGTGACAACAAATGTTCTAGCCTAAAACATGTGACATCGCTTAGAGCACCTTTAGGAAAGGGATCTTGTTAATGGAGATAAACGCCTAAATAGGATCCTTGGGCAATGATTTTGCACGTGTGTGTGTGTGTGTGTGTGTGTGTGTGTGTGTGTGTGTGCTAGCACGAGGACAGCATCTTCTATAAGTCCATTATTCTGTAATGACTTCGTTTTTTCTCAAGGAAAACAAACACGTTGGTCTGCCCATGCTGAAAGATCAACATGCCATTCTATTTTTTCTCCCTTGCTATTAAAAATGAACAAATCCACTATAGCATAAAAATAGACATCAGGGACTTTGTGTTGATTTTTAAGCCAATGAAATGTGTTGGTGGGGGCAGGCATTCTCTCAGATGTTAAGAAGTATAAATTATGCAAAAAGCAGCTATTCGAATATTTATCACTATATGTGATATTTTTATCGCATATGAGGAAGCAGGCGTGATTACATGTCATATATTTAAATTTTCCAATTATTCGTAGCTTCTGTTGCAACATTTAAGTGACAAAAGAAAAGTGTCCAATTATCAGTTTTTCAGTTGTTAAATCACAATAATCTCATTACAACCCTGCAGTCAGCGTAAGTGGATGCTAAGAATACAAGTGGGAGAGTGAGAGTGAATGGATCTTGTGTTTTCACTCTCATGCTCCACTAAATTATGCACTGGAGCATTGTTTATCCATCAAACCAGGCCCTGTTCCAGCGATCCACTCACAAAGAAATCCAGAATTAATTGGAAACACCAAAGTGAAGACATAGCAAACAGACAACTTTCTTCCTCTGTCCATGATGCAAATAATATCCAAAACGGGAAAAAGCAGAGTCCGCTCTTTTATGCCACTTCCCTTCTGTTCTCATGCCAATACTCCGTTGCACTGTGGAGTCTTTAACCTCTCCACCCCTGGTTCCCCAAGGCTCTGGCAGGAATATCCTGACTAAAATTAATGCAGTAGTGAGCAGGAGGTAAAGGAAGGATTGTGAATGACAGTCTGATAATTGGGGTCTGCTGCAGCTCTCTGTCCTCTCTCTGATCTGGGGACAGGGGCGCCAGGGCTTACTCAGCAGAAGAAGCCATTTGAAGTAGGGATACACATCCCCCTTCTACCTTCTGCTCTTATAATAGCCCTTTAGTACACTCTTAAGTGACTTGCTTAGATATATTGCATTTGGCTTACCTGTTTTGAAAGTTATTCTTCAACTGTGCTGTAAGCGGCCCTTGTGGAGAGTGCTGTTCATGTTCGAGGGGAGGCAGAGGGGGGAGCTACTAAGTGGTCCACCTTGGCTGAAGCCGTGTTTACCCATGAACACTCAACACAGTGACACATGCTTTCACTTTGACTAATAAATCATTGAAGGTCTGATGTGCATCGATGGGAATGCGGTGTCAGTTTTGATACTTGATTACCATTTCTGTCACTTCGCCTTACATTGAACATAACTCCAGCTGTGCAACTCAATTCACGCTGCCCATGGGCATGACTATGACAAGCCGCTTCTAAAACTGACAGCCTGAAGTTTCAACAGGTCGACAAATGTGCGATTTTACAGACTATTTGAAACAAATAAGATGCCTTGCAAGTGTTTTTCTGTTTTCAACAATGAAAATTGTAGTCTTATGATTGCTTTCTCCCCCTCTTTCTCAGTAACACATACATGTATCCTTGCAATTTGAGCTTTTATACTTTCATGTTATACGCCAAGAAAATTATTTATATTTCATTTTTTATCTTTGTTTGAATAGATAATTATGAGATATCCGGTGAGAACTTCTTCTACCATTTCAAACCGGTAAACTTAGACCTTGATGGTATGCTTATAGCAATGGTGCCTTAGGTGTGGTGTTCAGATGGTTAATTGATACTGAGGAGCCTAAGCCTGTGTTAAGAAGACATTCTCTGCACCATTTCATTTATCACGCTGCCCTTACTTCATGTTTATTGTAGCTCATCACTCCATTCTCAGTTAACTATAGATACTACAGCTTGCCAAAATCCTTGAAGATCAGCTGTTTTCGGAGTCTGGTACTGACAGTCATGACACGTTCAAAGTTGCAATCACAAGTCCTGCATGTCTCAAAGAACAGCTGATGAACGTTTTAACACAGTCTATGTGTTTTACACACATGGAATATTTTTTTTTACCGTATCACACAGGATTACAGGACATAGGATCTGGGGACATTGGGGGCTTTAATTGGACCTCTGTAGGGGGGATTTTTATAAACAAACTAATTTTGATGGGTTTTTTAATGCATCCTGGAACCTTTTACATTTAAAGTACATGCCTTGATCATTAAAAAAATGTATATGTGTACCTCAAAAACTGTTGTTTATTACTCCAGATTAATTATGAAATGTGATATTAAAAATACTAGTAGTTGATAATAATAATTAGGCAAATATTGTACTTTTTACTGAACTACGTTCATTTGACAGCTTTATTTACTTTGCAGATCGAGGTTGTTTAAACAAAATATAAATCAACTAATAAATGATGATCAATTATTATAGATTAAACTAGCAGCAGTAGGCTGTATAAAGTCATTAATATGAGCTACACCTCTACAGTACCAGCACAGTGCATCAATAAATATAATAAAATATTCTGAAATGGAAATTGAACACAGGACTTTTTTTACTGTAGTATACAGTAAAATATACTTAGAATTTCTTCTTCCACCCCTGCATGTTAACATGTCTTTATTGGAATATTAAAAGGCACACACACTCTCTCACACACACACACACACTAAGTTTAAAGACATTATTTAAGACTGCATTTCTTATACAATATGTGTGCGTGTGTGTATATATAAATATATGTTGATTATATATTTAGATTCCGGGGATATTCATAAACATTCGGGGGTGTAGCCTCGGACTTCTAGGCCTAACAACGCCACTGTATGACTCACTGATTAAAATGAGCTGTTTGCATGCCCAGTAATTATGGAGTGTATGCTATTCAGAAATATGCAGTATGTGGTTCACAACTCCCCTTAGAATATTATGTAAACAGTGTGCCTCTGTACCGATATGGGAATTACCATCCAGCCTTAGCGTATGTTAACCTACGCTCGACTCAGTCCTCCCCATCTGCTTACTCCTCTACAGTGAAGGGGACAAATCTGTCTCTGATGCTGACTGTGGATCAAGAAACGTCAACTTAATTGTTACATCCCTATTAATATGGTATCCTCTCTCAACATGCATGTAGCATGTAATCACACCATCATTTTGAAGATATTGTTGCATTTGATCTCTGCTCGCAGCACAAGCAGAAAAATTATTTTGAAAATCTACAAACTATCTCACACTCCCAAAAAAAATCACTAACTTACTTAGGTGATAAAATAACACCCTCACATTGTTGACCCTTCTTTTTTTAAAGGTAATATATTGGGTTTAGAAAAACTGATGCAAATTTTTGAACAATCAGAGTTAATGTAGCTGTGACCTTGGAATTCAACTGTTTAATTGAGGTAAGTGCTTGGGCCACATTTTTATGCAAACTGTTAATATGGTAATGAGAGGCTATGTTACATTTAATATCCACCTTCACTCTTCCTCATTCATTGTGACTGTAGTCATACCTGTCCTTGGTAATGGCCACTGCATCCCTTCTGATCGAGGCCAACACGTCCGACAGTTGTGTTTTTAGGGCAAAGCCAGAGACGGGATGCACCTAACCCTTTCACAGACTTGACTGGCTCCCACTTCCCTGTTAAAGGAAGAGTGCAATACCACAAATCTATGTGCATTCATTCATTCATTCACTCATTATGGGATCATCTAGTCAATAAGTCACTTAAACACAACCTAGCACAAAGTACCCTTAAATGGTAATCTAAGGCAGTATATCTGTAATATTAGAGGAAATTCAGGTGCATCTTCACTTCCAAATACAAAAGTGCATTTAATTTTCTTCATTGGAATCCTTTTCTGTTTAACACTTGCAATCCAAAGAGCAAACCTCGTATTCATGTTAACAGTTGGTTGTAAATGAAGAAAAACTGCTGATGAATTTTTGAAAATATTACTTTGGAGAGTGAAGACCACTTAGATCCCAGTGCTTCATGAACTGATACTAAAATATTATGTACTATTTGTCTGTTAAATCTTAACGAACACAACAGCATCACTAGTAACAAAGGCAAGTGTTAGCACACACGTTTCTATTTGCACCAGGTATCTGGGTTATTAATGTTTTGATCATTGTGATTACTTTGATGCAATATTGTTAGAATTTTACTGGAGCAAAATGCTCTTGAAATGGTGAAATGATCATGTGTGTTTTCCATGGCAACAGTAAACCTTTTTTGCTCAGCTAGCTATCTAATCAAAATCAGCTCTTGACACTACACAACAGATTAGCCAAAGAACTACCCTTGAATCAACGAGAGTAATGAGTCTTGCAGCTTGTGACATTATTCAGCTGAAGAACATTCATGTAATTTTCACTGTGTGATAGCGGGTAAATAGGGCTGCATGTGAATGGAAAAACAAATGATCATTTTGGTGGTAAAGTATTCCTTTAACTGAGTACTGACATGATACGAAAAGAAGAGGGATGACATGGAATCAGCACAAACAGTTGTGTATGTACTTATGTTTTTCTGAATTGCTAAAACACTAAACCCCATTCTTGGAACCAAATGCTCAGTGGCCTAAACCCATTTGTCAAATCAGTCACTCATCTAGCACAACTCTAAACACATTCTCTCTCGTTAAAACATATTTCACGCTGTAATGCACTTGTGTTGCTTAATGGTTAACACAGGCAGAAAAAGTTAAACACAACTACAACAGAGTTGTTGTCGTTTACACAATGGCTTTTTGTATTGTATTTGTTTAAATTGTACACACCTCTCTACTGAGGTTATCAAACCAAGAGTAAGGAACACAAGCCAGTTCAGAGAATACAGGTGGCACACGAGCATTGAATGTTGATGTCTGATTTTTCTGTTTCACAATATTTTTTGTAAATTGTCATGTGTTATTTATTTCGTTATCTTTGTTCTTTGGCCTTTTGCAGTTGGACTACTGTATTGTTCTACAAGTACCTAACAGACATTCAACATTGTAGTACTTGCACTACTTGCAGTTGTACAAGATATTCATTGGACAATTTGTGATATAATGTACTTTTTGTTTTCATTGCAAAATGTGTTTACTATATAAAAAAACTGTAAAAAAACAACCTCAACAAAAACAATATGTGACTACATGCCCTGGACAGTGTGTTCTCGAATTGTTGAGGTAACGGTTAATGAATGCTCCGTAGTGTTTAGTTATTGACTGGTTATGTGTATGATCTGAAAGCATTGTTTGATTTTACCAGCAGAGTCAGATGTTTTGTGCAGAGAGTTTGAGAATTTGGTTTTGTGTTTACGGGTGAAGGTTTCAAGAAATGTATCTTATAGCAATTGAGAAAAACTGTATTGACTGGCTGTGCTTATGATCTGAAAGCATGGTTTGATTTTTGCCAGCAGAGTCACATGTTTTGTAAACATAATTTGAGAATACCAATGCCCAAACTGATCCAATACATTTTTATTTTAAAAAGTATTGCATAATAATCTAAGAAACTAAAAACATTTTTTTATTTGCTTTTGTCTAACAAGCGTTATACAGTAGTAACATCTTTCTTTTAATGAGTACTTCTATATGTGTAAACTGACTGGTGCTTAAGTTCATTTCCAGGTCATGCTCAATTTATTTAATGCAGCTTTCACAGGATTTCAAACAATGTTTTCACTAATATCTAAGTGATCAATGACTGATAAAATTAGTCATATTTATCCACGTAGGATTTAAATACAGACTTACAGAGTATAGATTTTAGGAAGACAACAACTGATCAAAGCATGTGGTTTTTAAGTTTGTTACTTTCAATCTTAAAGCAAAACCCAGTGTGATTGTGTGACTTTGTTAATTTGTTTATTATTAGCTTTTTCTCTCTTTAGAAATACTATTTGTGCTTTAAAAGCCATGGAACCATATGTACACATCCTGGTTTTGTGAGCATAATTAGCATAATAATGTATTATTAAACTGTTAGATGGTTTAATCAAGCTTTTTTTTTTTTTTTTACAATAAAGTTGCACACTAAATTGTTTATAGCCCAAAGAAAACTGAAAATAGTTTTATTCAGGGGAAACACTAATTCCAGAATCATAGAGGAGAGAGGTACCAAACAGGGAAAGCTTTACTTGCATAAGAGAAAATGTAATTATTTGTGTTCAAGCATGGATTTGTTTGTTTTACTACTGTATATAATAAACGAGCAGAGAGAAAAAAAAAGCACCAGACAAGTCTGGGTTTGGTGGTTTTCTCTGATTTGCTTCCAGAGTTGGTCAGAGAATATCCTGTGGGGCTTGACCCTTGCTTTAAGGCTTATGGCCTACATTGCTCTGCACAAAGTAAATCTTCTTTGTCTTCCCCTCAGAGAGTCTCTGAATCAGAAACATAATGGATACAAAAAGAAATGGCTGGGAAGGGAAAAACATGCTCTTGGGTATGGTGTCCTATTGCTGTAGGCCAGCTTCTGTCTGCATTATAATGTAGTGTGTCCTTGTTTTGGACTTGGGATGGATCCACACACTAAACACTTCATTTAAATTGTAGCAGTATTTGTGGAGACCAGCCAGTGAAGTCAAGTTAGTCGGAGATGAAAGCGAGATATAGCTTTCAAATCGTCTTATCTTAAGAACAAAGGCACATCATACGGCAACACAGAAATCTACAGTCTGTGGAAAATCTGACAGTCTTTATAGGTAACAGCAGCTTGTCCTGTCCAAACTTTGCACACATAATTATAACGCCATTGTTTTAAAACTTGACAAGGTTTAAAATCATGCAACCAAGCAACATTAATTTATTGGAAGTTATGAAGTAAACATTAACAGAATGGACATTTTCTGTTAAAACCTGTCAACTGGTGAAATGGTCCACAGTGAAAAATAGTTTAATGTTAATTGGATTCTTTTTAACCACCAGGTTTATGACTCTGCATCTATAGCTATCTCTATATGGGTGTTGACTGTATCAACAGTAATAGCATTTTAGGGCTTGCAGCTGTTCATCTGCCCTGCTGTACAGGCTTTGACAGGTTTAGTGGCACAACTGCATTAACCCAATACTGAAGGAAAGAGCTGAGTCGGCCAGTCCCCTGTTCCATTTCCACAGGCTGATCTTCCAGTGGACAAAGCCTCATACTTTGATCTGTTAAGTGAGTTCTCAGCTCAGATAGATGCGTGTTTGACAAAATGCAAAAAAAGTACAAAAAAATGTATATTCAATCATGTTATGCCAAGATTAACATCCATTAGATTCATTAGTGAAGGTAAAAACAAACATTTAGGTTAGTTGAATAATGATTCATAGTGTGAGGCATTTGGTGGTGAACAAGTCATTCCATTCGTGTTGTCACTTTTAACTGTACTTAAAATTACAATTCTAACACTTGAACTTTTGTACACAATTGTGCATCTCGATTTACATTAGTTCCTAAAGTGGCATGTTATGATGTTCATGCCTTTTCAGTATGAGACTGTACCAAGTATTTCCACTGCAAAACAGGCAGGTCAGTCTGTATTAAAACTTCACAAACATTGCATATTTTTCTGGCTTTTTTGAATTAGTAAAAAATAGGACTTTTACCTCATTTCAAGGTAAGATACAATAAAGAAAACCTAAAAGCTTAAACCAGTAAACCAGTCCACCTAAGTAGGGTACCAGCAATTAGAAGCAAAGTCAGAGAGGTGCAAACTGCATGGGGAAAACTGTCCCCTTATCTTTACACTCTATCATTTCAAATGAAGTATGAGTTAATTAATGGATGATTTCTTTCTACAGACATCACAGCTATAGAGTTGCGATGCCAATTTGGTTACTGTTAACAGCATCAAAGGTCATATATTTGGAGTAATTGTTACTCAAAGTATGTATAATTATATTATTGAATAGCCAATTAAAATCCTTGTTAGAGGTTGAGATATTCCTTTATTTATCTTCTCTCTGTGGACCTTCTTAGCTCTTGTCAGTCCTTAAAGCCATACAAGAGAAAAAAAAACGTCTGGGCGCACACGCACATGCACACGCACCACAACCACAACCGCCACTCCCACGTGGGCTCTTGTCATTCTGGTTTAATAAGAGATAGCATAGAATTAGAGAAAAGTAATACTGGGTGTTTGCACTCCCCCATATTGGAGCAATGGTCTGCAGAAGCTGATTAAATACCATGGGAGTTTCTGTCCAACCAGTTTAATCTGGACAATACAGTATGTGGGTGAACACCATTCCATAGTGTTCACACCCGCCTATACAAAAGAATGAAATTAGCCACACATCCCACACAGTCAAGTCTTTTATTTCTCTGCAATTTCTGTATGTATTTTTTTCTACACAGTAATGATATCAATTGTGGAATGCTTAATCTGTTTACATTGTAGTTTGTATCATTTAAGGAAGCACAACTCACAGACACCTAAAGCTTCAAGATAATTACAATGTCCGCGCTTGCACCTACATACAGTAGTAGCAGCACTGAAAATCCAGTCTCCAGGTGAAACTGAGGAAGTGGGAGAGGGATCTGAAAATAAACCTCCCTATGATTAAAAATAATAAAAAGCATACTGAAGAAAAGTGAAGGGCTTACACAAGAGCTTTTTATTGTGACAGTGTGTCAGCAGATGATTTTTATGTGTCTAGCTGTGTTTCAGCAATGAAGTTTAAAATAATTTGACATTTGAAGCAAATAAAAAGGCTGCTCTATAACCGATAAATTGCATTGTAACAGTAAAAGAAAGCTAACCTTAATTAAGTTTATGTTTAACTTGCTATTAGATTCAATAATTCTCCTGTAAAAGTTATTTTTTCTTCTACTTTTGCTGTCAAACTTATGCCATATTTAAAGCTACTGCTGTGACCGTGTCCACCCCTGAATACTTTTAAAAGGTACACTGCCCTTTTTGCTGGCCTCAGTCAATAACCGCCACACCATATATGCACTGCCACAGTGACCCCAGGGAGTTCTCCAAAGATGCCATCTATGCATGGACCAGGATGCTATAGAAAGCTGCAGCTGAGCCTTTCTTATTTTGGTTCACTCAGCACGTTGGGCCCATAATGCATTTAGTGCATGCATGTGCAACATGACATCACTCAGCCCGGCCACTCTCCAATTCTAGTTTCTTCTGATATCCAGGTTGAGAAGAACATAATAGGTGGAATGAGGTTTTTTTGGCGGGTGGGCAAAAACAGACAAAAGCTTGCCCATGGCAATACACACCAGAGAGCTCTCTGTGGTACACACTTATCTGGCCACCCACTAGCTGTGGACTATGTATTTCCCATGTGAGCAGCGTACTCCAGGACAAGCCCACCCTTCCATCACTGTCACATGCTGCACTAATGAGTACCAGAGGGCACAAGGTCAATGACTGGGCTGATTTGCCTGCTGATAAGTGATCGCCAGGAGGCACTGCAGTGGAGAAACTGAAATGAAATCCTCCCTGCATTTCCTAGAGCAGCTCTCTGCCTCCATTCACTTAAAGAATATGAACCTCTGCCTCATTTCATACTCTAAACACTAAAATATTTAGGAAAGTAAACTAATCAAATATCCAAATTAATGCTAATATTACATTGGCATTATTTAGAGAACAGGGTGTAACCATCAGTGTTATTACACCCTAGATGTGTTTGACCGTAAGAAGTGTTTGATGCATTAAAAACCCAACTCTTTATCATTCTCAGTACATAAGTCTAATAGCAGAATAAGTGATTTGAGAGTAAAATTGCCTCTCAGTGATTTCAGCATGCCATTGACATAGGTAAGTGATACAAGCCCCCAAAACTACTTTGCATGTGATTATGCAGCTGTTACTGTAGAAAATAGAGGATAGCTGTAATTGTCTTACTTTTAGCATGTAATTACATAGCAATTTGCTTTCTATAATCTGAGATGCTATAGTGAGAGCTGTGTGACAGAATTAATTAAAGAAAGAGGTTTGTGTTCTTGATACACACCGCTGTTCTTTGTTCACATCTCACCACTCCTCACATTTGTCTTTTTTAATAATGTGAAAAAGTAATGTTTTTTCGTCTTAATATAACACTAAGAAAATTATTTAGGGGCACAGGTATAACTCCCCTCTTATTATGTATTGGACTCCATATCCTGTCAAATGCAACATCTAACACTGCAGTGGATGAAAGGACGGGGAGAAAAACTGGAGTAATTATCCTATACCTTATAAAGCTGAAAATATGTTTTTCTTCTTCCATTCAATGGCTCCTCATCATCAAGTTTTCATCTTATCTTGCTCTCTTTTAACTTTACCAAAAGCATCATCAAGCTGTTAATGACTTTAATCATCCCTAAAATGAGGCCCGTATCCAAGAGAAAGATGCTGCCTGGAGCATATGCAATTTCAGGCATCACATGGGGATGAGTCTGCAGTCCAGTTGCAGAGTGTCTTAGCTTTGTAGTTGGAGATAAACACTTGATGCCTTTATTTTGGCAAGACATTGTATATTGGCAGTTCTCCGGAAGACTGGCAGTAGCTGTAATCAATCAGGTCATCTGGTGCCAGGGGGAGGCAGCCGAGCCCAGGCCGTCTGTCCATCAGGGAGCGTGGCAGCCATTGCAGGCCATAGCACTATACCTGCACTGCCTCCAAACAAAGGTTGTTTTAATTAGCTGGTGCCTTCTTGAATTTATTAAATTTTCAGACCATTTAGTGTCATTAGAAGGTGGTTAAATAATGCACCAGGTACACAGAGAAGTGTAGGTTTTTGTGTTCCCACTTAGAGGATTTGCAAATATCTCTGAAAGATTTAACAGTTTACTCTGAAGCTTTTTTAGCCTACTTCACAGGAAATAGTGGTTCACAGTTTATAAAGGGGGTTCTGCTTGGCAGGGGTGCAAAAGAGCCTCACCAGGGTGATATTGAGTACAAAACTCAAAAAAATAAATTTGATTATAAAAACAAAATCTGTCTAATGATTAGTCATCTGAAGTCCCACTATGCTCCAATTATCCAGCATTTTTTAAATTGACTTATTTTTGTCATAGACATTTAACAGTGCATAGAATGAGAGATGTATTCTAGAAGGAGGACGGAAGGAACATATGCCAGTGCAGGTGGTGTTTGTTATGAACGTATCCAACAGCAAGTCCATGCAACTAAATCCACAAACAATTTCTCTTGATTTTGTCTGTATTCAAAATAAACACACATACAAACACCTTGTAGATGCAGCTGTGAAAGTAAACACTGCCAATAAAAATATTAGTTTTTTATGCTATCATAATCTGAACCCCTGACACATTGGAATACATTCAAGAAATATTGTTTTTGAAAAGACACTAGAATTTATATGCATTCTCATTTGTTTTGGCTATCTCTGTTTTTAGTCAGTTTTAACATTTGTGTTATGGTCAAAAATATATGTCACATTATTATTATTATTATTATTATTATTATTATTATTATTATTATTATTATTATTATTATTATTATCAGCATTCCAGTTCTTATCATCATGCATTCAGGATTAAGGTTTTCAATGGAGAAAGTCAGAAATTCCTTTAAAGTATAAATCCTACATGTATTTCAACCACCAGTGTTGACAAAAAAAAGGTTTGACTCGTGGGGTTTGTTGTGAATTTCCTACTAAAAGGATTGAAACATCTAGTTCTATTAGTTCTATCTTTACCTTAACCTGGGACAAACTTTAGCCATCCAAAGTTTTTGGGGATTTAGGAACTGTGTCTACCTCAACCGTCCAGGACGAACTGTATCATAAGGCTAAGGAAACAAAATAATACTAATCTTTTAGAAAACTAATAAAGTATATTGAGCTTAAATTTCAAACTTACAGTTTTTTCACAAACTTCAATGATGTTCCTGTTTTCCTAGAACCATATTTGGTGTGTGGATGTTTTTGCCAGCCCATAAATGATGCATGCACATGTAGAGCTGCAGGGACTTTCTAATAGTGACCCTGCATCGCCTTGCTCCCGGGACTGCAAAGAGAAGAAAAGTGGCAGCCTGTAACCGTGTTGACATTTTGGAGTGAGTGATCCACAGCAAATGTCTATTAATGGTGTGTTGTATTTCATGCAAGTCTGTTGTATTCTTCCAGATCAACACAGGTCACCCCCACCATGCCAGCAGAGGTGATGCTTCACCAAGCTGCACAAATGAGCTTTCCATTTCACTCTGCATGAGAGATATTTTAAAAAATGGTTTCCGGTTGATAAGTAGCGGGTTCCCATAATGGAAAGTAATACTTTCATTTCCATGAGTAACACACATGGTAATAGTCTCACATTGTCATGATGCTGAATTAATTCTCTGCTGGTGCAAAGTCTACACTGTGTATCCCACCTGCCGAGTGTTTGGTAATCAGTGCTTAGGACTGGGGAAAGGGGAGCTATTAAATGGAGTTTAAACCAGACGTTATTCTGCTCTCTCTGTCCCTAAAGAAAATGACAGTTAATGTGGATATGATCTAACAATTTGTGACTGCAATGACTGTGATTGCAATGTAGTATGTAGTTGCAAAATGCAAGTTTTGTTTGGCAAAATAAGATGTGACATACAATGAATGGCAAGATCTCTGTAGCTGCACACAATGGGCCTTTACATGTGTCAGGCCTTTTACAAAGGTCCACACAGTGGTGGTCCTGGTGCTTAAAGGGACCATTTTATTAAAAGTTTGGCAAATTAGCAGTTTCTGGTTGAACTGTATCCATTGATGCACAGACAACTAGAGCTATCAATTTGTTCTGTGAAAGAAAATCAATCAACATCTATCTTAAATCGATTAATAGTTTCAGTCATGTCTCAAACCTAAACATTTGCTGCTTTTTCAGATTTAGAACAATAGACGGAATATCTTTGGGTATTGGACTTTTGGTCAAACAAAACCAGATGTGTAGGAAATGGGTAATTATTTCTCTTTTTTAATTTTAAACTATTTTTACTTTTTATCCCTTGGTAGACTGATCAATTATGAACATTTTCAGCAGTGCATATAATGATGATGATTATAAAGCAAGAGTTGAAGTTATAGGAAGTGTCTTTTGTCTGTGTCTAAGTGGATTAATTGATGGTTAAACCACTTTGTCTGTAAAGTGTAGGCTGATTCTAGGAGTATGTGTATCATGTCTGTGTATTCACAAATTATTGAGTTATGACTCTGAAAAAATGAGGTGCCAAAGGAGCATCAAGCAGCCCCCCCCCAAAAGCACTGGTGCCCTGGGTAACTGCCTGCTTCGCTTATACCACAAACCACTGGGTCCTCAAGCTGAGACACTCCATGAATATGAAAGCCAACCTTCTAGATTATCCTCAATTTGTGCTATTTATCCTCTGGGAGAAGAAGGATTCACACACTGTATTTTGGTCAAGAGCTTCAGATAAATCATGATAATGAGAATAATGTTGGCATATTGGAATACTGTCTGTTATAGTGTTCCTTTTTCAGGAATTACTATAACAGATTTCTTCAATGCACCTACTCCCATTATTATGAAAAACTGAATTTTAGCAGATTATGTATCTTGCTGGCTTAAATTGAAAAACTGAGCATTTTACAAATGCAATTTCTAATTTGTAGCATGTTTAAGAGGAAAAATGAAGCTTCAGGTAGCAGCTTTTGAGTCAAGTCCCTATTATCATTGTGTGTGAAAAGAATTCTTACATTGTCGGCTTTCATGCATACTAACAAAAGCAGCACAGGACATTATCCTGCCAAAGGTCCAAAAATACTAATTATCTGCTGTTTACTGGGCTTTGTACACCCCACCTTTCTTGGGACAATCGATAATTACACACAAAGGCTGGGGGAATGAAATCACCCAGATAACTATTAGCATGAAACTGGATGAAGTTCATTAGCGATTCTGCGGGCATAATGTGTAATATCCAATAACGAAGACAACTACCTCTGTTATCCCTTTGTCTTTTGTTCTCGTCCTGTGTAGAAAGCACACAAGTTTGCATTCTGTGACAATTCATTATATCCTAACACAACATGCAATCTAATATAATGCCTCATAAGATGAGCTGGTTTTCATACATTTTCTACTTCGAATGGCCGTACTGCGGCTGCAATAACTGTAACCTAGAATGACATGATTTCTTCAGGGTCACATTTTAACAAGTTGGATAAAATACCAAATGTAAAGGAAAAATAATTAAGTTGCAATCACAGTGTAATGTGAGACTGTTATTTCTGTACCTCACAATTATTCAGTGGCTTATTTATATCGATGGAACATTATCTTTTCATTATTATGTGACAAGTTGCAATACAATACAATTACCATCATTTTCCATCCCTGTCAGACTGCCTTCAAATGCATTTTGTTGTCATTTAAATGGATTCTGATTTACTAACCAGGTACATTCCACAAACAAACGCTATAGATGGAATATGGCTGTGTATTGCCTTTTAGGGTAATTCAACTAATGGTTTAATAGTTGTGGGCATCTGTTGTGTGGTGAAAAAATAAAAGAGGAGATTGTTTAAATGTGTTAAGCCAGAAATCCTCTGTCTCACCGTGGATACTGTGTAGTCTCTTTTGCCTGAACATGCTCTTGCTGTATGCCGTAACGATTACATTGCATGACTGGCTCGATATAGCAGTGCACAAGAAAGCACCTTTCAAGCTTGGGATGGATGACAAAGGGACAGCGCATGCAGCAAAATAAATAAATGAAGAGATATGTTAAAAATGAATCCCTGCTTCCCCCCCAAAATAATAGTCAAGTAGATGCTCAGGATCGCCATTTACTTGAGACTCACATGCTCTCTGCAAACTGTAATAACAGTGAACAGAAATAAATACTTTGATTTCTTTCTGGTCAAAAGTAAACAATTTTATTCACTATCAATGTGGAACCCAAGCATTCGTTCTCTGTTTAGCAGCCTGGATTTTAACAGCAGTGAACTGTAATGTGTACCTAATATACAGTAACAACTGCAGTCATTACACTACATTTACTGAATATTTATATTGAATTGCATCCAATTAAATCTTTCCAAAATGTCTTACCAATTAGACAGATTATGTGCACATGTAAGTTTAGAGACAAAGTCTCTCATTATTGAAACTGCTATCAACTCAAGAACATGGGAAACCACTGGTTTAATCTTTAACAATCTTTATATGCTATATTTTATCAATTTACTGTGTGTTTTTATGTAAAATCTTAATCTTAATAGTTATTTATAAGTATAGCTGCCAAATAACCATTTAAATGTAGTGAAATTAGTTTGAAGTCTAATAAGTAAGGGATAATGTAGAGCGAGGCGGTTCTTATAGCGAATACAACCCTGACATGGTGATCAGTTTATTACATGGCTACTTATCAGATAAATCAATAATTTAATGTAAAATATTGATTTAAAGAGAAGTTCATTGATTTAAATACAATTGTATTGCTTCCGCTAAAGAATATAGTCTGTTCCTTCTCTAAGGTTGGAATCCTGAGTCCCTAGCAACGTAAACTCTGTAGCTGTTTAATGCAACCTTCCGTCTGTCACTCAACATCACAGTATCTCCCCTCCTGCAGCAATTACATTTCTGGCAAAAGCCACCGGTCCAGTCTGGGCACATATTTTATGAGTTAGCAATAGCTAGGTGGACAAATTACACTGCTGCTGTTTTCACTGCAGGAATTGATACATTAGCTGAAGCTAATGCTCTTATTCACATTAAACTGAACATTTCCATTGACCGTGAAGTGAGACATGGTAAATGGGACTTCTTTGGGAATATTTATGTTGACGTTTATGTCCTCATTCATGCCGTTTCCTTATTGCGCACCTGCTGCAGTTGACACACCTTTAAGTTAATGTTAAACATGTTGCAATGTAAGCTAACTAATTAGTGTTGTGCTACCTGGCTGTTACTGCGTAACTATCATAGACCGTATATGAAGATGAAGCGATAGGCGCTCACCAGATCTGCTGTTATTGCTTGAATTGGAGGACAGAAGTTGCTCCACATTTCCCCACTTGCTTGCCATAGCGGATAAATTATCCAGACTTTTTCCAGCGGATTGATAGCTGCTGTCCTCCAGAGTGAACAGAACGGTGTCTGTGGCAATGCTCTGCTATGCATGGCAATGGCGAGTTCTTAGCAATGGTCTTTTATCAAGAAAATAACAGACTGCAGAATGCCTTAGAATTCAACCAAGCCATGTAATAAAATATAACATTTAGTACAAGTACAGGTAACTTGAAGTCACCTATTGTACATATACATATACTTAGTTTCATTCCAACACTGGAAAAGAGCATAAAAACATGAATATTCTTAGACTAAATAAAGACAAATTGATGCATTATTAAATGAAAATAATTAATTAGAGAATAAAGGTTAAAGTTAACCATATAAATGGTATTAATGTATCATTAAAGTGAACAAGTGTCACATGCACATTTGGAGGTTACTTCCCCAAACAAAATACACAAAAGTGGAGGAAGGGTCTACTGTACACATGTGTTGACTCAGCAGAGATAACTTTAAATGAGAAAAGTTGATCTACAGGTAGTCTATATTCTTGACATTCCACTTCTGGGATTGCTCCGTTGCCGTCTGCAAATCTGCCAGATTTTACCATTTAGGCCGCATATCCGTTGCCTTGGGTTTCATTTGTGTTGGCATTTTAAACTGCGGTTGATTTATGAGGACTATGGTTAACCTTTTCTCAGATCTCTGTAGAGTAAATCCAGACAGCTAGCTAGACTATCTGTCCAATCTGAGTTTTCTATTGCACGACTAAAACAACTTTTAAACGTACACATGTTCCACCAAAAAAGGTTCTTTCCCAGCCTATTTTGCAGCGGCACTGCAGCTTTTCTCCAGTGCTTAGCACCACCCAAGATGATTGTGAATGGTTTGAAGAAAGGCCATTAAACCAGAGCACGTTTTCTTCCCGTCCCCAAATGCTATGTGGAGTAGCCAGACTCTCCTCCAGCGTGCTTTGGAGGGAGGCCTGGCAAATTGAGACTAATCTGCAGGAGAATTAATATTTGAAAGCAATACAGAATGTCTGATATCCTTACTGCATTATACATAAGTATGTTTTTATATGTATGGTTCTGGTGAGGACCCAGAACCATACAGAACAGTACTTCATAGGTGTTCCCAAGGAGGTTGATTTGGTTGGCAAGGCAGTTATATTTAAACCAAATCATTGTGCCATTTTACCAGGGGTTTGGAACTGGTGAACTTTGTGCCACTAGTGTGCTTCTCTAACCACTGGGCTATAACAAGCTAAGTTGTCCACCTATTATTTCTACCTGCCCACCCTAATACAGCAGGCTTAACATTCACTGCTGTCATATACAGTGGTGTAAAAAAGTGTTTGCCCCCTTCCTCATTTCCTGTTCCTTTGCATGTTTGTCACACTTAAGTGTTTCGGAACATCAAACCAATTTAAACAATAGTCAAGGACAACACAAGTAAACACAAACTGCAATTTATAAATGAAGGTGTTTATTATTAAAGGTGAAAAAAAATCCAAACCATCATGGCCCTGTGTGAAAAAGGGCCCCCCTTATTAAAACAAACTATAACTGTGGTTGTCCACACCTGAGTTCAATTTCTCTAGCCACACCCAGGCCTGATTATTGCCACACCTGTTCACAATCAAGGCATCACTTAAATAGGAGCTGCTTGACACAGTAAGGTCCACCAGAAGATCCTTAAAAGCTACACATCATGCCGAGACCCAAAGAAATTCAGGAACAATTGAGAAAGAAAGTAATTGAGATCTATCAGTCTGGAAAGGGTTATAAAGCCATTTCCAAAGCTTTGGGAATCCAGCGAACCACAGTGAGAGCCATTATCCACAAATGGCGAAGACATGGAACAGTGGTGAACCTTCCCAGGAGTGGCCGGCCGCCCAAAATTACCCTAAGAGCGCAGCGACGACTCATCCAAGAGGTCACAAAAGACCCCACAACAACGTCCAAAGAACTGCAGGCCTCACTTGCCTCAGTTAAGGTCAGCGTTCATGCCTCCACCATCAGGAAAAGACTGGGCAAAAATGGCCTGCATGGCAGAGTTCCAAGGAGAAAACCACTGCTGAGCAAAAAGAACATCAAAGCTCGTCTCAATTTCTCCACAACACATCTTGATGATCCCCAAGACTTTTGGGACAACATTCTGTGGACCGATGAGACAAAAGTGGAACTCTTTGGAAGGTGTGTGTCCAAGTATATCTGGCGTAGAAGGAACACTGCATTTCATAAAAAGAACATTATACCAACAGTAAAATATGGTGGTGGTAGTGTGATGGTCTGGGGCTGTTTTGCTGCTTCAGGACCTGGAAGACTTGCCGTGATAAAAGGAACTATGAATTCTGCTGTCTACCAAGAGATCCTGAAGGAGAATGTCCGACCATCTGTTCGTGTACTCAAGCTGAAACGAACTTGGGTTCTGCAGCAGGACAATGATCCTAAACACACCAGCAAGTCCACCACCGAATGGCTGAAGAAAAACAAAATGAAGACTTTGGAGTGGCCTAGCCAAAGTCCTGACCTGAATCCTATTGAGATGTTGTGGTATGACCTTAAAAAGGCCGTTCATGCTCGAAAACCCTCTAATGTAACTGAATTAGGACAATTCTGCAAAGATGAGTGGGCCAAAATTCCTCCAGGACGCTGTAAAAGCCTCATTGCACATTATCGCAAACGCTTGGTTGCAGTTGTTGCTGCTAAGGGTGGCCCAACCAGTTATTAGGTTTAGGTGGCAATCACTTTTTCACACAGGGCCATGATGGTTTGGATTTTTTTTCACCTTTAATAATAAACACCTTCATTTACAAATTGCATTTTGTGTTTACTTGTGTTGTCCTTGACTATTGTTTAAATTGGTTTGATGTTCCGAAACACTTAAGTGTGACAAACATGCAAAGGAACAGGAAATGAGGAAGGGGGCAAACACTTTTTCACACCACTGTAGGATAAAGACATTTGCTCTACCCATTAAATGCATCGCTGGTTTTCCCTTTATAAATGCCTTACCATTTTTGCCGAGGTAACCACTGTCCATGTAAAGTGTTAAATATAGAGAACGTTTGCCACATCACCACATGTCAGGAGCAGAAAGAGAAATCTTAATTTATCACAGGAAAGGCCTTTTCACCTCTATATCAGCTGCTGAAGTGATTTTGCAGAACTGGTACTTTATGTCAAGACATTTAAGGAGAATATAAATCGTTTCTTATGTGGTAAATGTTACATTTATGTTAAGATAATTCTTGGACAAGAAAAAGTCTCTGACATTGCTCACTGTCCCCTACATGTGGGCCTAATTAGAAGCCAGGCAATTTAAATACCCCAGATACACAAATGGCACTGGGTGAACACTTTATAGTTGCTGACTCCTGTCTCAATGGTTTCTCACTGCATCTAATGACAGACCTGTGGGATGTAGCAATGGGCTTTTAACATCGCTAAATGTCACAACATGTAGAGCAACAGTCTTTGGAAAATGCATTTAAAAATATTGACAATATATTTGAGTAGCAGCACAAGGTACAGAGTCGTATTGATGAAAAGTAACTGGATGAAATTGTTAACAACAACAACAACAACTGTGAGACAAGCAATGATCGTTTTGATGTGCAAAAGAATTTCCCATGGAAACATACAGTATATGTAAGAAATAGCTATATGACTCTTAACAGATGTCCATCTCCCCCCCCCCCCAAAGGCTGTTTTCCTAGTTCTAGTTCTGCTTCTAACTTTCAAAGTGAAAAAGATAATTTACTGTGTGCCGGGGGAAGCATTGCTTCACTCTAGTAAACCTGTCTTTCAAGTTTTCTGTTTTGCAGTCTCTGCAGTAAATCAAATGAGCACACTTGTCTTTTATTCCTCTCCTGAGACATATTTTGTTTCAGTTTTCTGAAAATCACACCGTTTAGTTAGGGTTTGAGAGCGTTGTTTACTGCAGTAGAAACATTGTTTGGGAGAAACCCTGTAATGAAACACATATAAACTAAATTGGTTTTATATTTAGCTTTTTATTTTGTAAAAATGCCACCATGTCACTCAACTATCAATGTTTAAATTCTGCAGTGTGCTCAGGTCGTGATCGTTAATGGTGGTACGTGATGACCACCGATAACCCTTCAGCGTGCTTCACCGTGTCTGGTTGGACACTTGATGAAAGACAAAGATTGTCTCAAGAACAGAGGGGATGTTAAAGAGCTCAGCATACCCTTCCACTGACACTATCTCAAGTGAGACTTACTGCAAGTGGACAAGAACAAAGAGCAAAAAACAGAGCAGATAAAGGAGAGATAACATTGATCAAGGAGAAAAATAGGATCCTGATTCAGACTCATTCATCATCACCTCGCCAGTCCAGCACCAAAGGATATGTAACACTGATTACAGTTCAGAATGGCATTGAAACCGTCTTTCTCTATGAAACCAGAACAATTAATTGTTTTGTTAAAAGTTGTTTGTCTTAAAATGTATCTAATTTTGTCATTACTGCCAATAAAGTAACCACAATAATGGAGACATAAGTGTGTTGATAACAGTCCTGATGTATTGCAATGCAGAGCATACAGTGGTATCAGAGCAAGGTTTAGGCATTTTCAAAGTCTCAAACTAACGTGAAATTTCAAAAGGTGTGACTTAATATTTAGGAAGTATTTTTTTAAAAGTGAACTATTTTATTTTTTTAAATAAACTAATGCAGTGCCTTGCCTCTGTCTGCTTTCTGGAGAAGCGCTCATCCAATCAACTTCACACTCAACACTGTGCTTCCTTGCGTTCTAAGCAATACACCTGCAGTGGTGTACTCTAGCAATGCCAGACTATGTAATTTGCAAACAGCTATTTGGCCATTTTTTAGAAACAAAAACATTCATTCTGAAAGTTACATTGCTGATGCTTGAAAGGTTTAAGTTTGTTACAATGTAACATCTCCAGTCTCTATTTCTTAATCTGTTCTTGAATATACTGTAGCGAGCGGCAGAGAGCGAGTTGCACCCAGCAGTCGTTTGGCAATGTAACAGTTAATAGGGGTCTCTTCTAAATACCATACACAGTGTGTACATAACACACTACTGATAAAAGTGTACCGTAGAACTCCAGAGCTCACACTCCACTTCCTTTCTGTCCTCAGAAATACATACGGCAAGTGGGAAGTCGATCAGATGAACAGTCAAAATAAAAGGAAGAACAGACAGAGACTTCCATTTTGGTTAGATAGATGAGGAGTTTATGGACAATATATAGACAATATATATTTGTAGTTTAATATTTTCAATTATGATTCTTTTAACATTTTTAAGGCAATGTTGTTAAAGGAAATGTAAAATGTCTCTAATTTGATGGAGCTATTTTTGTGCAGTCATGTTCTCACAAATGTTGAAAAAAAAAAGTAAAACATACAATATAATGTAAACAGACGCCATCTTCTTTTATTTTGAGAAAAAATAGAAAAAAGCACTTTGATCCTGTGACCTCATTATTACTTAAATACATAACCGGTAGAGATACTCTACCATTACCAACACAAACAAAGAAAAACATCAGTTCTGCCCTTAAATGTTTCCATGCTATTAAACATACTGTGGATGAGACTGGAGCTTTGAGCAGACCTTCGCTTTTAGCGCCTTTTCACCCCAGGCTTATTGCTTACAATGGCAGAACACAATTTTTTTTTAAGTCCCTGTCTTATTCATGGGATATTTTCAGCCATTTTGAGAGGAAGAGTCCTCTGTAAAAATGTCCTACAACAACTAAAGCAGTGCAATAAATAAATAAAAGCACATCCTGGTTTGCAGCTTACTCCCTGGTCTGAAGTAAAACCACTGTTTCAAGGTTTGACAATATAGGAACATTTCTTTGTCGGGTTGTTTACTTTGAACATGTTTTGAACAGCAGCTAAAATTGTTTGCTTGCGCACTTCTATTCAGTGCTTATCCATTCTGCCTGTCTCTCCCACCCGTATAATCAGTGCGCCAGTTTAGAGCAGGGTTAGTCCTACTTGACAGTTTTTCCTATCTCTAAAATGACAAATTCCATCAAACAATCTGGAGGCTATAGTAATACTGTTTGGCATGCAGTTTGCCTGGTAATTAAAATGGGAGGGCAGCTAACTCCCTAATGTCAGAGGGATTTGGTTATCAGCTTCGCAAGGTGCTATGAAATGAGTCTCTGTGCGCCATAGTCTTAACCGTTCATGTCTCCCTCCTCAGAGTCTGGCTTGCGTTGCAGTTTTAGACAAGGTTGCCATCCTGCGTTCGTGACTCGATCATTAGAAGGTCAGAGGCACACACAAAGAGACAGATTGTGCTGCCACCTCTCAACAGGACTCATCTCATCTCGTTTACAGCACAGTGGGTTGCTTTCACTGACAACTTGAAATGTACATAAAACTCAGCATGAGCCCACCAAGTAGAGAAAGATTCGCAACAAAGTTTTTTATTTATTTTTTTTTAGTCACACCTCCCATTTTTGACAGTGTTGTCACATGGCTGAGTACTCCTTCCAAAGCTTTCAGCCTAATGATGCTGCTGTTGATGAGGCAGAGTTTGATCACACGCTATTTAACATTCACTGAATGTGAGAACTCTACATACAGTTCATACGATATATATAGAGAGCCGGTATGGAAATTCATCACTAATATCAATAGATAGCAAACACAATACAATGGAATTTCATTTAAGGTTCACAGAGAATTGAGAACATGACGTTCAAAAGCAATGAGTCAACAATCTACAAATCTCTTGGTCAACTTTTTTCACATTCACATTGAGGTACTTTACCTTGAATTTGGATGCAAGACAGATATTTTAGGTGATTCAAACCTTTGAATCTAGCATGGGTTTCAGAAGGGCATGACATCCTTGAAGAATTTCAAATCCACACTTGACACAGCGTTCAATGATGCTGCGTCACATGCACGGGGGAGTGGATTGTAATCATATGGCAGCATAAAAGTTAGTCAGCTCCAAATCTCAACAACTGTTTGACCATCCAACTTCATGCTGAATCAAAATATTATCAAGTATTTCCACACCAAAAGGTAAAAGGTCTTCTGTCAAGGAACACGGTGTGATTTGGACTCCATCAAAGAACACATACAAAAGCTTCAACCCTCTCATTGCATGTCTCCGTATTGCTTTTTTCAAACCTGAAGCACTTATTTACACACATGCTGCTCACTACCAAGAATACCCTCACACTTAGTAATGACTTGTAACATCTCCAATGGCTTTCTCACCCAACCAACTTCTAGCTGACGGCTTTGGTTGTTGTAATCTACACTGCAGGTTTCTGGATCTCAGTTAATGCTAAAAGTTACTCTCTGTATGAAGCAAATACATAACACTGTTACACAGTGACTGGGCCTAATACCAAAAGTGAGCGTCATCCTCGGTGTGCTACATCACCAGAAAAAAAATGATGCTCTCATCATCAACAGCTTTGGGGAGTAATTAAACCCGCTGTGTATATAGTGACGAGTATTTAATTATATCAGTTGTACACTGAGGCACTGCTCCTTCTGGCTGTGTTGATGTTTAAATAAAATTAGACCTTATTGTCCGGTGTTTAGCAGACTGTGCAGACTGTTATTTTTCTTTTTTCTTTTGTTCCTCATCAATCCCTTTGGTTTTTATATCCTAGTCTACTTTTAAAAGGGAGGGGATTCATCAAAACTGTAAATTCAGCTTCACACAAACAGTCCAAATTGACTCATTTAAAGTTCCGGATATGAGAGGTTTTAGAGACTTTAGGTGGGAAAGTGAACAAAAATGACCACCTCTTCTCTATCCACTTGTAATTCTCCAAACCCTGCTTTTCCTTTCCCAGATCCTCTCTCTGTTTTTTCTTTCTCTTGCTTTTAGTTTATTATGCAAACCCCCCGTATCTCCCTGCTTAAAAAGCTTTTAAACATTGATAGTGCCTGCAGAGGGCATGGATGCCCACATGGGAGGAGAGTTGGTGACCTCAGGTGATTTTGAGCACCTGGCTCTCAGAGGACAGCGCCTCCGTAGTTTCTACTTTGCTTTTAAACAGACGTGAGCATTAGACCCACTTCCTCTGACTGCTGAAGAATTCCTTTTCTTCTTACCAGTCCCAGATGCGCCTTTGATCACTGTGTCTGTTTTTACGTATTTCCATTGTCACCAAGAAATAAAACAAATAAAACACATACAGTATAAAGACCAATATTTTGCGGTATGGAAATCTGGAGGACAAAGTCTATCTCATGCGCAGATGTTTAACATCAGTGCTGTAAGTGAATTTTCATTTGTATTTTCTTATGTCTGACTGCCTTCAGCACGCTCAAAGCATCACATCACAGTGTAATGAAAAAGACAGGCAAACAAAGCACAAATTTCATTTAGGATTTCTATCATAGTCACAGCACATTTTACAAATCATGGGGTTGTTCTTTGGCACACGGTTTTCTTCTGATTGCTGATTTTACGTCTCGGGCACAAAACCATATGCCTCATGCCTCTGCATGCTGCGGTATTTGGTGGAGAATGCAATGTGTCTTTGTTTTCCAAAACCTTAATACAGCTTCATATTTCCAAGGATGCATTTAGTCATACCTCATTTGGTCTGAGGACACTTAACAAGCTCAATTTGTTGTTCAGTTTTTGCTGCCATTCATTTTAATAATGATCATTGTCTGCTTCATTCTTGAATGAAATCATGGCTTACACCAATGATCAAGTGGGATATATTCCAATAGGCTGTGTGGCTGCACATTGCAACTGAATGTCTCCCCACTCATGAGCAGGCAAAACAGCGATTTAGATGTAAAAAATTCACGATGTTGCTGTGCTAAAGCAGCAAAGGCATATCAGAGCGGTCAAGCATGGCATTAGTTTCCCAAATTCCTGAATTTGTTGGGTTTTAAAGGATTAACAGGAACACACACAGCACACAGCTCAATGCTACTCTACAATTTCCAGATTTTACATTATTTGTAATGGTTGATATTCACAGCCTTTGTTTTTAAATATGTAGCTGCTTTTTAAATGTTTGTTAATCTATTCAGGTTATGCATCAGGGCCAAACCCCCAATCCCAAACCTGGGGTGCCCTGAATATAAAAAAAATGTGATTGTCAAAGAAATTTACCTCTTAAATTGAATTTTCATCTTTGTAATATTTCTTTTGCAATCTGTGTACAAAAATATATATCTAAGATTTATTAAACACTCACACATAGGTTATTTTGTCTGAAAAGGGTAAGCCATCATTTCATGACTCTACATGACTGCATGACTAAGTCATTTATTTTATAGTGAGGCAAGACCGTTTCTATAATAATTCAACCTTGGTGAAAATTATAGCGTTTCCCCTCTTGGCCAATGACAAAACCATTCCCTGAGAAAATGTAAATACATTTCATTAACTAAATTATCCTTCACAGCCACAGTCATAAATAAACTCATGAAGGTTTATGATTCAACAGTGATCCATTCTCTAAGTGGTTGTTGAAAAATTCATAGTGTTAGCATTTAAGCAGCCATTAGCAATTAGGGCAATGTTGGGACAGACACTGGAAATTAGCTTGAGGCTATAAATGCTATGATATGCTTCAGTCCAATCAATGCATATTCTGTTTGTGTTCCTATATAAAAAAAAAAAAAGAACATATAATTTCTCAAATTGCCCAGGGCTTCTCATTAACAGAAATAACTGGATACTGCATTGTGATTGTAATGTGGCAAACTGGTTCAAAATGTCTGTTTAGATCACATTATGCCAAAGGGGAGGCATGGTTTCGTGATAAATGTTATAGTTTGAGAGTTATTAGAGTGTGCTGTTTCTCAGGTCAGAACATGTCATGGGTCAGGGACTTTGAGGACTCAAACACAGAGAGCAGGCAGGCAGGAGAAAGTTTAAGTTTGAGGATGTTTTTGACAAAAAAAAAGAATACTAAGAAACAAAGATAAAACAAAAACCAGGAAAATCCAGGAAGCACAGGACTTGACACAAACTGACATTCTGTACAGCTGACGGTCTCCTGAGCTTAAAGTAGTAGAGAATAAACTTAAAAATTGTTATTTATTTTGGAAATGTGTTGACTTAATGTGTACTTTGTGTGTCTTTCATATGTATGCATAACATTGACATTAATTCATTAGTATTGTGCTACTCCTAAAATAATTAAATGCTAAATGCTGTGTGCACATCTTTAAGTTCACACATTTGAAATTATTCATTATCTGTTTAACACATGCTCATGAAAGAAATAATCTATTATCTATATTTCTCTATTAGTTATTTTTTTCTCCAATAAACAGATGGCCCTGGAATAATCCTGTCTTATTATTACCATGGTATCCACACAGTGCAGGTGCAAACATATCCCTCACCCAGGTTTTCGTGGATATGAAATGTTTACAGGATATGGTTCATATACAGTATTGCGCTTTTTTAAACATTAGCCACCCTTTTTTTAGTTGTTTGCATCAGTAGACGTGTCCGTGCCATGCCTTTTATCATGCTGTCATGGCTGCCATTATTAGCCACATTTCATTTTGGGGTGCCATTTAATTTATCCCTCCCCAGATGAAGTTATAGGAGTTCAAAACTGTTTTTGATATGTAGATGATGGACGACAGGAGTGAGTAAGCCCCGCTCAGACAGAGTCTCAAAGTAAAACTGAAAAGACGTTACATCTTCCACCGGAGATCAAACTGATTATATAATTATATTGTTGGTCATGACATTCATAAATGCATTAAAGGATTTTCTACCTTGATGTTAAGAGACTCAATAAAAGGGTTAGATTATTAGATTTACGGATGTATTGATGGGTGAATTGTTAATGTATTTTAAATCGCAACATGGAAGACAAATATCACACCTGATAATCAAGAAAGACAAAGACAGTGGCACAAACTGATACTGATACAGCAGATAAATCCATATTGATATCACCGACATTCGACGCTGGTGGTGTAACACTTCCACTAGCTCACCTTAAGTGAACTGCAGAAAGGCTGCGTTGTGACACTGATGCAGAGGATACCTTATTAGTTACAGGCACATATTCAATATGGTTAGTTTAATTTTACAGCTAAAATACGCAGTATTTTCGATATTCAGATATTTAAACATTTTACTGTCATTACAGTAAGTGAAATATCAATACATTCATATCTATTAGTGTCATTGGTGCAGTGGATTATTCACTTATGCCAATTAGTGGACAGAGAGGAAAATGGAAGAGGCCCTTCAAACAACCACACATGTCTAACAGAGTACAGCTCAAGGACTGTGAAAGATGATTTTAAACAGCAGACTTGATGAACATTGGACGTCAGAATAAAACATCAAAGAAATTATAAATTAAAATGTAACAGCTGTGGACAGATTGTCAGACTAGTCAAACCCTGTGAGTGTGTGTGCAGTTTTCCCAAGCGCGTCCACAACACTATCTCCCTACTGCTGTGGAGTAATGTTTAAGATATGTACTATTTTTCCCGTGATCATATCCTCTCAACGGGCCGTATTGTTTTGCTTGAATAGCCTTTGTGTCTCAATCGCTATGTGAAAAATCCATTACTTGGTCAAATACACTGTTTCAGAAGAGAAGACAAACATCCATATTTAATGATATTGTTTCTTTTTGACTCTTTTTCTCCAGAGGGCAATCCCGCTGTACTGTATGTATAGCATCAAATCATCCAAATGTTTTTTCTATTGTGTCCACCTGTTGAGATCTGGACTTTGATGTGGCTGAGTGATTAACCTGCTAAACTCCAGGCAGAGTGGGATGACTGCCTCACAAAACTGACAAAAGGCATCAATAATTCAACATCTGGTGTGCTGAATGCTAGGCTGAAGATTATTGTTGCATCATCAGTTGTAGCTACTACAGTCCATAAAGTCTGATATTGCACAGGGAACATCAGGTTTATTGACAAAACAGCCTCCAGAGCATCAAGGTCCTCAAAAGAAACATGTTAAGACAAACATCATTTTCAACAATATTGTTTAGATTTTAGTACTCACAGAGAGTAAAGCACTTAGGCACATTGACATTGTTCAATATGTGTAGGTCAGTGCAATTCAGCAGAAATGTCAAATGAATCCTAACACCGGTTCAATCAATAAGATCGTTTCATTTAAATATGTCACCTTCTACATAATCAATCAAGGTTTATTTAGTTTATGCACCATGCATTTGCTACTTATTATCTAATCAGTTAAAATCTTAAAAAGGCAGCATTCCCTCAGTTTAAATCATCATCAGTCAGCTTATCTTCTTTCATGATCATTGGGGAATTAATGGCTGTTAACCTGTTTGCCGCTGCCACTCCAGTTGTTGCTTTTTGTTCTTCTCATCAACAGCAATCACTTCAAGTGCAGTCTCTGCAAAGTTTGAATCGTTTGATGATGCTAATGAAATTAGCAATGCTTCTTGCAAGTAATTAAATAATGTCACAGAATTGTAAATACTGTATTTGATCACTTCTTTAGCAGTCAGTGTGTCAGAACTGTGCAGAACAGGAACAGGTTCACATCATATTGGCCTTTCAACTCTGTACAAATTGTACACATTTCATTCATCCTTGCTATGTCTATATTAACAATGTTAGCATTGCATTTTAAATCTGAGCAAAGGTTAATTGAGTGCAGAGGAAAGAACAAGCACAAGGTGAAACTCAATGTGCTGCATCGCTCGAATGGTGATCCTTGATAACAAGGTTCATCTCAGCCAAGGCCAATTCAGATATGTTGAAGAAGAGGTTGTTTTCTTTTTATAAGTAATCAAATATGCTGATGCTGTTATTGAGCATTAATTGATACAATATTCTTCCAGTTTATGCCTGAACGTGTTAAAAAAGTGCATTCATGCACATTCATGAAGGTGCTCATGTTTTCGTTGATCGGTTAACAGAAAGTATCTGTCTGCAATTAATTAACTTTAATGAACTAATGAAGCTTTAGGGCACCCGGTTTTGGTTAAACAAGGGACCCTGTTAGCTGGTGACTCGTTGTAGTAAATTACATGAATGCTTGGCGTAGATAATAAAATAATAATTAAATCTGCAAGCAGCAATGAATGGGCCCTTGCATGTCGGGGGCACTGTCGAATGCCGCTCCTTGCAGCCGTGCATTTGCGCGGCAGATGAAAAGGGAACTCTCTGCTGAGTTCAATAATACCTCACACAATAGTGTACAAGAAACGAGTCATTAGTTATTAAAGGGAGCGTCGCTTAACCCTTGTATGGTATTTGGGTCAAATTGACCCATTTCAACATTTTAAAAGAAGAAAAATGTACATTTTTTTTACCTGAAAAATATGTAGACTTACCTTATTTTCTGTGATAGACATGTATTCCTGACTCAGTTCAGAAAATTATTCTGGATGTGACCACTTATGTTTTTTTCCCAATATAAGAATGATCACATAGTGGATTTTTAACAGGAATGACAAAAAACAAATCCCACTTCCATTTTTAATTGTGATCTAGTAGAGACTGTTTGCATTCCCAAAACATATACTGTATGGTATCTCAATTGTTTGAAATTGAGATAAAGACAATATTTGTTAATAGATTATGAAGTAAAATTTTATTTCAGAATTGTTTTTAAAACCCCAAATAAGTCACGGGTCAATTTGACCTGAGGGATACAAGAAGCTCCCGAAAGTGAAGACAATACAAGGGTTAAGCATATGGGGTGGGGCAAATGTCACCAATTACAAAGTAACTCTTTGCTGAGTTCAATGACACCTCTCACAAGAGTTTACCTTAAACGGCTCAAAAGTTATGAAAGGGGGCGTGGTCTATGTACATGGGTGTGGATAGAGTATAGGGGGTGGCTCAGTATCACACATGTAGACCACAAGTGTCATGTAAATCGGAATAACTGTTGCAAAGATAGGCAACTTTCTGTTTTGACAGCCACCTACAGGAAGTTGGTTGTCTTGCACATTTTTTGCACAATCAAAGTTTTGATACAGCATACTGATTCCTACATTTTGGTGCAGAGCTCATTTATCAAATTTGCTTATAAAATATCTTGCCATCAATCAGGTTCAAGATTCTTTTGCTTTTGTGCCACTATGGACATGACTACTTTTTAGTTTTTGCTAAGTCTTTTTGCCAGGTCTGACAAGTGTGCCAAGTTTTCCAGCATGCTTAGCCCCTCAAAAATGTGAGTGATATTGTAGAATAATAATAACCCTTACAAAAACAATAGGTTCCTTTGCACTTTCAGCACATTCGTGCTTGGGTCCTAATAAACACAGATTAGTATGTATGGTTGATTACAGTAAAATGACTATGAGCAATTAGACTGATATTCTAGTTAACACAAAACACTGGCATGGCTAGTGCAACTGGAAATTCAGACAACACAGCTACCAGTACTGCTGAAGCTTTATTTTTGTGAACAACAGTACAGAATCTGTAATTAATTTAGTTTGGGAAATGAGCAATGATTGGTGCTGGATATGTATGGGTAGTAGGAGGTTCTACATTAAAACAAACAGCTCAGAGCAGCTCATTTAAAAATATCTATGAACACAAACCAATTCATCTGTGTGAATTGAAGCTGTACAACACTGTCTTGTGTTTAATGCCCTTTATTTTTTGCAGTTAGTTGTGTGCTGGAAGACAAGGGAGGCAAATATCTGGAACCACAGGTTGATTTTCATGGCAATGGTAGAACATTCAAAAGGTCATCAAAGGTGTTTCTTTATTGTTCAACCTTATAAAGACTCTGTGTTGTAAATGTGAAGGGCATTAACAAGTGAGGGGTGAAAAGTGGCCTCGAGGTCGCAGGATCTGCCCTCTCTATGATATGTACACGCTACAAACGTAGGGAGCACTGTACAGAAAACTCGCCAATCTTTGAGGCCGCAAAGGTCAGAGGCTTTGATGTGAGCTAACTGGTGTTGTGTGCCAGGTCTGCGGAGCTCCTCACCACACTGTGCTGAGCAGCTCAGCCTTTACAAGAACTTTGACTCTACAGCATACTAATTACTATGAAATGGAAGTGACCTGATAAGTTCGTACAACACTCCGTTTGGACAGTGGCTGTCAGCATCTGATTAACGATAAAGCACCCTTTGGCGTGTGTGTAGAACCAACCAACCAAGCGTGTTTAGGTAAAGCGTGTTATGACGCTAAAGGACGCCATTAACGATGACAAAGGCACCTGACCAAGCGTCCGTATTTTACGAGATGGGAGTGAGAATATGTTGCCTCGTATCACTCTGTAGCATATTTATCTTTAATTGTCTGCAATGAAGTTTTAAGCCCTGATCCGTCATGTGTTTTAGATGACATTTAAGTGCTTTGACTGACATTTTCTTCATATTTTTATCTCAAGACCATCCTATCAAGACAGCTATCAAAACACTTCTGCCTATGCTGGAAACAGCCTCACAATCCCTCTGTGCAAACTTTGAAATAACTCTACTCTGGTGGAATGACAGCTGTTTAAACACATTTTTTTCTTACAAGTAGTTCATGTGAGTGCAAGGAAGGACAGAAGTGCACGATAATCTTCGTCAAAATAAAGACAAAAAAATGGCAGACCTTTTTTGTTCTGTGGCCATCGGATATACAGCATAGGCAGAATGACAATATGCTATAAACATGGTTTTAAAACAAAATCGTAAGCGTCTTTTTTTCTTACCATGTCTTTACAGATTTGAAAATACAATTTGCTATGCAGAATAAGAAGCTATTTTTTGTGAAGGAGTGCTATTCTCTATAGAAATCCTGAGATTGTTGATCAGTTGTTGTTGACGCTTGCTCTAATGACTATGAGACTCTGTAAAATATGTAGTCAATCCACTGGAATACCTAGGTATAAGAAGGAAATATTGTGCACAGTTCTTAGCACAGCAAGCTTCCCCAATACTGTTAATGAGAGAAGATACTACTCCTATACTCTGTGTGAGGCGGTTTGTTGATAGAGCAGCAATGGCCTTGGTCTGGCAGGTGGTTTGTGTGGTGAAATGGACAAAAGATGCACATTTGACAAAGGATGAAGGCCACAGCTAGTACCTCTAACACTAAAATACAGTGTGTGTGTAACCATTAGAGTGATTGTAATCGTTTCCAGTGGTTTTAACAGTTTTTGTTTTCTGAGCTATGATTTTTTACCTTAACGTCAACTACCTTAACCATAAATGATAAGCGTTTAAAGGAATGATTTGAGGTTTGGGAACATTTGGACACAGTAAATGTGAAGCTACAGTTTTGCATCCAGTAGACAGCTTAGCATAAAGACTGGAAAACATGACTGTTTCTCCACGATTCCACTCTTTATGCTATGCTAAATTACTTCCCATACAGACATGAGATTGGTCAGTCTTTTCATCTAAATCTTGACATGAAGCAAGTAAAAAAGGAATTCATCTTTTCACCATCTTACTTATTATCTGTGACAGATTTGACAGAAAACTGCATCATCTATGTGTCTTCATGGGTGTCGTGAGGTTTTTTTTCTGACCCGAGACAAAACATGGTCCAACCATATATTCATTCTGTCATGTCATCATTCAATCAAAGTATTTATCTATGACGTATACCATTTCAGAATGGTTAAATGTTTACTGTTTGTTCTCGGCGGAGATGACACAGCTAAATGATTTTAACACAGATGATGAAAATTGTAAAATGCCACAGATTTTAGTGTCAGAACAGCTGTTAATTATGTTGTTTTCTAAGGCATTGCCCCTGGGGTGGGATTGAAGAAGACTATCGTTCAGCATATTTAGAACAGCTTTATGTTAATTGAAACAAAACAGTGACAACTAGCTTGGTGCTACTTCCGTGCCAACAACTGTGAGTGTCTTGGCAAGAATCAACTCAAAATTAGAGGTCACTAAAACAACTTCATTAATAGTAACATTTACTTGGCAAAGTCTGGCTTGGTAAAACAAAGCAAACTGTTTATTGCACTCACAATGAAGTCCAATGAAAGTTGATGCACATGTAAAAAAATCTACTTTAACATTGTAAAATGACACATTATTTAATTAGATATGCTTTGAAGGTTTTTTCGATCACTATATCTGAGGATGTTTGGGATTGTGGGCAGAGGCTTTCATTGTGTTTCTTGTGCTGCAACGTTGGTTAAAATTGCCAAAAGGAAAAACAATGATGTGTCTTGACAGGTATTCAGAGCCACCTCAAAGCTACTTCTGTTACACACAGTAGCGTTGGCTTTCAGGGTCTGAACATGGTTCATTCCAGCTGAGATAGACTGTCATTGTCATAGGCAGGGTTTAAGCAGAGGAATGTGTATGCAGCCCACAGCCATATGTTCCTCTGTCATGGTCAGGCCAAATGACAGCCAGATGGGACACTCTGTCACTCAGCTCACAGAACGAGGTGGAGGTTGCTGGGGCCAAGAAGCCCGCTCTCGAAAACACAGCAAGAAAAGGTGTCATATCATGAAAACATCACAAAAACATCTCACTGCAAGTGAAATAAGCCTTGTGGGGAAATTAAAATCTAGTTTTGAGGGAGGAAGGTGATGCTATGTGTCAAATAATGAAGTTATGTTAATAGGGATAAGTAACTTATCTAATAGTTGATCATTTACTAAACCCCACCCTCAAATAGTGATCATCCAATCATAGTTCAGCAACCCTAGGCATGGCATGCCTGTCGAGCTTTGTATTTTTGGGGATATGGATTTTTTTTAGCTTTAGCAAAATGTATAAATGCAAGCATAAAAGTACTAGGAACGGATTAAACTTTTAGTAGTAAGTACGTTATAGTTACTTTCCAGCGCTAATAAACTGTAGGCCTGAAGCTATTACTTGTAACAAGCCTAAATGTTAATTTAATTTAAGTTTACATTTGTCATTTGCTCGGACAAACCTCTGTCCCATTGACGTACTGTCTCTGGTTCTGGCTCTGACCACAGGAACAGTGACGGGACAGCATCTTGCATCAACACAGCGTAATACCTTCTGAAAATATATGTAAATCCATGTATGTCCATCTCGCAAATGTATACTCAGTCTCTGCAGTCATCTTAACCATCGAATTCCAGCAGAAGGAAATAAAATTACACTTTTATTTGTTTTTTTTCTCTGGTGCCAAAATGTTTCACATTGTGGGTGTTAGTAGAGTTGGATTAGGAACAGGAGGGTTGTTGTTTCAAGTCCTAATATAATCCAACGGTGCCATTTCACCTCCTGGATACTGCCATGGTGCCCTTGAGCAAAGCACTGAACCCCCAACAGCTCTGGGTGCTCATCCATGGGCAACCCCCTCACTCTGACATCTCTCCATTAGTGCATGTATAGTATTGGTACTGAGCATGTTTGTGTATTTCAGGCCTGTGTGTAATGTGGGTAAAAACTGTACCAACAGAGTGAAAACGTGAATTTCTCTTGCTGGATAAATACAGGCATGTCATCTTCTTGTGAACTCTCAAAAAACAAAACAACATTTATTTCTGGGTTGAAATAAAATTATGGTTAAAATGCGTTGTAACGAGTATAACATTTCCACAATTTATGTAAGTAATGTTTTATATCACTGAGTTACAGCAAAAAGCAATACATATCATTATGTAAATTTTGTAATGTGCTACTCCCAACACTGTTTGTAACCATCAAGTGCATATGAGCTTTTTATTTACATGGGCCTGCACAATTCAGGGAAAAATATGAATTACAATTTTTTAGCTTAGAACTGATGTCACAATTGTAATGTTTATTGCACACAACAACCATGACAAAACAAAACAATTTGGCAGTATCAAACATATTTTGACACCTATAGAACATTGGCCATCACCACAAGCCTGTGAAAATAGAGGCTTCAATGAAGAGAAGGGGGAGCATTGCAGCGCTTGGAAGCGCTTTAAAACCTTTTATACAGTCAAAGTTTAAAGCTCACAGAAGAAAGTAGTAACATTTGTGATGCAGTCAGCTTGCAAAATTAAATGACAATCAAAGTTATATATATATATACAGTATGTTATTTTAAAGTTAAATTGTGAACAGTGGTGAATCGAGATTGCGATTTTTTTTATGCTATCCAATATATCTGAATATTTAAACTGTAAATATGCAGTGTATATAGAATGGCTTCTTCATATTTGTTTCAACAGCTTATTTTTTAACTTTCCCGTGGTGCACTGAACATCTGCTCTGTGACTAACAGGGAAATATCATGGGTGCACTTTATTGCTAAATATTAATCAAATCAACATAATAGGTGTCTAGTTTGATTACTAGCATGTCAGGGATATTAACAAAACACAGAGCAGGATCACAGAATTAACCTTTAAGGTATACAGACACACTACTTAAACATTTTAATTACCTGCAAGCAGTTAGAGAACATCATAAAGCGAGAAGTCTTTTCCCCACGTCAACAGCTCATCCATTTAAAGACCTGTTTCCCCACGTTACAGAACAAGCTCATCCATTACAAAGACACTTTTTCTATTGTATGTTGTGCCTTTGGATAGCGCTAAATAAAGATTGATTTGATTCAAACTGCATTGAGAAGAAAGCAAGCTCATTTTCTTTCTTCTCTTAGTAAATGAGTCAAACCAAAGACTTTCTCTACTTTGGAGCACTTAAGCCACATGAATAATTACAGGCATTATTGGGAATGTCTGACAACGTGGTCTTGAGATTGGTTGTGCTTGTCACAAGCTGAACATGAAGTCATCATGAAAATGGAGCTGTCCAAATGGGACTCGTACCATACCTTCATCAATATAATATATATGTTTTTTTTTTTTTTTTCTCAGACTCCACCATTCAGGCAGCTGTAAAGACCTTTGTTTTGTCCTCTGTGCTATAAGGTTAGACAAAGTTTAATGGACACAATGTGTAAAAAAATGTTTATGAAAAATGGCATTATCATGATGGTACCTTATCATTCTTGGTCATTTAAATTAATGCATATTAGGCTTATCTTAACTCCCCCTGACAGGCCTGAGGCTGGTCACTTCATGGTTTTTGTTTGAGATGTCAGCATCCTTAGCTGTGAGAAATAATGAACATCCAGAAAGAGAATAAAGCATCTTTTAATAGCCTTCTGTCTCGCTGATGTAAAAGTCAATGTGGAGACCATTTATAATGAGGCAATCATCAGGTGGACCTCGTGATAATATTGTTTCTCATAATATGCCCTGAAATTCTCCTGGCTCACAGACCTCCCCCCCCAGACAACCAGCAGCAACCCTTCCTGAGCTTTTTACAAGTGGAAAAACCAACAGCACATTAGACATGCTTCCGTAGTGTGTGTGTGTGTGTGTGAATGTTAACATGAATCATGCAAATCGCCGAAAGGTTTTGCACACGACTTTCAGCCGGGTTTGTAAAGATTAGTGGTGCCTGTTGACTTCAAACCGTACGTTTGAAATGTGATCATGGGAACAACCAAGCAGAGGATTAATTGAGGAGAAAATTATTTCCATCAGGCTTTTAACCATTATGCTCACATGTAAAAACTGTCCATTAAAAACCTAAATAATGCTGTACCCATTTCAGCTCATCTGAGATTATCCCTGTTTAAACTACTCTTAGTTTCATAATTTCTTCAAGATTCAAGTGGCAGGAAGGGCCAACAGTTTAATATTTCCAGTTTAAACCATGAAGCATTAATCCTTGTTGTGTGAAAGATGACTGTGGTGTATAATATTAATTATAACAAACATCTGCTCAAAGTATCTGCAGGAACTGACAAAAATAAAACAGAACAAAAACAAGTATATTATGCTCTGAATAATGCCACGATCAAAGTTGTCGGACAAGGGGGTGAAGGGGACTGAGCACCCAGGGCCCTCATGTGAGGGCTTAAAGGATGCTAGAATGAATAGCTGTGGGGGGCATAGAAAATGGCTTTCTACAAGGCCCAGAATGTTGTGCTATGCTCCTGGGCGCCATGAAAAACGTAGTCGAAAATATTTCAGAAATACTGCATGTTGCTTTTTATATTTTCAAGATGCCAAAGTATGAAAACAACACACCTGTATGTGATTGTTAAAGGATTTTAGAAGTGGATGTAGGGTAAAGTCCAACATTTGCATGTAGCAATTCACATAGTAAACATCAAACTTCCTAAGCAGAAGGTATTGGTCTTGTTTGGATAACACACATCATTTACTGGAAATCATTATTGTCATATCCTATCAGGAAATGTGGAAATATTCTAAAATCATGAAAATAACACAAACAACTGTCTTACTGGCAACCATTTCCTGAGAAAAACATGCACACTAAATAAAATAGCTGCTGTATTTTCTGCCCTCACCTGTACACCAGAGTGCCATTTACATTACGCCCTTGCACATTTATTGCCTAAAGAAAGCCTTATCGTAGCAAATATAAAGTCAGTTTTGTGAATTATATCTTTTGAATTGTAACTTTCATTACAAGATTACAAGACACGTATGTTAACACAGAGCTACAATGTGCTCTTGTTGACTTTTTGTAAGCTCTTGAGTAACACATAAGCCTTTCAGAAGCCCTCTATTCTATCACTGCTATCATGAGAATATATTGCTTATATGTACAAAAGTCATTAGGCAATTCATTTATTGTATAACACACCTGTAGTCTGATTCGACTTATGAAAGCGGATTGATACTGAAATTATATTCTTCAAATGACAGAGCATTTGACGGAGCATTCCTTTTATATGAGGAGAGGATCCACTGCAGAGCAACATGGAGAGTTCAGGAATTGGTCAGCTTCACTGGTGTTCCCACCAAAGACTTGTTTTTCTTGGATGCTAAATCAGTAAAGGGCTCACAGTGGTTAATGGTGTATTGTACCACAGTACTCACTGCCTCACTGGGAAATGTGGGCACTGACAAAGATAAAACAGTTTAAAGTTTGCCTCTGTAGAAAGTCACAATAACACTGACATTGCCATGTTTTATTGAAAATGCCATTTTTACACGTGGGCACAAGTATCCATATCCCATATATATATCACATTCAATTGAAAAAATGCTTGGCTTAGCAACATACCTGCAGTGTAAGTTTCTCTTGTGTTACTTTGGGAGAAGCACTAAAAAAGCCGCAATGCAGTTTGCTCTCCCAAATCATCTGATCACTGTGCTTAATTGAATACTGATGTGAAATGCAGACAGCTAGAGATAGCAAAGCAGGTTCTACAAGTAATTAAATATGCTACTCCGCCCATATGGATAATTTGCTTTAACTCATTTATCCTCTGATAGTGGAAGCATACCTGCTTTGAGTGTTGGTTATTGATAAGGGGTTTTCATGGTCAGCAATATGTTTGCAGAAAATGAATGCACATCTCTCAACACATAAAACTATGCAGTAATGAAGTTTATTCACCTTTATAATTTATCATGTTTTAATCAGGTAGACGTCTGAGATGTACTCCATCAGAAAATGAAATCAGAGCCATACCCCTTAACAATATGGAATTAGATACAATAAGCAATACAATACATGTACAGGAATTTGTTTGTTTGTGCAGGAACAAATACTGTATTCATTTACCTTTTAACACAGTAAATACTGGCAAACATGGTACAAGGAAAACAGAAACTTGGGCTCAACAGACCATAGAGTCTAAACATTGCTTTGCAAATATGAAAATATCCATTTATCAGTAAAAGTATGTGTATGGGGATGGTGTGGAACACAGTATGTCTCTCACTGCATTATCCAGTCAGCAAGTTTTCTTTGGGGGCTAAAATAAACAGCCAAGTTGTGGCACAGATTTGGTGAAGAATGATGTCGACCATAACCATAAATTGGGAATAACTAGCATGGCTTATACCCTTATTTCAGAATTAAATGTCATCCTCCAACCAGAGAAAACTGGTAAGATATACTGTTTAGGTGTATGTGCATTAGAGGCAACCAGTGTGAATTGTTGAGCATGCTGAGGTGCAGTATGGATTGCGACAAGCGGTGCAGCCGCAGCATGCTGCGTGGCTTTTCTAAGAATGAAACATACAGTATGTTACCCAGGAAGCTAATGGTTTCCATGGTGCTACAGGAAAACCGTAGTCATTACTTTTTATTTGGGCTGCCTCGGACTGTAAAGGAATGGTGAAAAATATACATGGTGATGGCCCACATGCCATTTATGAGCCAGTAAATTGTCTCATGTGGCACAACAGGTTATCATTTGGACCAGAATTGTGTCTGGTCTCATCTATCAGTGCTGCCTTCAGACAAAACATCTCAAAAAAGCACAGCTGTTGTTTTAGTTTTATTTTTCTCACTTGCTGTCAGAAAAAATGTGACCTCATGATGCTCAACGCTGTTTGTGGGAGCAATCAAGTGTGACTGCTCCAGCTAAGGAGTTAATTACTGGATATGTTTTGAAATTCATTCTTTTCTCCCTCCATGCCCTCTCCCAAATGATCTATGCAGAATACCAAGACATAAATTGTCATACTCACAAAACCATGTTATTATGTAAATCCCACATTAAACATTGAAATAATCAACATTGTTTTTCATTTAAAATTAGCACAGAAAATGAAACCAACATCAGAGGATATGTAAAATGACTGTAACAACAGGTTACTCTGTGCTCCGACTACATAACTACAGAACTGAAGCTGCAGTTTTATCACTTTGCATTTAATACAGTAGCATGGAAGTGGCTGCACATCTCCCAACATAATAACTTCTATTTATGTTTTAGGGCAGCGAACATTATTTTGTGTTTAACACACTTGTCTTTTGAATTAATTGCAAAGTGCTGTGTGACAATGAAGCTTCCGGTCATAACATGAAATTACTTGGAAAAAAAACATTTGGATGAAGATAACTGTATTTACTGAATTTTGTTTTAGCTTTCTGTATTTTCTGTTATCATTGACATTTATTCAAATAAGTAATTTGTTCTGATTGAAACTATAATATACATAAAACCATTTACATAACCAAATATACCAGAACATGTGAGGACAACAATAGATAAGTCATTTGAGATTAAGGTTTACAATTTGGTTTTATTCTATCTATAAACATTTGACACATTTCTCTTTAAGCTCTCCCTTTGGCAGCCTGGATTACACAAGTTAATCTGTGTATCTCTAAAACATTATCCTGCATTTGTGATTGTGTTTATGGCAGATTTGCTTCACGTGTTAAACTATCTCTGCTCGGGAGATTAAGGGCGTGTATGGGGGGGGTTTACGGGTAGTGCCCAAATAAACAGGTCAACAAGACCGAGATTCTTTCAAGGATTACATCCTCATATCTCCTTCCATCTTGAGTATTGAAAACCATGGGAGATGTGCAATGGCTTGAAACAGCCATTTTACAGTCGAGGTGTTTTGCTGTCCATTTTCCCAAAAATAAATAATATATTTTCTGTTGGACTGAGGCTGTAACCAGCAGAAATAATGTGGAACAGATGTAATAAACAAGTTAGGGGTCCTGTGCAGTCATTTGAGATGGTTCGGTGTTTGCCCCACTCTTATGGTGGCAAGTCTTTCAGTGAGTGGAAGTCGCTTTCCATGCTTTAATCCTAAGAACTATTAAAAAACTATGACTGAAAGAGAGGCACTTAATTGAGTGGTTGTTTAGTCACTATTTTCATGTTTTCTTCTTGACAGTTGAGGCCTTTTTATACTGTCTCTAATCCCTTAAGTCTTTTGCAGGTAAGAAACTTCAGGAGGAGAAGCCGTCTGTTGCCGTTAAGGTGTTAGATTAAATCTTACAGTGATTAAATAACCAACCATTATATGGCTGTAGCGAATTAATTTCCCCTGTGTCATGTCAGCCTGGCTAACACAGTGTATCTATGGAGCCAACAGTGAGCTGCTGATATTAGCTGTAGTCATACCAGCTAACCTAGTGTCTGGCCTCTGTACAAAAGTCAAAGTAAAAATAAGAAACCAAATCATTTTAGGATACCTAACTGTGCATTCCCAAAAATAAAGAGCATTTCGTCAGATAGAGAAAACATTCCTTTTCTACAAGTAAACACAGTAAATCTTACATGAAAGATTTTTTTTTTTTTTCTGTGCTTGCCCATGTCTGCAGTTGTAAATATAACTGTCACTCAGTACATTTGAGCATGATGTAAGTATGGCAGCTGGGGCTGTTAAGCTTGTGTCGAATTAAAGCACGCTTAGGGCACTCCGGACTGGTCATAGTGGGCATTTATTTGGTAAGCAAATAGAAAATCCATCATAAAAATGAGCTTTTCAATAGCATTTGTGCACATATGATACTGAGAGATAAAGATCTTATAAATGATAGCAGTTCACATGGCAGGTGAACTATTTTAGCTTCTTTTTTTTTCTCCCAGCAGACCGTCTGAATTGAGCAATCTCTGCCAGCTAAAGCACAATTTGGATTAGCAAAAGCCCCACTGATAGGTCAGCTTAGCCCGTAATGGAGCAGCTTATAGGCCTTGTCTGCATGATTATAACATTCTTAGCAGCCTATTTTCATGCATCCAGATGTTACAGTATGAACAGTGCTGCCTCCTTTTAAGCCAGACAAAAATTTAGATCACAGTGACATAAAATGACTTTTAAAATATCTATATATGTTTTTACAAGAGACCTAATTGTTACTGCACTGAATTTTCTAATGAATGTCTAAAATCATGCGTTGAAGCTGTAAAATAATTCAAGCAATAATCATTTATTTACATTTAATTTACTGTATATGTTATCATCTCAAACATGAATTTACTGAATCAAAGAAACATAATGACAGCTTAAGCTTTAGCTTTTTTCACAACTTTAGAGACAGCAAACATTTCAGCTTTGACACTGAGAAATATTTGCATATGAAATATGTCTTTTAGTAAATATAATATATATAAATACACTTTACTTTTAAATTGTCATAAATCCTTGTTCAGAAACTATATTTTTCGAACCTATCACTTGTAATTAATTTTCAACAGCTCAGTTTGTGGCTACGCTTTAAATAAGAGCCCCCTCTAGATTGTTCCAGCTGTTCTGGTGAAACACTCTGATAATGAAGTGAATTATCCCTCATGTCACACATACCTGGTTGTGTGTGTGTGTGTGTGTGTGTGTGTGTAAACTTCAGTGCACTCACCTACACCAAGGATTCAATTGTGTATTAATACTAATAATGTATAGTGATGCTCAGGATTCTCAGCCCAATAGAGAAACAGCCACAACAAAAAGTTTATACGTGGGGGTCAAGGATGGAAATTAGTGATTACCAGAAATAGCTAATTTTTTTTTGTAAATGTCTGACAATATGTGAACTACTGGGTGGTTAAGTCAAAGTGCAGTCTGGCTTGCATGTTCTTTTGATCACACATGTAATGACTTTTACATTATTACACCCTGAAGAAGGCTGTTTGTGGTGCTTTTAATGTACTAATGTACTGTCTAAATTAAGACTTTTGAACTTTTTGCAAAAAGAGTGCCTTGGACCTTTGTTCTATTTTGGACTTCTTCATCATTTAACATTAGGTTTGTGGCCTCAGAAAACTGGGGCTATCCAGTTCAGATTGTGGCTGTTGTTTTTAAAAGGCAGGTGCTATGCTAACTAATTAGCTGATTAGTTTTATTGTTATTGTTGTTTGGGAAGGAGAAATGTTAAGTGTCTTGTCGAATTACTTTTATTTAAAAATCTTTTGAATAAAAAATAAGGCAAAAAAACATGCTCTGAAAGATCAGTTTATGTCCTGGTGTTTACAAACTAACAAATCCTGAATTCAAGAAGCTCCTGTGCATTTAAAAATTGGCACTGATAACCATCCAATGTTAGCTTGACCACAATTTAGCATTATTCCATATCAACCAATGACCAATTTCCATCTCATCCATTCTTTATATAATCGCTACAGCCAACATCAGTATTTTACAGCGAGTACCCAGGTACAGCAGCTAGAAAGGATTTAACTTGTACCACAGTGTTTGGTTGGTATTTCAGAGGTGACTGCTGCACACAACATACCACTGTCCATTGTGTGTGTATTAAACTATGTGAGCTATGTTTGGACAAAGAAATAGAGACAGGGACCTGGTAAATCTCTCATCTAAAAAGTTGTAGATGTACTTCATGGATCTGCTCTCTTCTTGTCTGTTGAAAGCAAAATCTTGGAGGCTTTCCACATGTAGACTAAAGTTGGACACATTCTCAAGCACACATATGTGGGAGTATAAACATAATACCTATATATTGCATTTGTATCTGGAGCCTGGATTTGCAAGGCTTAACAATCACCTACTGCTTAGTGAGGATACCATTACAGGAAAAACAGTTTGACAATTTACTAACTGTATCAACATGCCATACAGTAACGTATCACACAGGATTCACACCATGTTTAAAATGATATACAGTGTTTACAAAGCAGCAGGGGATCATGCATATTATCGTGATCTAAAATCACACAAAGCAGCAGGCTGCCACACTCACCCACTAGAACAGTTCCTCCTCAAGAGAGGATCATTTCTGTTTAACACATATAGTTGCTGACCAGTTGCAGCTGGTGGAATATATATTGCTTATATTGCACATATATTTAGATTTCCTTTTTACTAATTTTAAGCATTATTTAAATATTGGGATCAATACCCATTCAACTGCTATTCCATATCAATGTGCTGCTGCAGTTTTGGCCATTATAGCAAGGGGTTAAATATAAGTCACAATGCATTGCTGTTGTAGTGGAAATACAGAAGAATTACAATGCAATTACATTTTTCTTCATATGACTTCACTACTGTAAGTCACCTCAATGATTAAATTTAGAATGAAATAAATTATGATTAAAAAGTCAGATAGATAGATAGATAGATAGATAGATAGATAGATAGATAGATAGATAGATAGATAGATAGATAGATAGATAGATAGATAGATAGATAGATATAGGCCTATAGTGTTAACAAAGTGGTAAAACATGATTACAAAATCTTTCAAACGTTTTTTATTTTTACTTTTTTTGCCAGACTAGGACCTCTCACAATCTGGTGACCTGATCAAAACCCTCAATGGCTCCAGACTAAAGAGAGTTACATGCTAGAGGTACTTCTCATCACTTTTGAAGTTGGACACTGTGGAATTCAAACATAAAACTAATGGCTGCAGCTTCAGAGTCTGACTCTTGTAATTTATTCCACATTCGCTGGAATTCAAAGTTATGGATTGGCAAATTAGCTAAACTGGCTCATCCCATTTATGCTGATGATTAGCAGGGCTGTGGATGAAGTTTGTCATTGTCATGAGAAAGTACAAGACACCCACACCATTTATCCCTGTGATATTCCTGCTGAGCTTGAAGGATGGTGAGAGTAATATACAGACAAACTTATTTTAAATTGTTAATTGGTCAAACGTGAAACATCTTTCTCTTGAAAGCTTTTGATTTAAAATGATTGTCTGTACCTATCTATCAAAAGGTGAGTTAGGGGATTGAGCATATGACTCACTGATGAAAGCGCTTGTATTTACTTCTTTGTCAAGTAATACAATCTAAGTGTCTGGGGCGACTTTCCCACCCTAAATTTAAATGGAGCGCACAGTTAGTGATGCTATTTACGTCACTCAGCAGGGGCTTCTTTCACCCGACTGCCATAAGTGGAGCTTATCACTGCTGATTATGCTGCATCCCCCATGCTGCAATATTACAGTAACTGGAAGAAATCAAAGATGACATTGAATCTCCGACTCAGCGTTCACATTCCATTCCAGCAGTTTTTAAACTCCTCGCTACATTACAAATGTTGGCATCAGGATCATTTTAAAAAGTCATAGCATCAGCAGTGGGAATATCGCAGTCTGCACTCAGCCGTATCATAGCACCAGTACCACTGTGCTACAGCGCAATTTACGGTGTTATACCCCTACTGGTTTCCACACCAACTGGTTTCCCTATGTTGTGTTCAACCGTTTTAGCCTGCCTCTGTCACCATATTTGTCACACAATCACAAACATATTCCTGGTGATTTTCAAATTGTTTCCCAGATCTTCTGCGGCAAAAATGTTTGTCTAAGTAAGCACCACATCACAGCCACCTACAAAAAAATAAAAGATGAAAAAACAATATAATCATTTAAGTTCGGATCGAGCTGGTTTCATTGTGGCAAAAATGCATAGATAACACTAAAACCCACTACTCTACACTCTGAGCTACAGGTGGCTGTGCTGAGGTAGTAGTAATCGTAGATGCGAGGAAAGAAACTTGAAAACTATCATCGGGTATTTCCTCAACTATGCCCAGGTAACCAGTTGTTTTAGATCAGGCAAAACAAAATGTTACCTGGTTGCTGACATAGTTGATAGATACGTGACTGGAAGCGTTACCTTGTAGGCCTACAGCTTTGGTAGCTCACTGTATGTAGCAGTGGGTTTTAGTGTTATCTATGCATTTTTTCCACAAAATCGAAATTAGCTCGTTCTGAACTTGAATGATTATACTGCTTTTACATCTTTTATTTTTTGTAGGTGGCTGTTATGTGGTGCTTACTTAGACATACATTTTCGCGCAGTGAATCTAGGAAACAATTTGAAAATTGCCAGGAATATGTTTGTGATTGTCTGACAAATCTGGTGACAGAGGCAGGCCACAACGTCAGCTGTTTGGGAAACCAGTTGGTGTGGAAACCAGAAGGGGTATAACACCGGTATAGTGGGCAGAGAAAGGCACTGATTGCTCGATGAACTGGATGTTTGGTAAATATGACGTAAACTGAACGTGGAGGTTCATGCTTTTCCCCACTTTTCTGTCAAAGTGTAGCTTATAGAAGGGAAGTTAGGGAAGGGAAGTTATCATAAAAATGTGCTTGTGTTGCCACTCAGAAATGGTTGCTGACTTGAACACTGCTACCATTTTGCTATTAAACTTGTTTTCTGTTGCTTACCTGTTACATTTTATATTGTTGTTTTATACTTATTCAGCGTGTTAGCACTGTTAGTAGGCTAACTGAAGCATTTATGGAACAAAAATGGAGTTTAGTTTCCCTTGGTCCCTTGGTAAGTGGAAATACTTACTAAAAGGTTGATAAAATATGTAGACCAGCGGTAACATGTATTGCTTTTCATGGGGCAGACAGACACTGAGGCTGACATTCTCCAATGTGTCCCATAAAACAGGTTTTATGGCACAAAGTACCAAGTTCGCCTGCTATAATTATTCCCTGATATTCCTTCTGACATTTTGTGAGTTACCTTAAATTTCTATAAAAGGAGAAAACTGCCAAATTCTCAGAATCAAGTTCTGTCTGTATTACTGGATATATGCTCTAATATCTCGCACAGAGAATGGAAAGAGTTTGTTCAGCCTCCTCCTTTGTGGTGTCATACTGACCTACAGCTCCATAATGAATTGGAAAAAATGGAGAAAAAAAATGACTGTGATAGGTAATTTCCTGGAAAAGTTCTTGTCCAGGTGTTAAACTGATAGTGCTGCTAAAAAAAACCTATTGAAAATGAAATAAGTTTGGGGAGAAAGACAGGCAACCCCTCTTTCCTTTAAGGTTTCTCTACATTACGTTCAACATACCTTAGGGCAACATTCAGCCGGAGTCATTCATTTGTGCTCTCTATTAAACAAAATCAGACACATGCTGTTTAATTTGGTGTATTTAATAACCGGTTTTATTTCATTTGTTTCTGATGATGGCTTCAGCCATATGGCCTAGCTCTGATGGAAAACAGTTTTTATCTTCTGGAGCCACTTGTTTATCCACACAGTAATTATTGATGTCCCTCAATCTTGTCATCTTATCAGATGCTGTATCACTGAAAGCTTGGTGCACAGGGTTGATCGGAAATATCCAGGAATGCTCTCATTTCGAGATTACATTTCATAATTTTACATATACTGTTGGACAATCACCTCAGATGAACCCACTTAATACAAATATCTAACCATAAATAGAGGAGTGTGTGTGTGTGTGTGTGTGTGTGTGTGTGTGTGTGTGTGTGTCCGACATGCACTACATCCCTTGACTGCTTATTGCAGTTCACTGGCTCCGCTACAAACGGAGAGCCTACAAGCCTCTGTACAGCAACGGGGACAGATTTAAAAAAAGTGACTAGCAACAAATCTAGCTACTTCCTGTAGAAGAGAGACGGCAGTAGGTGCAAAGGGATGTCGCTCTTGAGGCCGCAACATTCACCTCCATCTGTCACTTCTGACTGAGGACCCTACGGGCGCATCATGTAGCGGGCCAGCACCTTGCAAGGCAGCGCCACCACCATTGGTGTATGGGAATTGGTTGAATTAAGCCAAATTGTAAATCGTTTTGTCCGGTAAGATAGAAGGGTACTATACAAATGTAGTCCATTTACCATTTACCATCGGATGAGTTGTTTCTTCAAGAATGGACACATCACCCAACATGGTTGCAAGCAGCATTGCTGGGAAATAGGATTTTATAACTGCATTTTGGGACAATTTTTTGTTTGTGATAATTTACACAGTAAAGTTGTGGAAAACAAAATACTGGGAACCAAGCCATTGGCCTCCAAGCAGGCACGTGCTCCAAACGGGCACCGCACTAGTGTTTTATAAAGTCTCATGGAAATGTCATGTACTGAATAAGCAACAACCAATTCAGGGAAAAAATGTAAAACTATGCGATCAAGCAGTGCAGAGTTTTCTCTTCGGTCAGCTTCAGTAAAATGATTGCAACCTAAAGTGCCAGCCATTTTTCTCAGACAAGGAAATCTATCATGTTCAAACTGTCATATTAATTGGTTCTGCTTAACTGAGCCGGATCTGCAACATTTCCAGGATGTAAATTTTAGCCTTTGACTCTGACGTATTCAGGTGTGACTTCCAATTACTGTTGGCCGTTTTATACTTTTCTTTGAGCTAATACACATTTTGAGAGGGTTTATACTGTATGGAAGATGTAGGGATGAATGAAACATAATGTGTTTAATAAAGAAAAAAGTATTAACTTTAGGTCAACTGTAATTTAAGAAAAAACTTTAGTTTAGTAACTGCCGTTTTCTATTGAATGGCCTGTTGATATTGTTAACCTGTGCATAGGAACATACTAGCATACTAGCATATGTGTTTTCAGGCAGTAGTTTTCTCTCTGTGTTCCAAATACACCAACTTCATAAATGACACTGACATTTCTTGCTGCCACTGAAAAATTGGGACCAGGACATCACAACTGCTTTTTTTTTAGTGGCAACATCAATAACATTGAATATTGAGGGCAGTTGTGATCAAATTGACTGAGCTCTTTTCAGCTCATCTAAAGAAACATAAACAAACAAGCAAAGAACATTCAAAAAAGAAAATCATCTTTCAGACAAGTAGCAGACTGCTGTTGTTTTATTACAGCACAGATGAGCAATTATGTGAGCATCTTATTTTTGGTTTAGGGTTTGTACTATACATTTATTTCTAGGCTTTTGAGGAGACACCAGTGCCTTTTTATAGCCAGTGATGTTAAAACTAGACAAGGACATTGAAAAAAGCAATATCCTCTGAGTTTGTGATGTGAGATAAGATTGCTTCCATTTTCTCCCACAACTTTAAGACAGTTAAAAATAAAGTAATTTTCCAGCTCATATACACTGTTATGGACAAATGATGCAGGGTACTACAGCATCCCAAACATCCCTATATTTCCCCTAGTTGCCACGCTTTATTTCATGATGTTTTAGATCTCAGTGCTGCAGTCTGGTGATGTAAGGAGAGAAGTAGCTGGCTTGCCCACTGTTGGAAGTGGGACGGTCTTTAGGGAATCTTAGGAAGAGAGTCGGGAATAAGGTTTTGATCAGGACCAGCTGTCACTTCTATCCTCAACTATTCTGTTGAAGCCCATAGTCCTGCAGAAGTGCAAGTATAATTGGCTTATTTAGAGTGGATTGTGTTGTGTTTTAATAAGTCACCCTGTTTTATTGTTCTTGCCATTCAACAGACATGGTTTACTTGGTATGGGTTTTCCGATAATTATGTATATTTATTTAATTATGACAGAATTTTTTGCCTTAAATCCATGTAGTCTGTGATCCGTCAAGGTCCCGGGCACTGGGGGTGGTGATCACCATATACTGTAAGCTTTAATCACGTGTGTTAAACAATTAGATATTGCTTCAATCATTAAAATAAGCAGCCAGTCCACGAAAAATAACTGTGAACAACTGTGTTGATTTTATTAAAGCTAAAAATGTGGTTGCAAATCTGAAGTACTTCTTCATAACAATCAATTGTATTGACTAAATAAGCAAACACACTATTTATTAAGAGTTAAACTCAGCTAATCAGCTTCATTCAGACTGTTTCAACATAGTTTTATCTGATTTGATTGACAGTGACCAAACAACTCGCCAACTGTCATTAGATTGAAATTATACTAAATCCTGACTCGTGCACAGAAGCAACAGTGCAAAGCAAAGAAATGGACTGAGTTGGGAAAAAAATGTGTAAAGAAGAAAAAGGGACAAGTAATAGGTGTGAATGAAGAGCGTCGGGGTGAGGCAGCATTTGCAGATTTCACCAGAGTTTCATTCACTTCCAGTGTATAAATGAAAGAATGTGAAGACAAGAAAAGATATGGTGAAATATGTTGCCCATTTAAGAATCTACTATAAAGATTATAGTCATATGGTACTGCAAATGCATGAAGAACATATTTGTCAACCAGCTTGATACTAAGAGACGAAAATGTTAAGAAAATGTTTACAAACAATTTAACTTTGGTCCACAGTATGTATATTATTACATAACTAGATCCAGCGAATAGCTTTAAAGCAAGCAAAGGATCCTTCCTCTACACTTATTTGGGTTGAGAAAAACAAAAACAAACCAAACTCTCCACCATTACTTGAGTCTGATCTGATTACAGAGAATGGCAGCAAACTCTGTATTTGTTTTCCTCCTTAAAACTGCACCTTAACTGTGACAAAACACTGCCTCCCACTCCAACAGACCCACTAAGACCCTTTGCTCTGGCCTGTAGGCTTGTTTTTTATGTGTTCCAAACATGTACGCATCCACTTGTCGAGAGCCAAGTGAAGAATGACTCATTTGACCGACCACCCGTTTTCTTTTATTTTTTTCTCCACCTCTCACTAAACCAATGTCTCTGTTCCTTGTTTTGCTGTAATCACTAACATGTCACTCAGGGTGTAATAATGGGATTATTCATTGCAAACTGACCACAGTATCTCTCACTGCAAATGTCCTGACTGACTGTTGTTGATGAATAGCCGCTTACACCCGCGATTGATATTTAAAATCCGACTCGGACTAACACCTCAATACAAATGCCTTGCGTTATCCTTTTTTATTGTCTGCCTGCACTGACAGTTAAGGTGCTGGTTCACTGAGAAAAATGCCTCTTTTCAAAAAAATATTTCAACAGAGAAATGACTGTCAGCTTTTATCTTTCATCATTTCTTTTATAAAACGTATTTGAAAAATACCTAACTGACGGATTATTTAAAATTTACAAAAAAAAAAAAAAAAAGACGTTTCTCCTGTATAATTTACACCTCAATATCATTATTTGTAGGAATTATTTAGTGGATCAGAGTAGTCTGCCCACATCACTGGCACCATCTCCAAAATGTGCTCTCCAAAGACTCAGGAGCTTATTATGAGTGGACTCCTTTAGAATAATTGATTGTATTTGACATGACATGGAGAAAGCTTGGCTGATTGATACTCTGCAGCAAAGCCCTGATCAATCCAAATGAGAGACTGGGGGAGCTTTTATTTCTCTGCCAGTTTATTAGAAACAACTCAGATTCTCTGGAGAAACTTTCATCCTCCAGAAACAGCTTGGACCTATTAGTATCTGGGAATGTAAATTAGCATGATCCCTCACCTCATCATGCATTGAAATATTCCCCTTACACTAGTTTGACAAAACATAATGAAACATTGAATTAAATGCTGGGCCATGTTCCAGAGCACTTTTGCGGTGGGCGTTAAGGCATGAAGAGTTGTGATTATCTGCAAAGATTAGTTTCTGTCCTACCAAATACAAAGATTTGCTGTGATTTGATGAACTGCACGTTCCGAATGATGAATCAACCTTGAGAGATGACTCACTCCCATCTTGTAAAATACAGATGCTTGGTCAGGTGCCTTTGTCGTTATTGACGCTAAAAGTTACCTTTAGCGTCCTATCCAAACATGTCTGGTTGGGACTATTGGCGTTTTGGACGTTTTAACGCTGTTATGTTAAGGAAAAGAGTGTGGGTGGCATGCAGGAATAACGGTACGGTTGAGTTCAGGAAAAAGTTGTGGCTGGGCTTACGCTTCCGTGACAAGCGGGAATACCAGGACGGTTAAAGAAGAAAGTGACTTTAGGAAAGGTGCTACGCGGGAGACGAACCCCGGTCTCCTGGGTGTCTTGTGTTTGACACATCCACCACCCCAACCAATCTCCCTGTGTGGAATTTCTCCCTTCCATACTACTTGTTAAACCACATTAAGCTGCTGATCTCCCCAGTACGTTATACAAACATGCTGAAGGCGCCTTTTTCGTCCGTTTAGACGCTAAAAGCCACTGTCCAAACATTCGTATTTTACAAGTTCGGAGTGAGAACTTTTTGTGAGTTGCAAGGATTTTTCTTTTTTAAAGAATCCAGTAACAAGATTACATTCAGCTGTTTTCCAAGGAAATTGAATGACTCTCAACTATGTTATGTATTTTTTAGTATCAGAGTCAGATTCTGCATGAGCTGCTATTAGTCAGTCTGTATTATTTTCATGCATCCACTTGATCTCTCAACGCAACCAAGTAATTCTCCTGCATGCCTCTCACCATAGGGATCATTAAAAGTTACTTCATGCTCCAAGTAGAGGTGCCTTTATCTTCACACTTCTGTTTCCTATGTAAATAAAGCTTTGGGCTTGTTTTCAAATGCAGGAAAGTAAATGTTATGTGGTATGTCCTCGGTCTAAGGCAGTAAACAGCAGATGGTTCGCAGGGCCTCTTTAGCGCTATGGATTTTATTTACCTACCCACCTGAATGACCTGTTTTGAGCTGAGCAGCTGATGCGGAGAAAGAAGAAGCGGGAGTTAACAGTTTGCTTTTGTTTACTCCAGTTCCACTAGACTGCAAGGCCAAAGAAGTAATTTGGCATGCACCGAGAAATTAGCTTGTTTATCAGCATTTTGATTTCCATCTCGCCTCGTCATCCCACAGACATTTTAGATGTACATGGTCCATGACTGATTCCCAATCAAAGTAGAGCCTCTGTAACATAACATAATGTATTTGGCTTGAGCAGATTCTATTGTTGTACAATGAAATGCATGATGATTGTGTTGAGCCCTTGAGGACAATAACTTGTTATATGCACGCCTTCAAAAAGGTAACCTTGAACATTGTACATCTGTCCTGTCAATTGGATATGCTCCAAAGATGCACAGCACATAACCAGTGAGACACTGCAGCTCAGGTCCATACAGTAGGATATTGGTTGTTTCAAGGTGATTTGCTGCAATATATCTGAGCTCTTTTTGTAATTAACATACATGGTGATGTTGCACCCTTGGACCACCTACTCTACTCTGGAGTTGAGTTAGACGGTAGACATGGCTAAAGTCCTTGAAAGGTTACAAAAATCTTTAGCCATTCATTACTGTAAGAGAGGAAGTGTAGAAAGTGATGGAATATAATGAAAACTAATACTCTTTCTGGTCACTATGCTATCAGTAGATATGTTAAATATCCCATTACAGGCCCAAAAGTAACCACAGTTCTATGCTGTCAAGAGACAAACATAATCCAGAGGGAAATTACCCATCAGGAAGGCAATACTCTTACTGAGATGCAATTACCAGACCACTTGTGATACTTTCAGCCTAGTATCCATGTGTGTGTGTGTGTGTGTGTGTGTGTGTGTGTGTGTGTGTGTGTGTGTATGTATGTGTGTGTGTGTGTGTGTGTGTGTGTGTATGTATGTATATATGTGTGTGTGTGTGTGTGTGTGTGTGTGTGTGTGTGTGTGTGTGTGTGTGTGTGTGTGTGTGTGTGTGTGTGTGTGTGTGTGTGTGAGTGAGAGAAAGTGTGAGAGAGAGGGTGGTCGATATGTGCATAACAGCTTTTATGTTTTGCAGAGTAAATTGGATTCTTTGCTGGAGAACAGTTAATTTAGAAAATGTCCAAGATGCAAATGATTGATGTGAGTATATCGTTACAATTGTAGGTTTGTGGTGCAGGGCAGCCTAATGGAAAGAATATTACAGGGAGGAGAAAATGGCTTTTATCCCAGAATTATAGAGAATTCTTCTGCACTAACTCTGTCAATCTCCAGATTAGAAATAATTTGGATTTTGGGTTAGGCTTTTATATATTAATTTCCAAACAAACATGACTTAATTTGGGGAAGGAAAAACTTAGTTGATGCTAAGATTTTCTTTCACTTTATATTTTATTGTGGAGCTCCTGTGCTCCTGTTTGTTAGTAGTAAAATAAACAGCGTATCTCACAGAGGATTTAATGTACCAAATTAGCACTGAATCACAGCCTACAAACAAAGAAAAGAGCACGGATTGGAGTGAACATCAGTGGGTTTTTTATGAGGATTTGCTTGAGGCAAGTGCTATGCTTTATTATTGATACTAAAATAGAAACAAGACTTGCTCCTGTGCGTATTAGCTACTCATCCTAACAAACCAAATTAAACATAATATTTGCAGTGGTGGCAAATGGCTTTCCATTGTTCTGGAGATACATTTGTTAAGCCAGGGACTTATCTATTGTACTACAAATTATCACCTTCAATCTGATAATTAATCACTGCTGCCTTCAATGAACAGCCCATAACCTTAGACGTAGCACAGAGAAGAGAAAAAAAGCCTGCACCCATTGCAAGGGAAGTGCATGTGCATAAGAAATAAAACTGCCTGCACAGAGCATGAGCCTTGCATGCATAATAAATGTATGACAAAACAATACCCTAGGCACCACAGTATTAATGATATGCGGCGAACTCATTATTAAAGTTCCAAAACAGCTCCTGGAGTAACACAGATGGAGTCAATTAAGCAATGAGCATACTTGCTTGCCTGCCGTTTCATCCTCTTTCTTTTATCTCTTGCATATTACTCCATGGATGTAATTAGATGTATGTTTCTCCTCACAAAATAATGTCCAGTGATAATAACAGTTATTTTCACTTGTAATATCACATAATGCACTGCTTAATAAATTTGCTTGTGTCCTTGGGTATTTTATTTGCACTGCAAGAGGTGTTGAGAATAATACTGTGCTAAGCTGTTTTTTTCCTCCTCTTTCCCTGTTTGTGTTCCCAGAGACCTGATGCCTTCAACGCTGGAAGGGCAGATCACCATGGAGAAGACGCCCAGCTACTTTGTGACTAACCATGCCCCAAAGCGGATCCACTCCATGGCCAGGGACATCAAGCTTATTATAGTGGTGCGTAATCCTGTCACTAGAGCCATTTCAGACTACACACAAACTTTGTCCAAGAAACCTGAGATTCCCACCTTTGAGGTCCTGGCTTTTAAGAATCGGACGCTGGGTCTTATAGACGCCTCATGGAGTGCATTGCGTATAGGAATATATGCGCTCCACTTGGAGAGCTGGATGCAGTATTTCCCTCTTTCCCAAATGCATTTTGTCAGTGGGGAAAGGCTCATTGTGGATCCCTCAGGCGAGATGGCCAAAGTGCAGGACTTCTTGGGACTAAAACGGATCGTCACAGACAAACACTTTTACTTCAATAAAACTAAAGGATTTCCGTGTCTGAAGAAGCCAGAGGACAGCAGCACTCCCAGATGCCTTGGCAAGTCTAAAGGGAGAACTCACCCTAAAATTGACCCGGATGTGATTCGACGGCTGCACAAGTTCTACAAACCCTTTAACATGATGTTCTACCAAATGACTGGCCAGAACTTTGAATGGGAGCTAGAGGGGGACAATGACTCTCATAGCTCTCAGGACTAGTAGACTGTGGCATGGCACAGCACAGCCACACCACCAGCCTTCTTCAATAAAACTACTATTGTCTCGCTTTGTCTTCAGAGAGAGCGCTTGAGCACGCCAATCAATCATGGCTGTCTTTGCCGTGTCTGTATCCATTAGCAAGAGTTTACTGACATGCTTTTTCTCTCCCTTCGATACTAATGTTGTTGATGATGGCAACTCATTATTGTATATACTAAACATAAAATATATTTATATTTGTGAAAAGGAGATGCTTTATTCATTTTGTTTTTAAAGCATAGAGCTGATATAAAAACCATGTTGACTATGACAATGCATGCGATAAGTTAAGTGTCCTTACCTCATGAGCCCTAAGGCTAAACTCTGCCTGTTTCTTTTCCCTTTACTTTCATTTTTGCCGTTTGTTGCCCTCACACCCACTCACCAGCATCAAGTACAAAAGGCTATTCTATTTCAATAGCTAAGGCCATGAAGTGTTGTGTATTATGTCTTGCCACTCTGTCCTGCTGCTTTAGAAGAGAAAGAAAAATGATAAGACATATAGTACAATAATCTTCTGACACGTGCTCATCTTTTCAGTTGTCCATATTCTGAGTGGAGACAATCCTGTTTTTGTCTAAGTTTACCAAAGTGTTCATTTACTCAGTGTTGTGGTTGCTTTGCACTCATTAACTGCACACATAGTCAAAAAGAGAGCTGATGTACAGTGACCATCATTCAATTATCGGATTGTTTCACTGCTTAGTTAAACATTAGCATACTGATGACCATGCACTCAGACGTGGTGCAGTATCAGTGAATTTGGCATAATTTGACAAATGAATCTGTCCACTGCAAATATCGAGGGTTAGCTTTGGAACAAACAATTCTGCGTCTTGACAAAAACAATTTCCTGTCATACAAAACGCACCCAAAATATCAGGTAACTCTCGCAGTCTTCGACTGTTTGCCTCATGACCCTTCTCTTGTTGCAGTAACACATGTCAGTGAGGGTGAAGAACAACACCAGAGGACCGTGCAGAAGTTTGTTAACAAACATCTGCTGCGACGCGGTTTTCTGTCGTTAGAGATTAATGGCGTGTTAAATAAGCCGCTGCCACTGGAACAATGTCAATGTCAGAGAGAATTTACTGTCAAGGAAAAGCTACATACATGCCCAGGTAAATTACCAAGCCATTACCGTATGTACTTAAATTGAATGAGATGCTGTGTTACAGGGAAATGTGCTGTAATCAGAGGTTTAATTGTGATCAGCAGGACTAAATGGGTGGATGAAAATAACAGGGTTTTGCTGTGAAATGCTCTTTTACTCATGCAATGAAAGAACAACATGACCCATAATTTTTTTTCTTTATTCTTTATTTTGCATAATTGCTGTGTGTCTGTCTGTTGTCTCTGGACTTTTCATCAATTGAGACAATCAATACAACCAATGAGTCAATAAATACAGTCTGCTACACATCACTGGTTGCTACAGCTATGATGCATTGCTCTGTTAATCCTCCCTGTTCTCTTGCCATGGATGGCTGGATTGGTTCACTCTCTGCAGACCTCTCTGTCACCCTGGGGAGGCCGGCACCAGCAGCTACTTACACAGAGCAATTGATTCAATCAAAGTAAGCACTATACTGCCCTTTGTAGCGCCAAGCCTGAACACTTACCTCTGAGTCTCACCATCCCAGAGTCACAACTTCCACTTTGAGGCTTCTCTGTCTAGCCATCATTTTGTGTTTTTTTTTTAAAATCTCTCTGCCTATCCTCTCTTTCTCTCTCCGCAAACTTCATTCTCAGAGTCGATATGGTTTCAGAATAGGCACACGCTCCGTATAAAGATATCTACAAGCAAGACATGCTAATCATACTTTTAAGAAAAGCCTGTATCACTATTTATTTATTCACATTTTTTTTTCCCTCAAGCTTTGAAACGTGTATAATCTACCTTCCAAACCAGACAGTCCCTCCTACTCAGTGTAGAGATGCTCAAAGAAATCCACAGAAGGCACCCTACAGGGTTGTTAGGAAAGATGAGGACTCCATTTTCCCATTTATGAATATGCACTCCGGTTATCATTTGCATTTCCAGGATGACACACATGAGGGAATTCCTTTCCTAAGTCAAAACTTGGATCCAACCTCTCGTTAACAGAAACACACACACACACACACACACACACACACACACACACACACACACACACACACACACACACACACACACACACACTTTTTTCTTTTGTACCTCTTGCTTGTTTTAGGTACAGGCGGAGTAGTGTGATACATCCTGCGAGAGTTGCGACGCATGAAAGGCATGCTAAGCTGTCCTTCATGTGTTCCTCCCGGTGGGGGTCATGCAGTACTATGTGGTTCATCAGCATCAAGTAAAGAAGACTGTGATGATAGACGAGCATCGCCTGCTCATCAAACAGTCACAGCTCCAGTGCCATCGTTTTAAAGTGAAGTACAAATTTGTATTTGTCTGTCATTACTGACAACGTGGCAAAGAGCTGAAACGGTAATTCACAGCATGATAAAGCTACTTGGATGCACTTGAAATTATTTGCAATTGCAGCTTGTGTGTTTATTTTGGGTTGAAAAGCTATAATCTGTGCATGAGGTGCTTCAAAGTGTTCACTTTTCTCTTATATAATCTATAATTATATGGTGCTGAAGGGAATAACTGAAGGATACAGCAAAAAGAAGCTCAGTTTGAAACCAAACCATTGTGAATAGTTTGGCTGCAGAAACATGAATGTTTGTAGAAGAAGCATCCATTATTAACAACTAATTGGTTTTTGACCAGGCTCCTCTCCTTAACCTGTCTCTTCTAGTTATGCTGTTATAGTTGCTTGTTACTAACCTAGTTCTAGTAGAATAAGCATCCATTATTAACAACTAATTGGTTTTTCAATTAATTTGACTGAATGATTACAAGCTGTGTAAAGAGCACAATGGTGTCCACTTCTACAATGAACTTCCCACTAATACACTGATTTAGCCTCTAATGTCCTTTTGATGCCCAGTCACATCCAAATTCCTTAAAGACAAAAGGTGTGCAAAGGTTTGAAATTCTATTTGTTTATTTTTATTGGTGACATACAGTCAAGGTGTGTTAACATCTGTGAATCATTATGAAACAAGTATCCACAAAATGAAATAAGCTGAAAATTAGATGCAACACACTCCTACTACGCTCATCATTCTCATCTAAATGAAATCATTCGTTTATCCATATTGCAATTGTATCTGCATGGAAATGTTCCCAAAGTGGCTTAGTTAATCATTGAATGTGGCTGGTACCCATGGACCATAATCTTATTGATCACCAAAATAAGGATTAAGCACAATCCCTCCCTTGCTCTCTTCCTAGTCTCTATTTTCCAATATCTTTGTCTTCAGGTGTATAGAGGAGTGAAGGCTTCTCATTCAGAAAATAAGAACAATGCATCCACTGGTTGCCAAGGACAACCTGTACATTGGTCACAGTGTTGGGGTTTTGAATCTCAAACATCTATCCCCTCTGTTTCTTCAGCAAGAATTCTCATAACTGTACCACTACATTTCCCATGAAGATTGCATTTATTTTAGTGTTACCCTGCTTTGTTGATTTCACAGCTGAAACAGAAGTTGAAACTAAGAGTGAAGTTGCTGTAATAACCATTACTGTTAGGAAACAATCTGATCCCGATTGTTTTGTGGTTTGTATCCTATCATCTACTGGCTTGAACTCAGAGTTAACCTCAGAGAACAAAGTGACACAAAGCAGGGTTGAGTTCACAATGTTCTAAAGGTTTGATGAGACACGATAATATATACTGTACATTTTCTAACAATCGTTCCAATCACTTTTCAATCACTTCGGGACGTGAGGGTGCTGCCTGTGTTTATGAAAAGAGTGACTTTGGGTTTGCTGTCATTGATGTCATTCTGCAGCCAGCTCCTGTGAGCTGCTACATAGGTGGCTAGGCGCACATTTGGGTAAATAGGCCTACCCATTGCTATTTTTTATTCATTAATTGATGAAATGGAGGCTCAAGTTGGTGGACCCGATGAACACGTAGCCAAAAAGTTAAAAAAAACGTCTCTGCAGGTGCCGGGGTGATTGGGTAGGGAAATACCCCTGGATTACTGCAGTTTTACGTGATGCAAACAAAGCATTTTGCAATGTAAGGAGTTTGGTATTTCACACGGAGGGGAGTTTGAAATCGGGTTGCATGCTAGCAGCAAACTACATATAAGTTAGTGATAGTAAAAAACTAACAGCACAGCTGTACAGATCAACACTTTGGTCTCATCCATGTATAATAAAATAGCTGCTGTTGAATCAGATTAGTTTTTTGTATTTTCGGGTTTACATGACAGTTGAATTCCTGAATAGAAATAATAAATCATTTTGGTGCGGAGTTTGAAATTTATGTTAAGGCCCACCTGCTTCTCTTCATAGTCATCAGATTCTTCTACCATATAATTAATAATATCATAAAAGTAGAGGGAGGCTGGCCAGTAAAGCCAGTAGTAGGGAGAGTTCTAGCCTGACCAGGCTCCTCTCCTTAACCTGTCTCTTCTAGTTATGCTGTGATAGGGGCTTCTAGGGCGTTTACTCCCCGGAGTCTTTATGTTTTCTTTTTGCACAGCATATTTCCTTGGATTAGAATGGCAACAAGATCTTGGTTGCAGTTGTCGCCATGGTCCTCCTGCATTCCCTGCTACGCTCTGCGATGCCCTGCAGTGTCCTGCTGCGTCCTGCTGAGCCCTGCTGCATCCCACTGCGTCCACCAATGCTCTGCTGTGCCACACTACACCCTGTAACGTCCTGCAGTGCCCTTCTATGACATGAACTACTACTACTACCGTTTTTAGTCACTGTTCCATTATCTTTATTGTGACTATTATTGCCACTGGGCATCACCCCCCCAACGGCACCGTCAGACACCGCCTACCAAGAGCCTGGGTCTGTCTGAGGTTTCTTCCTAAAAGAGAGTTTTTCCTCGCCGCTGTCGCACACACTAATGCTTGCTCTTGGGGGAATTACTTGAATTGTTGGGTTTTTGTAAATTATAGAGTGTGGTCTAGACCTACTCTGTCTAGAAAGTGTCTCGAGATAACTTTTGTTATGATTTGATACGATAAATAAAATTTAATTGAACTGATTAAAGTCCACAATGACAGGACTGAAATTATTATTTTTTTAAATGTCTTCAATCGCACATGGTTCCTATATCCTCACATCAACAGTTTCTGCCTTTTCCACAGACCAGAGTCAGTAGCAGAAGTAATCATTTCATCTGCTGCTTCCTGAATCAGGAACGTCCTCTTCAAGCACCTCAGGAGAGGAAGAGCACCTCTCATGAATCTTGACTCAAAAGCTTTTCTCTCCTCTGTGCTGTTGGAATGATTTTCCATCCCCTCAGCCCCACTGTACTCTCTCTCTCACTCACACTCTCTCTCACACACACACACACACACACACACACACACACACACACACACACACACACACACACACACCTGCGTGAAATCTTTCCAGCAATAAAGGTAATCTTGTGTTTTAGCCATGACTTGAATGCTGTAAAATACCTATTTGAGGTCTTTGAATAGAAACATTACAACTGCAAATGTTGACAATGTTAGAAATAAAGAGAAAATATTCAAACATCAACAAAACGTCAATTTGATTGCCAGCAATTTTGCAGAAATACAGGCTGCAGAAAAGTCCAGCACACTTAGTGCTTGCTAAGAAGCTATTTTTACCCTAGTTGTTTTGTTTACCATCAAATCAGTTTTCTGTCTTCTGTTGGTTAATGAGATGGTGTGTTCAGTTCAGGTATTGTGGGATATTTAAAAGGTCCGCTTGAGCAAAAACGATCATTCAAAAGGATAAAAAAAAAAAATGCCACACAGCGTTAATATCTAATCACCAATTAAACACTAATCACTGAAAGATAAACCTGTTGATAATGTCAACCATTAAATTAGGCATACATAGCCTGATTAATGTATGTTTAATGAAATTGGCAGAAAATCACATTGGATTCTCAAACTGTGCTATGATGATTATGTGCAGTAATCCAGTTGCAACTGAATAATATTAACCCAGTAGTCCCAACACCCCTCCTACTTTATTAATACTCACAATAACAACATTTCTCTCTCATTAAATTTCAATTTTAATTTGCTTCATTGGCATGAAAAAAATCAATACATTTGTGTTGCCAAAGTATGAAAAAACAAGGAAATGTGAGTAAATACATATAATAAAGAAGGTAAACAGGATACATATAATATAATTGAAGATAATAAAATAAATACTATCCCTCCACAAGTAATGTGAAAAAAACAATGATAAAAATAATAATAAATACAATTCTCTACGTATTTTGACTGATATTGTGGCAGGAGAAGACATAGCTGCTAGGCATGCCATACTACGAAAAAAAGGAGGTTTGTTGTCCTTAGGGTAAGCAGTGAAGCCTGCTTCAAAATTTAATTTTTAAAAATATGTTATTCTTATGTCTTTGTATATGGGCTATGTGCATACAAAATATATTTATGTTTCAATGGTGGCAGTATGTACAAACACATTACTGGTCTCTCCAGTTGTAAATGGCGTCCTCTTTCTATTTCCAGTTTATTGTCATTGATTCTGTATTTTGTTGGAATTTGTTTTTGTTTTGAGACATTCTACTTCTTCAGAGAATAATAACAAAAGCTTATTTTTATTTGTTCTATTGTTCTGTATCTTGTAGTTTTGTTTCAAATGTTTTGATTGATGACTGAGGATTGTGTCTGTAGCTAGTCCTCTGAGGCCTGTGGACTGTGGTATATAGCTCAGTGTACCTCAAAGCCAGCAGGGGTCAGTTTCAGGAAGGAGGTTTAACAAACTGAGTCTAACCCTGATCTCTGAGTTTATTTACCCTGAGATGGGAAACTCTGAGTTTTCAGTTCCGGAACAGCTGATTTGAGTTGGTTCAATCAACTTGGAGTAGGTTGACTCAGAGTTAACCACCACAATAAAAAAGCAGCACAAAAAGAGCCATGATGCTATGATGCACCATGGTAACAACCACAAACAAACAGCAGAAATACTCTTGTGCACATAGCCTAAAGTGCGTTTTGATTATGTATTTAGTCAAAAAAGCAACACAGCGGCTGCTATAAAATAGCAAGAACTGGTGTGGGAGAAAATTGCTGCTTGAGACAATGAAAAAAAAACAACTAATATAGTGTATTAATTTCAAATTTAATCACAGATAACCTATAATATTACTGGTGAAAACTGGAATGGTAGGCTACACTTATAATTTCATTTAGGTGCAATCCTGCGGGCAAAAAAAAGTTATCTACTACTAGGCCTAAGCCCATTCTGAGGTTGCAGCACCAATATAAACAGAATTATGATTTATAATCATTTATTTATTTTTAATGTCTCTTAGTGGTTCGTGGCCAGGGAACTCTACACAAACGTATAAAACACGTTTCAGAGCGTGTCGCACTCTTCTGAAGGCCCTTTGCTGTACAGTGGCTTTATTAACATGCTCGGAATGCGACACAAATAATCTGGTGGGAGAGCATGTCCACGATGGGTGACGATAGTGATATGAGGACGGATGAGGTCAAGTGCTACATGACTGATAGACTGGGAAGAAAAACGATACCACTCAAATAGGTAGTTATCTGGAATTATTGTGGATTATGGTTAAAAATACATCTATATAGTCGGGCCTCAATATCATCTCTCAACATATGGTTAACATCCTGCAAAGTACTACAGCTTTATCAACAGGATCATCGACTAAAGGAAATGCCATGTTAGAGAATAAAACATTTTATAGTCTGCCTAACATAGTAAATAAACCAACACTGTTTTTTGTCCATGCAGATAACAAACTGCGCCTGACAGACTGAATGAAGGAATGAGGAAATGAAAGCGCGCTGTGTCAGAGGAAGGAACCTGAGAGAAACTCAAGGTTTCTTGAAGAAAACCGGCTCCCGACCAGGTTACGTTCACAGACTCAGTTACCATAGTAACTGACTCTGAGGTGAAATTACATCTCTTTCTGATATGGGTTGGCGTTTCACTCATCTCAGGGTTAACAAACTCAGAGTTTTCACTAATCCTGCTTTCTGAAACGGACCTCTGGTGGACATCCAGGATTTGCTGATTGCGCGGGAAAGATAGCGTCATGATTCACATGGTGTTGAAGGATAATATTTTAAAATAAGATCACCCTCAAAATTGCTAATTGCTGTTTGTAAGTCAGTGGTGTAATTGTACCCTCCCTTTAATTTCCCACATACTCTGTAGGGAGAAATAAAACATGTTTACAGCTCTAGCCCCTTGATCTGGTCCTCTGGGGGCCAGTGTCCTGCAAATGTTTGATCCTCCTTGACAGTTAACAAGCCACACCTGGTCTTTATCTTCTGTACTTAGCACCACTTGGGGAACGTTAACTATCAATGAGGATCAAAAGGAGAATCAAAAACCTGGAGGACACCAACCCTCAAGGAGCAGAATTGAGTGTTTTGGCTGCAGGCCATAACAGGGGCTTTTGACAAAGCCCCGTACTCTGCTGTCAGAAATGTTCTTCTAAGTTGGTTCTCTGTCACCTTGAATTGAAGATCTTCATACTGCTGAACAGAAAAAGCAGCAGTGTCTAGTTTTTCAAGGTCTTGAGAAAATTCACTGTTGAAACAGAAACTCTGACTGGTGATCTTGAAGGCTTGGCACTGGGCAGTCATGGAGAGTTTTGTGCATGCTACCTCTGTTTATTTAATTTTCTCTGTGAACATTTGTCCCCTTTAGATCCCTAAAATGACGTCTAAGAAATAGCCTCATGCAAGACATTTGAATATGTGTACAATTGTTGTAATTTCTGCAAAATATTACACTAGTGGGAGTGGAATTGAAATTAAATTAGCAGAACTGAGCTTTTTAAAGTCCTTTTCTATTAATTAATTTTAATTTTGATAAGGGTGAGCCCTAAGAAGGCATTATGAGTTGGCCTGAGGCAACTACATAATAGTTTGATTCATTCGGTCTATTTTCCGAAAGCCAAGCCTCTGTGTTGATGAACATACTCTAAAGCCTCTGCTCATAGTTAGCTGAAGACAGCAATGTATTTATGAGCTGTGGTCTTGGAAAATCCAAGCAAGAGGAAAAACAAGCAATCATCAGTGTCATAAGCTAAGTTTCCATCCACTTGTCAATCAAATTATCTTAAGTTCAGTAAAAGAACTCAGGCAAATAAAGCTGGTGAAAGTGTGTCCATCAAACAGCTTTATAGCGAATAAAAACCTGTGCGTAATGATATCACATGCTGTTTTGCCATCAAATTGGTATATTAAATTGATTTGAGACATTTTAAGGTGTTTCCATTCATTTTCGCAGTGAATCGCCCAACATTCAACCAAACATTTGCAACCAAAGTTTTGCTAGACAAAATAGATTGCGCCGTCTACTGACAAATAATCAATATTGCAGAAGTTGTAATGCTTATGTGCCAGTTGATGGCAACATATCAAGCTATAATAAGAAAACAACGACACTACCAACACTTGCTATGATGATGCAGACTTGGCTTTTGAGACATGTATTGCTGTTTGAGGGCCTTCCATTTACTCTGGAGCACGTCCCACGGCTTGTTGTAACCTTTGTTGGCCATTTCCTTTGCAAGTCCCTGATAAATTATGGCATTTCTTAGATTTTTGCTATCTAAAATAGCAGTTATATTTTACTCGTAAATTAAATTCAAAAAGTCTCTCGTCTCCTTGTCAGTACACTTACACTGTCTTTGTTGACACCTGCCATGTGTGCAAACAAAGTGGAAATACTGGACAGAAATTAACTAAAACTTCTTCTTTGTTTTGTGGTGTGTTCTAACCATAAAATGACCTAAAACTTAATCACAAGTCATTATTTATTCAACATCAGCATTTATCGCATAAGCCGTATATTGATTATAGATAAAATCCGACGAGACCAAACGTATTTCCTTTGTGTTGAAATTCATGATATTCCATTCAATTTTTGTTTTGTTTCCATGAGGCATTTTTATTCAATATCAATTAATTCAGATAATAACGTGTGGATGAAAACATAGCTATAGAATAGTACATTCTGAAGATACTGGGCTTGTGTTGAAATAAACAACAAATATGGCATTAACAGTGTGATGTATGCGTTCATAAACAAACTGATTGTAATGGGTCATATCATGGCTTAACAGTTTCTAGGATCAGCAGTGTTGTTTGGGTGATCATTTAAATCACTGACAGTAAAAACTTTAGAAGTCTGTGTACAAAGAATTAGGACATTTCCTCTAGGAAATTTGTATCTCAGCAGACATTTGCATATGACATATGCTGGAAAAATGGGAAACATTTGCAAAACTGGAGTTATTCAGAGTTGTGAAAAGAAACAAAACAAATCCTCACATAAACCAGTCTCTCTACTTTTTAATCCTGTTTGTCTGCTCTCAACTGGTCCAAAGGTCATGTTACAGATTAAATGCACACAATACAATGAGTCCAGCATCTCTAGACAAGAGGTTTTCAAACTTTCTGTGTTTGTGGACCACTATTTGTAATCAAGAATTTTCACGGACCACCTCATAATAAAATATGTCACCACACAGTCCTACCTGAATTAATCCGCACCTCTTAATAGGCCTACAAACACTAAAATTATAACTGGTCATCGCATCAGTACAACAGGCTCAATAAAAGAAACTTTACACAAGGCCTGCCACATACATGTATTTAAATTTATTTAATTATTCAAGTGGCCGAGGGCCTAATCAGGTTCATTGGAACAATAGGCTTATTTCCATAGCAATGGAGTATCAGATCTATGAAGTAATAAGAACACTTGGATATAGTACAAATTTCAAAACCTTTAGTGATTTTAGGGGATAATTAATCTTCAGATTTTGTCCACTTAAGAGCACATCCACAAAACATTTCAGAAACGCAAAATCCACTGATCCATTATTTGGTTCTAACGGCACCGGACTTGAACTTGACAATTGTCACTGGCCTATTTTAGTAATCACACAATTCACACAACACTTGACAATTTAATTTTACATTTAGTTTTTATATCAATATGCATATTATTTAATGGTGGAAGGTTAAAAAAACTTTTATATTTTATTGATGTGATATGTTTTTTTCTGTCAACACTATTATCGCTTTTTCTGACATTTTTTGTCACTTTTTCAATGTTGTGGGTGCTTTTTTTTAATATTTTTTCTAAAGTTTCTTATGTTGACATTTTCAGCTTTTTTCGAAGGCCTATTTTTTGTGATGAAAAAAAATTTAAAATGGGTTAAATTTGACCCAAGGACAACATAAGGGTTAAGCTTTTTCATGTTTGTAAAGGGCAACTTAGAGGTCTTCCCTCAAGAAATTAAAATAACCCACAAAACGTCCTACAGTAAAATAATTATTAGCCTCTCACCTGCCCCAAGCACAAAACAGGGCCTTTTCCATTGCCCCCTCCTTCTGGAACTCTCTTCCCCAACACCTCAGACTTTCCACATCACTTGCTCACTTCAAATTCACTGCTCAGGGCCAATCAAATGATGACGATGACAACGTTGTGTACGGTAGATTGGCTACCATGGAAACACTTGCATGTGGCGGATTCACAGTGTATAGAAAATGAACATTTTCATCATAAGTGGAGACTGCAGTCGAAACGCAGGAGACTGCCGACAATAGGAAGTTGAGGATATGTATGTATGTGTATGTATATGTATGTATATATATATGAATTATATTTCACAGTTTGTGCAGGCCAGGTAATACTGATAATACCAGAACAAAACCAAGGATCTAACAAAGACTGAACTGAAAGCCGTACAAACTAATCTGATGAGAGGATGAAGTGCAGGTGGAGAGAATGGCGGAGAAGCTCAGGTGAGGGGAATGAGGTGATTAGGCAGGAGAGCAGGCAGGGAGCTGATTGGCTGGGGAAACTCTGGGCGCAGGGAAGGACTAACAATGTAGATTCAAAGCAGGTGTGTAGATAGGCAAAGGCGCGAAAAGCAGCACAGAAACACAGGAGGAAAAACACATTAAACTGAAAAATCCCCAAATCTACCAAAAAATCCAGAAAACACAATCCTCTTAATAATAAACAGACAAATCATCAGAGTGTTAAGGATACACATGAATATATACTATACCTTGCCACCTCTTTTATCTGTTGCAAACAGAAAGTCAAAAAACAGACAACAAAATCCTCTTAATCACTGAGCTCAAAAGGTGCGAGGGCATCCGGACCCTGAGCCAGACTCCGACAGCCATGGCGCTACAGAGATATTTTACTGATTTAAATCCAGTTCTGTTTCACTGCAGTGTTTGCAGATGAACAGCGTGTAGGTTCACTCCATGGTCGTCCCAGAGCCACCAAAGGACTGAAAACGTTTAATGGAGGTGTGTGTGTGTGTGTGTGTGTGTGTGTGTGTGTGTGTGTGTGTGTGTGTGTATATATATATATATATATATATATATATATATATATATATATCATTACCATTTTATTTTTTATTTCCAGACATGAAGGTCTAATTGGTGTTTCAAGGACTTACCTTGCTGCCAGGAATAAACTTCTGGTAAATATTTGATCTTTTTGGTTATTTTATATTCCCTAAAAATTTATCAAATTGAGTGGAATGGAAACTGATCTTCCCAGGGTTGCTGATAACTCCAAATAGACTGAGTATATAAAAAATGGAGGTAACCTGCCATTTTTTTCTGCAAATATTTAGTTTATGTTTACAATCTTGTGAAATCCATATGCTCAATCCAACTAACAGGCTGGTACTAATATGAAATTTCAGTTCTGTTTGACTGGTTAACTTTGAAGTGCTGCTCAAATGAAGAATTGAAAGATGAATCAAGCCGTCTCTGGAGTCTTCTCTAAGTACTGTCTGACTCCCTGCCAATTAATAACCCAGCACCATTTTCTGCAGAGACATACTTCATGTGTATGAATCACTTCTGAAGTTATTGTGGGGACCTACTGATAGTTTAGCGCTTCAACTGCAAAAACAGGCCGCTGCAAGAGAAACCTGGAGACTCGTCAGAAAGAAAAAAATTGCGACTTCTTTTTATATTTGTGAAATGTACCTAGAAAAACACATGCTTATTTAATTTATTGAGGTCAGTTAAATATTCTTAGGTACAAAATACAACATTTCTTATTAATCATATACAATTATATCAAGTTTTAATGAGTATGAAGGACGTTTCCCTCCAACCCTAACAGTGTTTTGATAGACTGTGACCTCTAACAATCAGGATAGCTTAGCACTGGCCATCTGGTCAAGGGCTTCACCAACAGATGCATTATTTCTCAAGTCAATACCTCCACATCCCAGAAAGTCTTGCTTTGAAAGAAGACTAATTTCATTATCAATCCATGCAGGTAATGATCTCATTAATTCACTGTTGATTCATTTTCAGCTGAGTGGATATTAACCTTTTGCCAGTAATCATTAATTTTCTGTGGGAGAGGTGTGGTATGTTGTGATTGGAGCTATAAACAAAACAATTAATAGGCTCCCGATGTTAGAGGTCCTTCATGATGTCCAGCTGACTTCTTACACTCGAATGATCGATTTATTGACTCCCCTCTCCCAAACACCAACAGAACTGCTCTAATCTCTCACCTCACACAGAGTATGTTTTGTCCCAGAAGTGACAAGGGGGATTATTTGTGTTGTTTTGTGTAGTCATGCATGGATTTTGAGGACAATTATCATGCTCTGAATACTCATACCTTTGCAGAAGGAATTACCGTACCGCACCTGGCTCCTGCTTCCCAGTTTGCCTCATAATAAATGCCAATAGGACACTATTGTTGATCATTTAATCTTTGTCCCTGATGAAATATTATCTGTATACAGAATGTGGACAATGTTTTACAGATCAATATGTTTTAATGGGGATTTATTTTCTTACATTATTTCTAATCAGAATAATAATGGACCAATCTTTCAAACTGTTTAATTTATCTTCTTGATAGCTTATGTTTACTGAAACTATCTTAAAAGTTATTTTTAAAGGGGGTTGATGATTGTATGAGGACTAACCTATCGATCACTAACTATGCTCCCTCTTTGGACGTTTAAAAAATAGTTCCACAACAAAATTTGTGATTCTTGTGAGAGGTTTCCACCAGCACCCTGCAGTGATCCAATAAAAATTCCTTTACTCTTAAAATTGCATTCAAGTTCATACAAACTGTGCTGATGCTCAGTATAAGTACATTGCTTTTAAGTGATGTTTAAATGGATGGTAATTACAGTTGCCAGGCACTAAAATGTCTTTCTGTGAAAAGTCATTTCACTCTATAAAGAACCCCTATGTTCTTAACTACAAGCTCATACCGTGCATCGTTTTTCATAAACCTAACCTGGAGTCTGATAATCAATAATACATTGAATTTACTGTTTTTTCTTCTAGAACTCACGATGAGACTCGCTTCAGTTGATGGGCTTCCACCCTCATTCATTTTTACAGATTGCTCTGAAAGGCACCTACAACCGGAGTCCAGTAAATCCTCCACCAAACTGGAAGATTTACAGAAACAAGACAACTGGAAAAAAGGTGCATGAAGTATATGTGCTCTGAATGGTAAGACCTTGATATTGAGCTGTCAGGTTTAGTAAGTCTTGGTGAAAGAAGCATACTGGTTGTATGTGGAGGAGAGAATTTCTCTATATAAAATGTTTAATGAACAGCAAAGGATACACCAAATAAGAATCATTAATCATGTCACTGTAAAGCATACACTGTGCAACGTTGTGAGGAGATGAACAAATATTATATCTCGGTTTAAATATGAATAAAGTTTATATCTTAAATTAATCAGAAGACAGGGTTTGGGTAGGAGAAGAATCCTTTGCGTAGGTAGAACAAAGAAGGGAGTGTTTTACTTTTCAGTGAGACTGTCTGGCACTAATTAGGACATTTGTGTGTGTTGGGGGCGGGGGGGTGTCAAAAGTGTGTGCATTTATTTTCCAAGTTGATATTCTTGTAATTACAAATGAGAGCATGCAATATACATTTCTGTAGAATAATGGAGTGGTCCGGGTGGGCTGGGGGGCCCCAGCCATGTTTCAGTCCAAACTTTGGACCCATAGTTGCTCTATAGTTCTGTCTATTTAATTTACAGACTTGTGCTGAAGAATTGTGTTGTTCTTTTGTGCAGGTTGGATTTGCAGTGAATAAAGAGAGAAAACCTGCACTTAACCTTTACACGGGCATTTTGGATTCATAGACCAATATTCTGATGTCAGTATAGGGTTGCCTAGCAATATAGTGACTATAGCGGAAACATGATATTATCGTAATTGTGAGCCGTGTATCATATACTGTAATGAGGTAACCCTGTGATTCCCAGCCCAGTGGTCAGAGGGCAGTATTGTAAGTCAGACATGTCTTCAAAATTCAACCAATGTATGTTTGAATCTTGATATAGTTATTGTAGTGTAGGATGTATTTGAAACATTATTATAATGTAACATGAGTAACATACCACATGTACAGGGGACAAGGTGAAATATAGTATAGTGGGGGGAAATAAATAGATTGATAATTGATCAGCACTTTAACAGTCTAAATAGAGGATAATACTGTATTACAACAGACAAAGTCATTATTATTATTATTATTATTATTATTATTATTATTTCCCTTGTATTTAATCACACTGTAGTCAAAGCTGGTCAGGAATGCTAACGGCTGCATCATTTTTTTATGATTGATTTCTCACTCTTACACCTGGTCGTGACAATGGTTTACATTTCCTATCAACATAAATTTCTCCCCTTAAATGTAACAAAATGATATACTATCCACTCGTACACAGGCTCCCCCTCCGTCAGCCCGTAGATAAAGTTTGAGGGAGTACACTTGACCCTACATGTGGCAGGCATAAATCTTAGGATGATGAAAAGCATAGCAGGCTTGAATACAAATAAGACCAGAATCATGATTTTAGGCAGCAAGAGGAGAAGAAACTCACTACTTCATCTTACATGCAGTATTTTTCAGGCCAGACGATTCAAGCAATGACCAACATTATCCCTCCACTTTAAACTAGGACTTGAGACATCCTCTATAATCTATATATCTTTGTTGAATCAAGACTCTGTCTCTCTTTTTGAGACCTGAGAGTTCTCAAAAACAATCCTGATCATACTACATTGTTTTTCTATTCCTATGAGGACCCTCTACTGACAATAGTTTCACCGATGGTGGATCCATCATTACTAATGCATGATGTATGGCCAAGTTTTGACTGACAGAGGCTTGAAATATTTCACTCAGTTTCACTGTCAGAAGTCCCCATCATGCAAAGACTCACAAGTCTTTGAGCTAGACTACAAGTCAAATCTCTTGTGGTTATGAGTGTTGTCTTACCTGCTGCATTCTACCCAAGCTGCTTAGAACACTGCATAGCAGTCAGAGTTAACCTGCCGTAGGTCCATGCTAATGTTAGAGGGCAAATACTGGTGGTATGAAGCGGTACATACTTCCCGTCGCCTAAAGGAGCGTGGTCTCGTTTGAACGTGTAGTGGACTTTGTGTGGGTGGATGAAAAGTTATATTTTAATAATTAATGAATATGTTCTTTTGCTAGCATTAGATATTTACAGAGCTAACAGACATATTTAGCATTGCGGAGATTAGTAAGCTTCTCTGTGTTGCCACATTTGGCGAGAGTTTGGTCCTGAGACAGAAACAGGTTTTTCTCCTGATGTGTCTGTCTGAAAAATGCCATTTTAGTATCAAAATGTTCGGGAGATATGTGGCTTGTAAGAAATTGGTCCAATATATATATATTTTTTTTTTGTCCACTCTCATATGTGGCTGCATGCAGCAGATACAAGACACATTACGTGTTATGTACGTAGGTTAGAGGTTACGCAGGGAGGGGAATAACATTTAGGTCATCATAATAATAATAATAATAAAGATTGTTCACGAGTTCCGCATCTTGAGCCTGACACGAGTCTCAAGTCTTCTGATGACGAGACTCAAGTCTCAAGTCTCAAGTCTCAAGTCACTGTGCGTGTGACCTAAGTGCGACTTAAACTCGAGTCCCTATCTCTGCCATCACGTAGTCACATTATCACATGGGCGGTAGGGAGGAGACCACATAAGACCACGCCCCCTAACATTTATTCTGTGTTCACTGCTAAAGCTAAAACATTGGACAAGCCAAAAATACAGAATACAATGTGGCAGTGTGGAACATTTGTTTTCGGAAATTTGGGAGGAAGATTCAAGCAGTAAGAATCAGCATGCCAAACCATAACCTTTAACTTAATCCTGAGCCAAACTCTAATTCTAACATCAACCTTTAACTGATGCCCTAACCCTGTAAAGGCATGTTAAAATAGTAGGTGCCTGCCAAAATACTTTACTTTACAATACTTTACAAACAGATATTCTGCAGGTCAAATGAGCTCTCACAGACCTAAAAAAAAAAGTACTAGAACACACAATGAAAAACCTTTACCGCCAACACACACACAAAATACTGCGTTCACTGAGCATGCACAGATGCCTTCAAATGCACAGATACCGTAGGTAATGTTTCCCAACAATGTTTTCCCAACACATTCAGGATTTTTGCTGTTTGCATTTACCAGTTTTTGTTCTTATTCTGTAACAGCTCTAATTACACCTAATTACATTACCCCCCCCCCCCTTTACTTAATGTTTTCAGTTGTATCTGTCTATCTGTTTGAAATGCACCCTTTTCGTTGGAACGACATGGCGCAAACAATTGCTCTGATTTAATCTTTTAGTGTGTGACAACATGTCAATGTTCACTGGACTGAGTATGTTGCAACCATCGCATCCTGATTCCGACAAAGCATAATTGATGCAGGACACAAAGTCCTGTCAGCTTTTTGCATCAAGCAACTCCTTAGCAAACTATAGCAGGACTACATTAAGAGTATTGAAGTGAGTACGTAGCATCATATGTTGCAGTCAAGATGTTGACAAAATATCAAGGAGTTGCGTGTGCATGTATGTGTGCGTATATTTCTTGGACGTGTCCCAGTGGGAATAATAACAGGTTTAGTGTAATGAACCTTCTTGGGGTTACACTGCTGTACATTCCCAGCCTGCTGTCCATGCTATCAAACAACAAACAATATGTTAATGTATTCAACAAATAAAACCATCTCCTGTCTGCAGGAAATGCCAATTTGTGTATTTTACAGCAGAAACCAGGTCTCAAAGACTTTGATTATACTCAAGAAAGAAGAAGTGGATTCATATTACCAGAGATGCACACAGATTCTGCAAACATACTTATTATAGTTAGTTTTTCTTTCTTTCTTGAGAACAGTAATGGCACAAAGCAAGGTAAATCTTTTTGAACAAAAGACCTTAAATTGTACTAGAATAACCTCTGTTCCTAAAAAATTGTTTGGACACTCCACCCTCATTTGAATAGCAAAAAAAGGCTTATCATTTAATTGAGTGGGAAATTGACAGTATATGAAATCGCAGCAGATAGTAGGATGAGGGACAGTGTGCAGAAGAGACAAAATAACTGCATCCCATGAGGTCTAATTGAAAGCTGGTATAAACTTTAATTCAATTGTTACAGAAATATGTGGATGACTGGCCAGAGTGTTCAAAGTAGTACTACAGTACGTGCACCTCCCAATTATAATTTAGATACATAGCTTTCAGTGTCTGAGTTTCAGAAAGAGGAGATTTTTCTATGCATAGACTGTTTCAATCACGAGAGACTTTGTTGCAGATATGCAAAAATGGATTGTACATAAGCATAATATTGGGGATTAGACTTCATCGTTAGAAATATTTTAAAGGGGTAGAGAAGCCAAAACATATTCCCTCAATGGAGCCTAGACATCGAGACCGAACGAAGGAGCCGTCTGCTGGAAGGGGAGTCAGGGAGGACCAGAGGAGGAGGGTTGCATGTTTGCCTATAAAGACAGCTGATAGCAAACAGAGAAGACATTTAAAGCAGGATGTCATGCTGTGATCGAATCATGAAAATCGTGGCCAATTTGGTTGGTTTACTGACAAGTGAACGCCTTATAACAGCTGAATAGTTTTAGGAAGAGATAGTGGTGATTGAAGTTATTTAGAAGTCTTCTGGAAACAATTTGCGCTGAGCTCCATTAGATTCTGAGCATAAACACTCCTTGTTGTTTCAGTGATATGCAAACAAGACTTACAGCAAGGAGAATCTGTCCCTAAAGTGATGCACCATTCATTTGGAGAATGTCAGTCTGCAGTGGACTGAATATAGCTCACCACTATGCGTGAGTGTCCAAAGGCATTTACAGTGTTGTGACTTGAATCAAATGGAAGCCTCAGGCCATGCACAGACAAACTAAAACATTTTGAAAACCATTTCAGCTCCTGAAAAATAAATGGACCCTTCACCATAACCTTTTTTTAATTTTCAGAACTATTTTTGAAAATGGCTAAACTTGATGGCATGGCTTCCTGGGTGTAAGAACAATAGTATTCTGTGTGTCACATCATGTTTGTATTAACACACAAAAAAACAAATGAGAAAATGCATTGATATTATGACACATTCATGCATGTATTCACCCTGTAGGGCATGATTAATAATTTGAACAATATCCTTCCAGTTCATGATGTAGAAATTAATAGTTATTACAGAAATTAATAGCTAGTATCTATGTGGCACCACAGGTAAACAAACACACCTCCCAAAGCACTACACCAGACTGACATGCAGCCTTTCCCCTTTCTATTTTAACGCTGACTACCAAGCCGCTGCTTCTAATTTAAAATGTGCTTGATTTGGCTGAGAATCCAACCCCATGAATCCTCCTTCAGACATCCACTTCCTGCTGTTTGGTCCAACAAATATTTGTCCAGGTCATCAAAGTTAATATTAAATGTCAACAACTGCTCATGCAGAAATTAAAGAAAATGGTTAACATACATGTTATCTCATCACAGCAAGAAACACTTCACTTCTCAAGAGATTGTATTAGGATAAAATCAGCAAGTAGAAGACAAAGAAGCCAGAAGTCTGTTTACCTTGTGTAGATTAATAAATATGCTTTATCATCAGCCCAGCGATTTTATTTTTTTAATTTTTTTTTTATTGACTGAAATGAAAGGAATTGTTTGTGAAATTGCCACTTGAAAGATGAAGTATTTCTAATTTTATCTAAATGAAATTGAAAATGCATATACATATGGTTAGGTAAAAAAGAGCTTTTCAAGACTCATGGAATCGTTCTGTGCATACAAGAACTTGTTTATATTGTTGCTTTTAGTAAATAATATTTGATTTCAAGGCAGAGGCTTTATCTGCCTAACAAATCAAGGTTATGCTAAGCGATAGAAGATAAGTCATCTAATTTCTGTGGAAGAAGCATTCGTTCTTTGGATGACAATAAATCCGCTATCATTGGCTGCAGTGTGCTATAGATGACGAGGTCAAAAGGAGATGGCAGAGCAGTCTTAATTAAAAGTCGCTAGGGATGCGACCCAAATTCAGCCTGTCCGGTCATTTCTTTGCTGACAAAGAATCATTACATTAGATGTCAGAGTGGATCAATATTCTGACAGGGTGAGGTACCCTCATTCTCATCTCCCTCTCCAAACCTGTGCATTGACTGCCAACCTCAAGCAACAAGAAGGATGAGGTCAAAGATTTGTTCAAATCAGCATCTCCATCCCAGCAGCTCAGACAGGGGGAATCACTCTTCGTTTGTCGAGGCAGACTGTAGCAGCGAGGCATCATTAAATTCCTTCTCACTGCTTATTGTGCATAATTCATATTCACCCGTTGAAATATAAATGTTGCTATGTTGCAGAAACTCTGCCAGACCGAGGCACAAGATAAGGGCCAGAATCAAACCCCAAGTGGGACTTTGGGTTGAAGGAAGAAAACGTACGGGCAAGGACTCCTTTGGACAATTCTGGATCGCCTGCAGCAAAATCAATTTTGAATGTTTTTTCTGAGACACACAGGGAAACAGATAAACAAAGACATAATATAATTGGTCATTATGTGAAACATTTTTCTCACCCAGAATATGCTTTGCAAAGACTTTAAGTAGATAACAGAATGCACCACTAACATATTAAAAGCACAGCCGTACTTCATACAAAATACATTGAAAAGAAAAAAAAAAGCATTGTTCCTTTTCTTATTGCTGTGACATGCTGATGAGCAGTCAGACCAAAGACATGCACTGGACAAAGTAATGCACAAAATATTGTAGCTTGTTAAGTCTAACCATGAAATAAGTCCATAATCCTGACCTTAGCAAAGACAATATCAAAATACTATAGAAAGGTCTAAGAAAAACAGACACATTGATCACAATTTCTCTTTGGTTTAAGAATAATTAATTTCCCCTGTTGGAGGGACTGCAATAAAATAACACATATTAAAGCTCTTGACACATGCCAATCCTATTGCCAGTCATTCTGCAAAACCTTGGATTGCATTCAATTAATATGTTAATATTCAGTTTCAAATGACTTATTTACCATTATTTACCATGATGTGGTAGAGACAAATCATACAGTATATGGCAAGTAAACTATTATCAAAGCTTCTCAACACTATTATGCTAACAATAAATGCCTACTCGTAATGTGAAAAAGGTCAAAAGTAGTGGTGAATCCACAGACAACAATCACCCAACTGTGTAATTCATCTATACTGAGCGTTTTAGCGCCTTTCAGCTCATTGTTTTTGTTTTACAGCTGCCCACAACTTTACTGGTTCAGTCACACTGCTCTCATCAGCATCATATCCAGATGCAGCAGGGAGGCCTTTTCAGCAAAAATAAAATAATAAACCAACTGTACACTACCTGCTCATTACCAAACAGCAGACAGACAGGTATAGTTATTAACTAGCTGGTGAACACGGTGGAGCATTTAGCAACTCAAGACCCTTATATTTTCCTCAGGGCTTGGTGGAGACCAAAAATAGAGCTAAAAGGAGAGTGAATATGTGACTTACATTCCTTAGGTGGACACAAACAGTGTGTAACTAGGCAACTGTTTGTCAGTGTTGTGTTTACAGCTTGTTGCACTGCCCCCAAGTGGCCAATGAAATATAACAATTATTTCAAGTTGAAGACCACTTAAGCACTTGGTTACAGATTCTTGATTAGAAAAGTATATGAAAGTCGGACACACTACTTGCCCATGCACCACCCCAACCTCAACAGCTTTACTTCCCACCTGCCTACATGAAGGACTAGAGATACTGTGCTGCATAATACATGTTATAATTGTTTTATATTACATATATATCACATTCTTTCTATTGTCAGTCACATTTTCCAGTTGGATCTTTTTTTCCTTTCTATATAATGATGTGTCACATCTCCATGAGACTTGTCGTTGTGCTTTGTTCACTGCTGAGATGACTGATGGGTAAGTACAAGGGCGATGTATTGCCTTTTTCACAGGAATCTAGCTCCCCCAGCTTTGCTTGCATTTACACGAAGCTGCTCCTCTTGTGCAGTGATCCCTACAGAGTGATTCACTGTCCCATCTGTCTCCTACATCCTCCGAAATCCCTTTAAGTTGGCCTGCTTTCAACCCCTGAAAAATTATCAGTCAGCAAGCATCATGTTCACCATCAAGCGCGAAGCATCATTTACGGACACATTACATTTTCCAGCTGTTGGTGCTTTCCTGCACCAAAATGAAAAACTTCCAAATATGAAGTGCCACCTGTACCCACAATAATGGACTGGAATTGTATCTTCTCAGTGTGATGTGAACAAAAGATTTTAGAGATTTGGTTTTATCACAAACCATTATTGGACAAGCCCTCATTTGATTTCAGGATTAGTAAGGTTTAGTTTGTGCGTGCGTGTGTGTGTGTGTGTGTGTGTGTGTGTGTGTGTGTGAGCGGTCATTTATAGTGGCCTTGAGAGCAGCTTACTTCCTGCTGTAGCACAGTATTAATGATGGGTGTGCAGGTTGGCATAGTTGATGCTATCTATATCTCATACATTTTACCTTTCCTGTCACAATGCTGAAAGAAAGAAACAACTTGTAATATGTTGGTAAAAGGCTTGTGCTTTCCTAAACACCGACCAGTTTGTGTTTTTTATAGTTTCAGCTTGGTAGGTATCTGTCAAAACAGCATTTTTTTTTTTTTTACTGTGCTGCCGCACCATAGTTGTAACAATGCATTATTGCATCGTAGTATTTAGTTATTGATGAATAGATTGTATAAGGTTGACCAGAACTCGTGCTTCAGGGAACCAATGCAATATTAGCTGCAATACACTAAACTATATTGACAAAGATATTATGTTTTCTTTAAGGATGTGTCCTCAGGTGTCCGGGTCAGTGAAATTAACAGACACACTTCATCACTGCTCTTACTGTATGTCTGATATTACCATACTCCCGATGTACAGAGTCTTTGGGGATTGGACTCCATTGATAAAAATATTTTAAAGGGGTAGAGAAGCCAAACATAATCCTCCCGATGGAGCCTAGACACTGGTGATGGTGGAGTAGGAACCCGAAGACCAAACGAAGGAGCTGTCTGCTGGAAGGGGATTCAGGGAGTCGTGGTTGACGAGGACCAGAGGTGGAAGGGGAGGGAGGGTTGCACGTTTGCCTCACAAGACAGCTGACAGCAACAGAGAAGCCATTTAAAGCAGGATGTTGTGCTGTGATTGGATCATGAATATTGTGGCCAATTTGGTTGGTATACTGAAAAGTGAACGCCTCTCAGCAGCTGAATCGTTTTAGGAAGAGATAGTGGTGATTGAAGTCATTTATAAGTCTTCTGGAAAGAATTTGTGCTGAGCTCCATTAGTAGAAATATTGTTAGAAAGCATGCACCTTGGTTTCCTTTGGTCCTTGATTCTTTTTTATTATAATGTGGAACATGAAATGGCATAAGAAATATAGGCTTCCCTCTGGTATACATGTTTCAAATATAGCATTATGCTAATTTTAACTCTAATCTTTTGTATTTTCTAGCATCATGTTTTTAAATGCTTTGTTCCTAACACTCACAATCCATTCAAGAAAAGGAAGACGCCCAGCATGAACCTAGGATACAGTAAATATTAAATTATTCTAAAACAAAACAAAGTCCTTTATCTATTCTCAGGCGTCTTGTCAAGACTTATCCAATTATGTATATCAACAGCTGTGTCTAATATCACAGGCCTGCCATTCTTATCACAAGGACGAGGCTCAGCACCAGTTTGATATAAAGGGAGCGCATGTGTGTATGTGTGTCTCTTTTGTCTCTTTCTGGACAATTTTATTCTAGGATAGAATACACATTATACGATTTCTAATGTTACTGTTTACCATAACACAAACTCCAAATCTTTAGAATTAACACTTACAGTCTGTATACCATATTTGTGGTCCCAGCGTGAAAACTGCTAATAATCCAATAGCAATTATTCACCACCAGCTTGTAAGCTAAAGAAAAATCAATGTTTTTTTTGTTTTTTTTTAATTAATACATATTTCCATACATTTCTAGCCTCAGTAGCTATCATTATAGGTAGGTGATATAAAGTATGGATGTTTTGGGGCCTGCTGTGAACATTTTGCAGTATAATTTCCAGCAAATAAATAGATTCTAGGTAGAAAAGAATCCCTGTGTAACAGCTATGTGCCTATGGATCGGTCTAATAGAGAGAAAGGCAGCATTATTACCCATGACTGCAGTCACTGCTACAAACTGGCCACATCAAGCCACTGCTGAGAAATTGAGTGTTTTGCTTTGTACCGGAGGCACAGTGTGTTATTCGTATTCCCTGATATACTGTAGCTAATTCGTGTTTGTTAAAATCAGAGTGGACTGACGGGCCTGCCTTGTTGTAATATTAAAATAAATTCCCCTGATAATAGCTTCACAATTGCTCATATCCTTGCCATTCTTTCATGCTGTACCCTGGTATTTCTATTCTACCGTATCACAATGATCTTTTAAGATGCTAATTATTTTAGTATGGTTAGTCTTTAAAAAAAAAGCTGTGTTGCCGAGGGCACGTACATGGGGTGTTGGGGGACCAGTGGTGGAAATCGTTTTTAAGCAGTGTGAAGGGCATTTTCACCGTTATTGTGGCATTATAAACAAAATACAAAAGCATTAGAGTGGATCTTTTACAACATGTTTTCAGAAAATACAAAAGGAAAATAGTTCAATGACGTAAAAAAAATAAATAATTGCCCCTTTTGAGGCCTTTTTTTTCGAATGCTTTTTTAATCCGTCATCCGATAAACATCATCATGAGTCCGATGCGTTTTTATTATTCCATTTATTAGGTAAATTGAAAGTCAAAAGTTGAAGCCTGCTGAATTAATTACGGGGTGCACTAGATAGGGCTATCCCAAACAGGGCTAATCATTAAAAGGCATTAGCAAAAAGGTATAGTGTAGCTGCCTAGAGTACAATCAAATCTATTTTGAATTTCTGCATCTTTGTATTCCATACAGTACTTTGTTTGTCATGGTGCTTTGTGCTGGGAGATGTAAGTCAGTTTTTTTAAGATGCTATCTTGGATGATGAAGTTTGGCATGTAAGATGGCTCTGAGAAAATCAAAAGGCTTTTGAAAGATGCAAAAAAAAGCAGAATTTGAACCTGTTCTAAAACTTGAATTGAGTCGGTATAAACATTATTGACACAACATGAGGTTGTATTTTTATTTTAACATGCGATAATTATTGACAAAAAAGACTGTCCTTTTACTTTGTTTTTACATTAAATAACTTCACATCTGTCTTTTTAGTAACACCATTAGGAGCCATACTAATCATATGGGCTTTAAATAGTAAAATGTACAAAATACTTAAATATAGCCCCTATATTTACAGTTTTATTTTAGAATGGGTTCAGCACAAACACACACTAAAAACCCACACAGCAGGGTTTAGATTTGCCAACACATTCTCTTGAGTTGCGTTGTACTCTGCTGTATGCTGCACTGTTACACTTCAATGGCCTCGGTAACAGTGAGTGCATTCAGTATGTGACAAGACAGAAGTGTGCTAATGTTTGCTATAGTCACATATCTGACAATTGACAGTCTCTTCTTTTTGATTCCCAGCTAAAAGGAAACAGAGCCGGGCATTTATCAAAACAGCAGTATATGCAGCAAAATAAAGTCCGGTAAAATCTGAGCAGAAACTCAGCGGTGTTTCCTGCATGTGTACCGAAAAAGGAATCACTCATTATTCCTTTTGAATTCATCAGAACATTTATTCAAGGCCACATCCCATTTCAGGAGCTTTGCTGACCATTTCCCGTCAGGTCACACAAACAGAGCTTCCACAGGAAGAAGGGAAGTGAAATACAGCATCTGCATGTCATTGGTTGATCTTTTTTCCACAAGATCAAAATATCATACACCATAATAGCATGTTACAGTAATGAACCTTTAATGTTAATAATGTAGGTTTTTAACCATTAAAGCGTTAATCACAGTCATAATATATTAGTCTAACATTGTATTCTTACTTTGTATTGTCTGTATACACTGCAGGGATGTGCTCTGTTTATCCAAATCTTGTTTGCTTGTTGCTACAACAACAATGTGCCGAGCATGTGTTAGATCATTTCAGCCTTTTTACGGCTGCTTGTGATTGCAGTTAGAACGGCAGGAAACTACTGGGACACGGTGACTGAGGAATGACCTTGTCCAGGACAATCTTTCAAAGTTATCGAGCCGCGATGGTGATGACAGTTGAGAAATACTGGGCTGCACCACTGAGGATATATCATTGGCTAAAATTGTCTTCATATTGACCTCCTTGAAAAGAATGAACTCATTCTCGCAGTGGATGCGGCGGAGCTCCCAAGAACTGGGGAAAGAGCACCCTGAAACAGCTGTGTGTGTGTGTGTGTGTGTGTGTGTGTGTGTGTGTGTGTGTGTGTGTGTGTGTGTGTGTGTGTGTGTGTGTGTGTGTGTGTGTGTGTGTGTGTGTGTGTGTGTGTGTGTTTTGCTGCATGCAGCTGTCCAATTTCAGTCTTAAATCAAGCCTTTTATCCACACCAGGAAAACAAACTTGGGTTCAATCCATAAAACAGTAACTGAGAAGTTTTTAATTATTGCATTGTGCTATTTGAGTATTGGAGGAATTGTTACTTACTGCACTGTGAATGTGGTTTGCTTATGTTGTCAGAGAAATGCATCTGTTCTTCTCTGCCTTTTTGGTGTTTGCAGAGTTTACACAAGGAGATCCAGCTTGTCATCAGTGGCAGTGTGCTGGCCTTTGAAGCTCATTGTTTTCCTGCATTGAGATGATTTTCTTTTTTAAAAGCTGCTGTGTCAACAGCAGGGCATTTGCAGGTGAGTAAAGGCCTTCACTTGCTAAGAAAAAATAACTGTAGCGCGATATATCACCCTTACATGAGTACTCCCCCAGCCACCATCTCTACAATATATAGCCCTGGCTAAAAATTAGTGGCTAAAAGTTTTATGACTCAATATCTGTACCTAACATCATTTCTAAAGTAATCAAATGTAAGATGTAAAGGGCCCTCTTGGACTGCATCTGGATTCTTTTTGTCACATCTAACGTTGCAAGATCATCATATTTCTGGAAGATCCTATACGATGTCGGACCAACCAGTCACACTGAGGAGGAGACAGGCTTTAATACTGTTTAAGGAACTACTGTAACAAGCTCTCTCTCTGTCTGCTGTCAGCAGCAAATTGGTAAACAAACTATGGGGACACATATGCATGTAGGGTACAGACCAGTTATTTTGACAGGATGTAGTTATTGTGTTTCTATGTGTTGGTTCTGTACTCCTCACATTGGATTTGAAATGAAACAATGACAATTAGGTGCACACTGTTATAACTTTAATGGTGAACTGTGTAGGAAAGGACTTAATTTAAAGTTCCCAATGTTTAGAGGCAAATTAAAAACTAGTAAAGTAAATTTAAATGAATTCATCATTTGAAATCCTTGCCATGTTCTTTGTACTGCAGATGTCTCCACTTCTTGCTTGGAAAGCATTTTTTCTTTCACTTCTCTTTATACTAGTTGGCCCAAACCGATTGTGTGCTTGTGTGATATCACAACATATAGCGATAATACCCTAGAGTGCACTTTTAACATGTCTTGGAGTTTGTTTTTTAAACATAATTCCATCAACCAAAAATACCAAAGCGTCAAAAACTACAATCTAGAGTGAACATAAATGTAGAGTTTGTTCTTGAACTTTTCATGGAATAATAATAATAATAATAATAAACTAAAATATATACATTCTTTGTATATAGAATATTGTTATGGTTTCTGTATTTTGCTTTTCCGTTCTCTTCTGTTCTGTATTTTGGTTCTATGTCTTGCCTCCTTGTGATTGTGTCATTTCCGGTCTTGTTTTGTATTATGTTCTGTTTCCTGTTTTATTGTGGTAGTCTGGTTATCTGAGCTTTCTTTCCTAGTTTTACTTTTTGTCTACTTCCTTCCTTCCCACGCTTGTGACTGCCTGATGTTTCTCACCTGTTTCCCAGCCCTTGTGTCACCTGCCTCTTGTTTCCTCGTTACCCTCCTATTTAGTCTTTGTGTTCCCCTTGTCCTTTGTCAGATCATTTTGTGTTTGTCTGTAGTTTCCTGCGTCAGCGTGCTGTGTATTTCTCTGCCTGATTCCTGATTATTTTTTTCCCCCCTCGGTTTCTGTTCATCAGATTTTTTAGTTTTTGACCTGCTGTTTTGTGGACACCTTTTATTTGTTGGCATTTTGTTAAAGAATCAAGCTCAGTACCTTGTCAGTCATCATTGCATTTGGGTCCAACCTTCTCCACCACTTCATGACAACTATGATTATAAAAAGATAATACATTCAGCCACAATGTAAAGCGTGGCAGCTACACAAGGAATTGAGTAAATGGTGAAGTAGTTGATGTTGGAATAACTCTTTCAGTCTGTTATATTTTGATTACATACTAATTACATATTCCATAAGAAGACAGTACAGAAAATAAACAATGTCTTAGCAGTATTTCACAAAATGTAAATATTGTGTTCTTTCTTTTCCAACTATTTTTTTCAGCATTATTAGGATGCCAATTAGTGCACCTATGATTATAGAAGAAATATGTTCAATACAAAAAGATGGACCAACTATGAACAGGATTGTTTGTGTGCCAGATTGTGGTGCAAAATAAAGGGCGAAGGGAACATTTTCTGCTCTTTCTTTTAAGTTGAAAATTCTACTATGTTGATCATTAATTTAGTATTACTGAGGCCAGTTTTTCATGTTTCTTGCACCCTGTGGGTCTACTCCACTGCCCTGCTGATGGGAGTGGGTGAAGACTTTCTGTCCTGACTCTATGCAGTACAGCTGGGATGTTGTTTCTCCACATTGCTCTGCACTACTGATCTTTATTTAATAAAACTTGAAGACATTGGCCAGAAGCACATGTAGCCAGAGATATAAGCTATTCCTTCCAGAGAGGATAAGGGCGATTTTGATTTTACTTATTTAAATTGCAAAATGGAAATAAACAAAAACTAGAGGTTAAATGAAAAGCGGTTTGCCAAAATGGTTTATACAAAAGAAACAAAATAAAATCCAAAACAAAGTATTTAATAAGCACTTTTTATCTCCAGGGTTATTGTTTCCCTAGTCTCTACAGATGCTGTGCTGTCTATAGCCAGAGGTAGTTCATAATGAGGATAAGTGGCTTAGTGCAGGATTTGTGAGTTACGTTGCATGTGTTTTTTTCCAGTGGACATTGAGTTTACTTCTCAAGTGACACTAATGCAAACACGTCCTTCATTACCCTGTAATTAAGAGAAATCCTCACTTGTTGTGATTTCCAAGTTGCTTGAGGACTGACAATAGTGGCCCCAAGAACCAATTAGCTATCTCAGCTAGCCGAGGATGTTAAACACTGTTCACCATTTGTTGACAAATCAATGTCACATTAACATTAGTGACAATGGCAAAAAACTGAAACAAAGTCAGTCATCCCATATAATTAATGACCCCTCATTCCCTGAAACATATGCATGTGTAATGTTTCTCCACACATTTATTGAAGTTTTGTCTGTAAATGTTTTTGGTTTTTGCATTCTCTAGCCCTTGTTCTCTTTTATGTTGCATGAGTGTGGCAGGTTTGGAACTGGGTTTTGGTTATCTAGCAACCTTTAAATTAACAGTGAAGCTACATCTGGTTATAGTGATTCAACACTAAGCACACAACCTTGATATGAGATTACTTTAAAAACAGAGGGTAAAAAGGAGTAAATCAGGCATGTTCACAGTCTAAGTTAATAAAACATCAGACACACCTAGACAGTGCCTACTGTAGGTGCTGACCTCATCTTATTCTGTAGTTGAGTTAAGTAATATTACTGATATTATTTAATTAAAAACTAAATAAAATAAACTTTCTTTCTTAGTAAACGTAACTCACTTGCAGATTATATTAAACACAAAATGAGTATGGGTTACTTGTAGCAACCTATAATTTAAGTTACATTAAGTTATTTTATAAGTAAAATGAACCTAATCACACGTGTAAATGAACTTTATTACATTGATTCCAGGCTACATCCTCGGCTAAATCAGTGATGCTACATAAACAGCTATAGGGTTGGAAGGAGCTCAGTCCGTAGGGAGTTGGGCTGGCAACTGAAGGGTCTCTGGTTCAAGTCCCCATACGGACCAAAGTATGGTGGTGGACTGGTAGCTGGAGAGGTGCCAGTTCACCTCCTGGGCACTGCCAAGGTGCTCTTGAGCAATGCATCAAACCCCCAACTGCTCGGGATGCCTTTCCATGGGCAGCTCCCTCACTCTGACATCTCTCCATTAGTGCATGTATAGGTAATGAGCATGTGTGTGTAATTCAGGCCTGTGTGTAATAACAGCGGGATTAATAAAGTATGCATTATCATTATTATTGCTCACAGTGATGGCTACCCAAAACTCCCCACTGTGAGATAATTGTTTTATATTCTGCTTTGTTCAATTGCATAGCCTCCTATAACAGGCATCAACTCTATCATGGTTTTCTAGTTTTTTCATTATTTATTTATGTATATTTACTCAGTATATTTACTCAATGTCCTACATTGCGAGATTCTATCACAGTGTATACTGATTTGTTCGTAGCTAGCCTACTTTTCTCTTTTTTCACCTCTTTTCCTTAGTGTGAGATCTCCGTTTTTATGCTGCATTTTGTGCATTATGTTATTAATGTAAGCGGCTTAGCTTCCATGTGGAAATGGTAAACAAAACTCTTCGTAAGCTAACAGCTAACGTTTATCTAGCTAACAGCAAACGTCAAAGTCTTTTGTCTGGGAGGTTTTATCAAACTGTTTATGCTTCTAATGTTGTGTAACGTGAAAGTTACTGCAACACACCACGTCACTGCTAAATAAAATAAGCGATAATCGTCTTGGCTTAACCAACTACATTGAATCTCTTCGCTTCGGGTGTCTATTTTCAGTTAACGTTAGGATGCGATAAACATGGTTACAGCCCCAACTGCTGAGGTAGTGTTAGCTTACAAGACCACCGGACAACTTAGCTTGCCATGCATGCAGGTCAGTTACTACGATTTGCACGTTAGCTAACGGACAGAACCTTTAGAATAATCGGTTTAGCTAAAATTCACCAATCATTCAGCAATAATTTGGCTAAAATTGCTTAACTTACCGTTTTAACCAGCATCCTTTCAGTTCTGAAGCGCAGTGTATGAAGTTACACATTTTTTTATCACCTTTCGTGTATACAGCAATTGAAGATATTACTAGATTGTGTAGATCAACTCACTTTTATAACACTTCATGTACACAATAATCACTTAGTAATAACTACTTAAATAAACTTTAAAAGTTTTATTTAAAAATATATTGTTGTATGTACTGACACATAGGTAAAGGCAAGGTATTTTATACTTTTTAAGATAAAAGAGATCAAATAAACAAGATCACAACTATTTAAAATATAATAAACCTACATGGTGGGTGTAAGTGGGTTATTACAGCGTATGCAAAGTAATATTTACTTAATGCTTTATAATTTACTTAATTCAGAGAACATGCTCAGCTGCTTGTGCTGAAACAAAGCCTAGTCTGTTCTACAGATGCCAAAATGCATAAACCACCGTAAATCCATGAGACCAATTATGATGCACCAGTATTTGAAAAGAAAATACTGAACAAAGCTCTGATTCTTTATGTAAAGATAACCCCAAGGTGCCATAATTGTAGAACATATTTTGAGACATTTGTCCAAAATAAACAACGGGTGTGGATTTATTTTAATTACTTGAGAATAAAGTAAGAACAGTTTCCGTCCAAAACTTGACGTTTCCTGTGGTTTCCAATCCCAGGAAAGGCTCACTAAGATGAAAAGGGAAAACTCTGCAAAAACCTGAACACAAAAGGAAGATAGAAACGTTTAGTGTGGCAATACAAAGGGTGAGAGGTGCTACAGCAGCGGCCTGACTAAAGGTAACAACCATGTGTTATGTTGACAGTGGAATCAAACTAGGCTTATACTATAGATAACTTAATTCTCTGACAAAGTTGGAACATTTCCCTCTGCTGCTTACCGAGTCACAGTCTTAGTGGATAGGTTTGGTTCATAACTGTAATAAGCTGTCTTTGATTGGCCTAACAGTAGTAAGCTAAAACCCAGCCTTTCACTTCTTCTAATAGAAGTGGGATTAGAATGAGAAACATTTTGTCTTTTCTATACGATCAAATTTCTAATTGTATAAGTTTGTAAAAGAACAAACTTTACGAAAAAGAAAAAAATGCCTCAGTAACATGTGCATTGGACGGGTAAAATGTACCCACCTGGCATTTTTAAATGCATGTAACTGTTATTATAAAATCCTTTCATCTCTTAGTTCATGAGTAATGGGGGAGGGGGGGGGTTGAGTATATTGCTCACTGCAAATTATTTGGTTCTTACCAAGATAAAAAAAAAATGCGCTCAGCATTCACAACACGGCTGATCACCTAGCAACGCATATTGTTTATAGTACAAAGAAATGCAATAAAATAAGAAAGACAGGTTTAGATCTAACCATAAAGGTTTATAATCACTGTAACCATATGAATAAAAACATACAACTAATACTCAACTTCACTATCTGAAAAACTTCTAGATGTATGCATTTTACAGTAAGATTTATTTAAATGACATGTCATTTCTATTTCATTATGACACTTCAATTGCCTGAAGCAGTATTTCATGTTAGTGTATGAGGTGGCAAATTAACACTAGCCACCAGGCAAATCAAACACTGCTTAATCTTTGGCAATGACAGGAAAGTCTGTCATACAGCCACACACTCTGGCAGGAAGCCAGCCATCATTTCCACAATATCTCACCCATTTTCAATATCACTCCATTGAATGTGTGTAATCAGTGGTTATCGTCCTTCTAGATTTGCGTTGGAAGAAGCCTGTTGGTTGAGCAGGCCTGTCCATATATTCATATGATAATGGTCACCGTTTGCATATTCAGGACCCCTGGGTGTCACTTTTAAATGCTGTGGGAGTCTCTCTGTGATTTCGAACAAAACAAACATTACTTGGTTAGGTTTAGGCAATACAATGTCCATTCAATGGAATGACAACATTCAAAGACGTTGGTTATTTTTACCTTTTTAATGAACGTTTGGTGTGTGAATGTTATTTTCTAGGCCAATGACAGCATAAAACATATTTATGTAAGAGCATTGAGCCAACTAGAGTTGCAGCAAATTAGCTAGTTAGCTGAAGATAAGACACTGTTTGTTTTTGTACTATGTTCAAAGACATGAATTATCACATCACCGTCATAACATCAACAGGTTGCACAGATTGTATGTGTACTTGTTATTTACCACATTGTACTGGGCTGAGGTGAACTTTTAAGGTAAATGTAGAAGGTAGATTTCCATATAATGTAAAGTACAAGTATCATATGATACAACTCGCAGCTGCCTCACACAAGTCCTGGGTTCTTAGTTAGATTTTTTTGCTCCACAGAAGAGACTCATTGTGGTGTGTGCATGCATATAGCCATATTACCATAAGAATAACCTGTAGTGCAGAAAGCAGAGAAATTGGTCACATTTAAATTTAACAATTTCCTTGTCTAGGCAAGTACAATCTACAGATATGTTGCCTAACACAGATCTGTAACAATTGCTATGGTAAACTATTTAAGTTCTGCACACCTTCTGCCTTAAGATGTATTGTCTCTCCTTTGTTGTCTACTTGTATGTGTTTGTGTCTTTGCAGGAGATGTTATTTTACTGTGTTCAATTCTACCACAATTACAGTAGGACAGCCATTTTCAACAAATGTTAACCTTTATGGAACCTTCCATTTAGGTGAATCAATCTCAGTCCATTTCATAGTTAAGGTTGCAAAGTGCTTCACCAAAACTGTAAAAGCCAAACATGTGCAAGGCTTGTTTAATATCAAGGGAGACGTTGTTCCAGAGCACAAATGGCAAATGCACAATCCTCGTCCTCAAGACAACCAGACACTGGTGAGAGGACCTAAGAGATTTCACATTTTTATAGAAGGACAGGCATTCAGAAATGCATTTAGGAGCTTTGCAATGTCAACTAAACACAGCAATACCTTTAGTTTTCATCACAAGCCATCAGCTAAATGTCTGGAGTGACATATTTGAGTTTTACATCATATCTTAAGTGAAAGACGCTTGAAACAAGGTACTTGATGTTCATCTAGAGATGGATGAAAAAGTAAACAGCTTTCATGTTGGGAATCTAAAACATTTGCAAACGGTTTTGATTTAATAACAGTATCTAACTGCTTCTGTCAGGTAGCCAAATGTTTAACAAAGAAAAGGCATTAAAGGCAGTAAAGTATCAGTAGGCAGGATGGCATGTTGGGAAGGTTCATTTTCATCTCAATTACAATTGTGTCTTTCACTTTTTGGCTTTCTCCAAATAACTGAGCTCTCATGTTTGTTGCATCTATTCAAATTGCCTAAGGGCAGCAGATTTCCTGGTAGAAGCCTGGTAAAAGTTTAGTATGAGTTACTTTTTCCTCTGCCGTACAGCTTATTCACATCATGTTTAGAAACTTGATCACAAGATGCAGTGTAGGTTTTACATAATTCAAGGGTGAGAACAATTTCACTATTAATGGCGACGTTGTCATGAAGCCCACACTCCCATGGCTCTGAATACATTTGGATTAAATGTGGAGAAATTTGAATAACTTAACTTAATCACTCACATCAAGAGCCATACGATATGGAAATTAAAATAAATATTGTTTTTTCGAATATCAGTATTATAAATAATTAAACATATCTTATTTGCATCAGTGTTTTCTGTTTTTTTTGCAGAACACTGACATTTAATAATATAGCTGCTGTGTGGAGTAACTGACTCTGTCAATGATCTATTTGAATTTCTGTAACTATTTTAAATATCTGGTTGTGAAGATTGGTTGATTATTGTGCTCAATCCTCAGTGATGGACAGGTTGGTTATTTAGTCCCTTTCTTTAAATTTTTAAACATCACCTTTCACTGACAAACTCAAAATGTGACAATTCTTTTGAATCTCTTGAATGTTCCATGCCATTCAAGCATTTCATTTTAAACTTGTTACATATTACATACACAATACTGAATGACTTTTACGAACAAAACAATAATCACATGTGGGAAGAGTTAAAATATTTCTTTTTACTCTCTACTCTCTAACAGACACTTTTATGAATAAAAAGTAGGACATGTCCGGCTCTATCACAGCAATGTACATCCGCTGAGCTAGACTCCAATCCTTCAGTTAGTCGACGCGGACATGGAAATTAAGCTTTAACTAACTTGGTTGATAATAAAAAGAGAATTACAAGATTTAATACCGTATACATTAACATTCAGTCATTATGTTGAATTATGAAAATAAATTTGCACTAGTCGAGAGCAGTAGTGCATGCTTACAATAGTTGAAATAACCAGTGTTCCCAAACTATTCTATTCTAATTTTACTACACAGAAGTCTGAATGAGTCTAAAACATACATCTAGTAATTTCGATCTCTTTGTATGTCTTGACATGTGAAGAAATTGACAATAAAGCTGACTTTGACTTTGACTATTTAATCTCAGGTCTCGCGAGGTGTCAGATTGTTCCGTTTGGCTAGAGAGGCGTGATCAGGACAAGTTAAATCTGATTTGTTGCTTTGATCAGTGAAACAGGAGGGTGTCTTCAATTAACAATTTTGTTTTGACTTGTATTGCTGAAATAAAGTCCCATGGCTGTAGGCCCTCATCCACCACATTTGTTGGGGGTGGCAGTAGCTCAGTCTGTAGGGAGCCCACTCACTCTGACATCTCTCCATTTGTGCATGAATAGGACCTGAGCATGTGTATGCATTTCAGGCCTGTGTGTGATTACTAACAAGAAGTGTACACAGAGTGTACATTGTAATTTCCCCAATGGGGATTAATAAATAGATTAAAATAAAAAAATTAAATTTCCTTGCAGGAGACAATCTCATTATGAGAAGAGAGAGGTTACGGGTTTCTTGTTGTCATTATGTTTTATATGACAGCTGAATGTACTTTCTTGCTTCTTGTTTTATAACAGAAGTGAGTTATTTAGTCTGGCTCAGACTAAAAGTCCTTTGGAATGACTAAAGACCATGGGAAGAATTTCATACCAAGGCTGGGCAATATATATGCTATGCCATGGACATACCGTATGTTTCTGGCTGATCCAGCAACAACAAAGCAGTCAAAATCTAAATATTACCATCACACAGGTTAGCCATTACCTGCTAGCTCCACATTTTTGGATATGATGCCTGCTTGCAGATGCATAACCCTGCCAGCAATCACTATACCACTTGAATACAATTTACAATAACACTTTGTCATGCAAATACATTGCCAGATGGCTTAAGATCTTTTAACGTTTCATTCCTACATGTCTGAAATACTAACACCCAACAGACAGTGTCTGAATGATCATCATCAACTGGTGGAAGAGTATACCTATTTTGTCTTCCCTGCATATTCTCCAAACATTGTGTTTGTAATCAGATGTTACAAAGAAGATGCAAATGCAGTTCCAAAATACTTGCACTTGCATCCACTGATGAATCTGTTTGAATTCCAGCACTTAAATTAGCTGTTTTGTACAAAAAAATACTTTTTCTTAGGAAAGTAATGGAGGTGGCTGTTCTCACTAAAACAAAGTACCAGCTCTACCAAGTTGAGTTTTTTTGAAGCATTGTTGACATTGGAGAAGAGAAAGCAAAATACTGAAAACACTTAAAATCTTTAATTTTTGGATCACTTTCAATAACTGTTGGCAGGTGAGCTTCCTTGTGAAATGCTCCATGATAAATAGGAGCAGGCCAACAGAGTGGGCCGGGCACTTACAGCTCAAACAGCCCGGCTGTTGCAAAGGGTGCATTTGATTTATTTTACTGAGTTTTGCTAACAAGGACCTCACCACAACAATATGTCATGTAATGGTTTAATAGAAATTCAGAAGTACTGAATGTTGAGGAAGATGAAGGAGAAGGTTGGTAGGTTTGACAGGTGATTGTGGTTGGGGGGTGGCCCCGCTCCCGATATATAACATTATCTACTTAACATTACTTCCATATATATCCATAATTTCCAGTTGTTATGGATCCTACGCAACTAATAGGCAAGTCCCGCCCTACAAAGCAGCCTGATTGGTTAGGGTTAGGTATTGACCTTGAGTATTTAAGGTTAGGATAGTTGACGGGTCAGGCGCGTAAGTATTGACGCATGGCCAATATTATAATATTATATACTTACGCGTGGTTTACACATCTGTCATTGTAGAAACAGATGTGGAGGGGGGAGCCTGGGTAGCTCACCTGGTAGAGCGTGCACCCAATGTACAAAGGCTCAGTCCTTTCTGCAGCGGCTGCAGGTTTAATTCCAACCTGCTGCCCATTGCTGCATGTCATTCCCCCTCTCTCTTCCCTTTCACATTTTCAGATGTCTTGTGTAACATAGGCTTGAAAATGCCATTAAAAAAAGGAGAAAAAAAAACAGATGTGGAGCATTGGGATTGTTTCATCACAGATTTTTTACTTTGGTTGCACAGGTTTTAACCAAGAATTCTGGCACTCAAAAATAAATTATAATTAATGTTAATTAATGGAAAAAATTAATTAAATAAATATATGTACAGTAAATGTAGAGTAGGTATTTTGAGATTCAATAGGCAGCTTTATGTCCATGATACACGTTGCCAATGGTTTCAACAGAATGTATATAAATACGACTACATACTGTATGACTCCTTGAGTTTAACCTGACAGTCTCGTAGTGTTATGGAAACTTGAAGGTTATTTTTGCAACATATTGTTAGGCTATCTGCAGACATTTACACAGATATTTACAATGGACAAATGGGTTAGTTCATGTTGGATTTATAAAGCACCTTTCCTATAAAGATCATCTGATGTGCAAAAATGTATTAGTAATCAATTTTTCTCAAAAAAAAAAATCAAAGAGAAAGATTCTGCCTAGATGAAATCAAATGTGCTCCCATTTCCCAAAAAAGAAGTTGCAGTGTCAGCTGACAGAGTAATGACTACAATACATTGAGAACAAATTGAGGGATTGTGGTGGAACTGAATAGCTTAACATTAATACGCTATTTAGGGGAGAGAAAAGAAACAGATTTGGGGGCATTATCATATTTTATTGTTTAGATAATGATTATTGTTGGGTCAGTAGAAATGAAAATTACACATAAAGTACACTATGAAAATCTGATTTCTTGGCATCAGCATCCGCTGCTGCTGCAAAGAATGCTGCACTAAATGATAATGATAATAATGATAATTGATTTTATTTTAGTTTTTCTCTGACTGCGTTGAATTGGATGTGTTTGAGAGAATAACAAATGAAAATAACAAACTGTCAATGGTACACCACCAGAATCTAGACAGAATGCTGAATCAATTGTTAAATACTGTTATGAAGTGACTTTCTCAGCTACCAAAAACAAATTATTTTTGTCAGGTAATGTTCCTTGATAAAAAACCACAATATGTGTCTAAAGTGGATACAGTGCAGTTTTATTTTTAGCATTGGTCTTTCTGTACATAATAGGCACTTGAATGCTTTTTTTCCATTCTTTCTTTCATGACTGTACATGTCTTCAAATGAGTCTGTTCATTAGCATTTCATACTGCAACCAATACCCCTTGAGGCTCTTAAGGTGGTGCGGTACACAGACTCATTATTTGCTCTATGCCTACTGAGACTTCATTAAAAAACCTAATTACAGATTTTAATTAGAATCCTTGGATTATAGTTTTCTATTATCAATATAATAATCACATCCACTTGTAACCCTCTGTGTTAACTTATCATTACAGTGGCAACATTTAAAATCTGATAAGTTCAGAAAGAATCCTCCAATTTTTTGTTTACATTCAGAAATAAAGAGACAACCCTCCCTCGAAAAACATTCCCATAGGTTGTTTGTTCAAGCAGCAATTAAGAGTCATTATAACTTTTATAGTGGTGGTGCCCTCCAGTGGCTGTAGTCTGATGGTAGCAAAGCAGAAAGTAATGTCTGTATAAGAGTTCATAGTTTCCGGTAGGGGGGCAAACACAGGACCTTCACCCAGGAGAGTGTGGTTTATGTCCTGTTTGAAAAAGTAAATGGCAAGTTTTATTAAACTTTGCAAAACAAATGAAACAAACGGAACTACGTCACTTTAACGACACACACATAACTGGAAGCAAACTAACATCTGATTTTAACCCAAACCACAATGTTTTTCTAAAGAAGTTTTGATGCCTAAGTTTTCTTGATTGTAATAAAACAATAATTTTTATCCACCCCACCAAGTTGTTTGCTTAACCTTTTTCTTGTCTATGAGCAATTCAAGCCCCTGCCTGTTTTGATTTATTGATTAGAAATAAAAACATTTGGTATACTTTGAAACATGCCTCTTCCTCCTCATTAAATAATCTGTGTGCCTTTTTTCCATTTCCTTCAATAAATCAATGTTCACATAGTATTTCCTAGGGTGCATTTCCCTATGTGGCGTTGTCAGTTCTTTCATTCAAATCCCGTAACCCTTGCCACACGTGCAAGCAGATGAATGGCAGCAGTACCCAGAGTTCTGCGTTTACCCGCCAGCAAATCTACACTGGATGACTTGCTTCAGAAGAGTTGAAAATTGGCAACTTTCCTCCATTGGAACCATACACCACACTTTCCTTGCCACGTTATCCTCCCCAACTCCAGCCTCTCTTCAAAATTCGTCACATCAGGTTGAAAAAACCAAGATGCCCGCATCACCATACTCAAGTCTTCAAAACGGCAGTCCACGAAGCAATTGGTGACGTCACGGATCTGCTACTATTTTACCTGAGTAGCATTGTTTACACTGTGAACAGGAGTGTAGTCTTCTTTGAGACAGTCAGTGGCTGGCTCTGACCACTAATTTCCCCTATCGTGCCACAAGTGTGTCGGCCTCTAATGTGATAAAACCAGCCGAGTGCAGAGCACTGTATCACGCTGGCAGTGTGCCAGAGATAACACTGTGAGGCCAGCTGACACGCTTACCCCTGTTGCAGAATCTCTCAAGAAAAGTCAAACACACTTTGCATTTCTGCACAGAGACAGCTAGCCATGCTGATAACAGCCGAGGGTTTAACAAAGCTGCATATTTTAAGGAAGAATTAGAGAATGAAGCAGCTGAGGATGTGGACACCTCAGGTGTCAGGGCAGGGCCTGCCTATGGTTTGTCTTTGCCCTGAGGGCTACTGATGATCCAGCTAGTTGCATGTACTCCATTGATGAGGGGTTTCTGACCTGCAGCGCTGCTTATCAGATGCAAAAAAGTATAAACATAAGAGAGAGTAAAATAATGAATATTACATGTTTGTAGTATTCTAGGTTGTTAACCTGCACTGTGTGGCTCTATGGCTAATTTCACCAATGGTGAAATTTGAAAAAAACCTCAATTCGCCTTGAAAGCAAACATCCCATTTCTACCTGTTTGCTTTCAGAGCATGTAATTTGTTTCTCACTAAGCAGTTCAGCCATTTCATCTTCAGGCATGTTGCCTGCACACTTTCCAGTGTGACTACAGTGGGAGACCAAAAAGGAAAGTACATACACATAATACACACACATGCTCAGGACCTATTCATGTATGTACCCATACATCTAAAATTAATATAGTTTCAGATATAATTAATTAAAAGAAAAGCTACACACCTTTTACCATAGGTATACAATTTTTACCACCAGCATGCATCAACTAATGATATTGTTTCATGAATGTAAACTGAACAATGCTTGTTGTTCAACACAGTAATGTCTGATTATAGCAATTAGATGTAGAGGCGGTGATACATTTTGAGTAAAACACAGAACGTCTGCATTGCAGAGTGTCATATCACATAATGCACATCCATCGATAACACGAGGCATCAGAAAGTAGTCAAGGTACAGCAGCCATTATGTGCTAGTTCAGGAAGGACAAAATACTGGAGAGTTGATATTAGTCCCCTTGTGTAGAACAAGATACCTACATATACAGTACTGTCAGTGCCCTGTGAAAGCCATTTGTCTTTAATGAGCTATAATAGCCCTGTCTTTTTCAGCTTCATAACAATGCATTTTTCAGACAGTCCAATGGCTTTTAAATGGTTTATGTAACATAAGGAGAAGGACAATTTTCGGGAACAAAAAATAAAAAATAAATATCCCCAAATTTGTTTTACATTAAATTATATATTTAATGTTGCCTTCTTTCAGTTTTGGATTAACCTGTACTACTCATAATTTAGTAATCAGCTCTGTCTGCAAGTAGTCTGTAGCGTGTATTTTGTATCTAAAAGCATGATTATGCAAGTGTGGTTTCAATCACCCTGTGCTCCCTTTGCCTTGCTGATACTTCATTTGTATGCAGCAACTTTCATTGCTTGCCCCTAGGAGTGCAAAGGTCCATATAATAGTTATTCCAAGAGCTCTGCTTTGAATATTTCAAAGGGATCTAACACAACTCAGAGAAAATTCAGATCAGTACAGATGGATTAATCAATTCTTTGGTATTTCACAAAGAAAGCCTGCATTGAGTTCAAAGGGGGGAACTTGTTAGCCAAACACACATGTGGGATGCTGCACTATCTTCAGCTACGGTGGAGTCTATGCGTCAGGTATTGACATTTCTATAGACTTCTCTGTATTGATCTGTGTAAGATGTAGGGAGTTTAATTGAAGTAAGAAGTCATAATTAAAAGGAAAGGCATGTTCACACTTTGATTTTTCCCAGTCCATGTCATCCTGCAGTGCCAAACACATATAAGAGAGAGAGCTAAGTGCTAAAAATATGAAATGAGGACATGTGTCTCTTCTTGCATGTATCATCTTCAGAGACTCACCTCCCAGCACTTAACTGAGATATTGTGCTTAATTATGCATTTAATATGTTGTCAGAGGAATTGTCTTGAAAGTGTGTGATCCAGGCTTTACCCTGTTATCACTGCAACATAAGATCTATTAATTGCTCTAATAAGAACTTATTAGAACATAAGAATATATGTGGACAGCTGTTTCATCACACACAAGGTCATGTTGAATCAAAACGTCCCGTGGACTGAATTCAAAACACATTAATGTTTCTAGTGCAGGGGTTAATATTGATGTTCAGAGTCATCTTTTTCTAAAACATATATGAATCATAAATATATACAGTAGGTTTTCTGTGGAGCAAGTTAAATGGGATAGGTGTAAATTGGCTAGGCTTAAAAGCTATGAAATGTTGCTTATGCTTTTGATGATTTTATTCTGGCTAGTTTTTCAAGTAGAACTGAGGGAAATATAGAAATGTATTTGAGAGGATCTGTTCATTTCATTGATCTGCATTCCTCCACTGACATTTCTTCCCTAGATAGCTGAATTCCGAGGCTAAGGATGTATGAGTGGTTATTCTGTGAATTTATTTTAGGCCACAGTTAATTGAACTTAATTTCAGTTGAACATCTACAATTTATCGGTTTACTTTTAATTTTAGGATAAAAAATAACGTTAGAAATAGGGTTAGGTAGGATTACAAGTCAGTCAATGTTTGAGCAGCTGAAAAACCTAAAGAATTTTATTTGGTATGATCATTCTTGTCTTTTGAAAGGTTTCAACATTGGACTACAAAAAAAAATCTTTGGTCCGTGGCTTTAAATACAAACTGACTTTTTTACGAAAACATTTTGTCTCATTAATTTTTACTTTGACACTATACCCAATCTAGAGTAAGAGGGTCTCTCTCTACATTCTCTTATCTTATCTTGTGTGACAAACAAGTGCCTCTTATTTGTAATCACACCCAGGCAAAAACCTGCACAAGTTTTTCCATTTAAAGAAAAGGAATATTTTGTATCTATATCAAGTGTGTATAGCATGTGTATTAAAGTAATTTCAAAGGATATGACAGATTTAGAACTTATGAAGCTCCCAAACGAAATTGTGGTAAACCTAAGGCGCAAAGTCAGATTTAGTACTCTGAACACGTCAAACTGGAGCACAACAAGGCTGCCGAGCCTGAATGCCTAATTTGCGGCCAGTGGGATGCTTTATCCAGAGATATAAACAAGTGGAGGCCCTATTGCATGCACCGTCATGTGGGGTGAGCATGGGCTGAATTGTTAAACAGTATATGGAGCCTCCTTGTTAACCCCCCAGAGCCAGATTCCGAGCATTCATTCAAGAAGGACTCCAGACCTTGAAAATCAAGTTGTGCATAGCAATTGAAATCATAACTCCAAGGATCTGAGCAGAGCAACGCGTCAAGTTTTCATTATCTTTGACTCTTAGCATCACAGCAACAATACCCTGTGAATTCAAATGACCAGGACCAAAATGAAAAGCCACAATTAATAAGACATGATTTTCATATCAGCATAAAAATGATATCCTGCGACCACAAAAATTCAACAGTTTATTTATTGTTCTGACAAAAGCCTTTTCTATCAAAGTATTGTGCGCTTACTATGTGATAACTTCTGAAAACTGTCTTTTTTGATACTAAGCAAGCCATTTATGTAACAAGCTTAACAAGCCATCTCTTAAGCCTTTGTGTGAAAAATAGAAATAAAATAGATGAATGTAATTATCATGTGTCATTTACCTCCTGAAAATACTTTGTTTGATTCATAACTGGAAAAGTAGTATTATTCCTTTGACCGTAACATTTTATTGCATGCCAGTTTTACACATTGTTGTCCAGTAGTATTACACTGAATGGCAGTGTTGTACTGACCCAGTGATTCAATCTAATAGGTGGAAAGGGAGGCGTAAATATGCCACTCGAGCAGAGAGGGAAGACATTTTTTAAACGCTTGTCTTTAATCTATGTCGCACCACAGGATTGTTTAAATGTTGTGAAATTAAAGCACTTATTTATGAGTTTAATTTTAGCAAATTTACTTTAGGTGTGAGTTACATTTACCAGAAAGATTCACTATTTACTGTATATGTGAACTGTTACGATACATATTAAATTGAGTATACACTGTTATCTTGAATTAGTTGACTTTCCTAGAAATTTGTTTGGAAACCTGTAGCCTTAAACCGTCTAAGTTTTTATACAAGGTGAACCTTAGCAGGTCAAGTTGTATTAACACAATGCGGTTGATGCAGTAGACAAATCACGTTTAGTAGTCATTGCTAAAAATAATTAGTAAATATAAATAATAATAAAAAATTCTGGAGGCACATTGTCTAAAATAAGCATGTTAAATTAAAGCTTTAGTGCATAACTATTTTATATTAAAGGTGCTGTAGGTAGGATTGTGAAGATCCAGGATTTAGCCAAAGAAATTGAACATCAATAACTTCTCAGTCCCTCCCCCCCCTTTCTGCTAAAGCCCAAACGGTCTTCTAAGCCCCTCCCCCCCATCGAGGGAGAATGAATGCATGTGCCCAAGCAATTATTGATATGATATGCATTCAGACACCCTCCCTCCCCTGATTGGAGGATCTGATTTAGTTTTTTAAATTACCTGCTTTATGTAGTTCTACTCGTAGGTTCAGTTTCAGCACATATGACAGAAAGTTAGTTTAATAAGTCTTACCTACTACATCTTTGATGAACGTCTGTTGTATTCAAGCCATTGCCAGTGCTTTTACAAACCTAATTAAGACTATGAGCTCCAATAAAACTCCCTCTGTAGTTCTCAGTATGTCTATGCTGAGAAACTGGTGTTGTCCAACCGTTTTGTTGTCATTACTTACAATTCCTCATGGGGGCAACAGAAACCACGCACTATAGCTTTATACATGCAAAAAACATAACAAATACAAAACACAAGCAACTTATCACTGCTAAAGAAATAATTTGGTTATATAAATATTGTTTTCACTTCATAACAATATGATTTTAAGAACAATGTATTCAGTACATATATTCCAAATAATAGTTAGAAGACAATACACCTTTAACATTGTAATATCTCAATGTATTTTGTTGTTTGAAAAATTTCACTAACATTGCATGATCTATCTGGCCATTTTACGCTACTGTCGCGCCTCACTCCACTTTATTCCTACGGGTGACGTCAAGCAACTTTAACGCATCCGCATGGGTCTGGCTCGTTGGTAGAACTGGAACGTTACTAGAATGTTTTGGAGAAAGGGAACTCAATAACAGTCATTTTAAAGAGGACACAGATAAATTTTTAATTGAAGATAGCATCCATCGCATTCTGTAAGTCATTAAATGCTATTACATTACAGAGTTAGACATTTTCTGAGTGAAGAATGTCTTCAGTCCAAATACACTCAATTGTTTAGCCTCCAATTTACATGGAGTGAGTATTGTACAGTGTTAGCGCTTGTTTCTGTTTGACTTTAATTGGATTAAAACTGTAACGTTTACAAAAAGATGAATTTATGTCTGTGTTTTTATAACACTTGTGATCTGATCAATTTGCATGTTTTGTGTAGCATCTGTTCATTTTGCTTAAGAATGATAAACATGAGTGTGATGTTACAACATTCCTGGACACCCTGTCTGGCTGATGGGAGGGTGTCTGTAATGCAATCTGGCTCTGCAGGACATCATTCACACAATCCTGCCAGTGGTGGAGTGTGCAGGTTTTCAATCAAACCTCACCCACTAATTTCAGTAGTCAGCATGCCTTCAGCCAGACAGAGAGGAACAAATCAGCTGGTGTTGAATTTGGCTCCAATTTAAACCTGCATATCTTCCAGGGCACAGGACTGGACACCACCTGCTTAGAGGCAACATGGCAGCACACCTCACTGATCCGAGCCCTATCCATGTTAAATCTGGCACATTAAAACAATTTCTTGGTTCCCTCCATGTGCCCTGACAGTGCTGTTTCATTTGATGATGCATTCAAATTCAACTAACCTCTGCGTGTGACAAAGCTGTGTGGATTCACATTTAGGAAAAAACTTTATTGTCCAGCACAATGTGATAAAAATGTGTGCTTACAAGAGTGGAAATTAAATGAAAGAGTAATTCCAATGCCTCCAATGAAGGATGAACATTTTGTAGATTCATTTTGAACAAATAAATATGATTATACATGTTGTCCACAGCATTTACTAGCATGCACATTTCAATTTAACATTGGGAAACAATACAAATCTTGTAGGAGACTGCATATTCCCCGTCTGCACCTCCATGGCTTAAACCAGCGCATGGGATGTCATATGTACTTAAAGTTACTCTTAGTTCCAGAGGAGGTCTAAATATTGAGGGTGTTGTTATTGTTACTGTTGGCTGTAAAAACTTCATAGCTCCCACTGGTTTGGGATTGTTGGATTGATATCTGCTGTAATTTTTTTTTGGTTCCACCTTAGGTGTTTGAAACTGTAAAGATTACAAGTTTATTATTTAATTTTTTCTTTTTATTTTCAAAATAAGTTTCGTGCAGTAGCCTATGAAAAATATGTGTCAGTGGTTAAACAATATGAGTGTGTAATCACTCAAACCTTAAACAGGGATTTGTGTCAGCTTTCACATTTAGAATCAAATATTTAAATGAAAGCTGCTGTGATCAAACTTATTCTATCAACAATGAATTTAATTACAATGAGTAATGTTAAACATTTCTTTGCCAGTGACAAATTCCCTTTTTTTTACCCGACTCTGCAGTTCCCTCACACTACAGAGCATGTAATTGTTATGGCATTTCATCTCATTGTTTTGGTTTTTGTAGGCCTAACATTAGTCTTTTGGTTCACTCTCAAAGCTCTCATCAACAGCAGGCAGTTGTTTTGTTCAAACTACTCTGTCAACTGGCTGTATGCTACCTGGCCTTCAAAGTTAGCCATTAGCTGGTGAACATCATCATTTGAGTGCATTATTTAGCTAATTAAAAGCCAGATATTTCCCCTTAAGGCAAAACCAGAGCTGAAAGGAGAGCCATCTCTGCTGGATGTGTAAATAACCAACATGTTAGCAATTAGTAGTTAGTAGCTAACACATTAACTTAATTTAACTTTAAAGAGACTGTCATCCCAAGAACAACAGCATCAGTTCTTTCAGCAAGTGTCCCAAAACATGTGTTTATGTGAAGAAGCCCTCTAGTGGCTTTAGTAATTATGATGTGAGAAAAGGAGGCGTTAGGTAATGTTATAGAGCGTATAGAGCGACAAAGTCCACACACAGTGGAGGTTGGGGTGGATGGATGAGTCAAGATCAGGGAATGTTTCTGTGTCGTCCCAGAGGGACACATGTTTTGGACTTGTTGGATTTAAATAATTGTTGCGTTACACAAAATGTGAATTAAATGGTAATTTCTTTAACATGATATTCATCAGTGTATTCAATACAAATGGTATTTTTATTTACCATTAAAAAGGGCACTTTTGAAGCAGAGTGAATACATGGTGCTCCAATGTTTCTAAAGATTGGTTTACTGAGATGCCAATCAGTCACTCTCAGAACAGTTAAAATGTCAAAACAAAGACAAAAATCCAACGAATAATTATCTTAAGTTACAAACAGAAGTGTTATTTGTAACCGATGGCTGTTGTTAATCAGCAGGAGATTGTTGATGCGACAGTGATGTGAAAGTGCACATCTTAAAACAGAATAATTTGTAGGGAAAGACATCAATTATCTGGGTGCCCTGCTGTCCATAAAGAGCAAGTAATTCATTACTGTCACCCTTAAAGTACATAGCCCCGATTGCTAATGTGAGGGACACAATTACCATGCAAGCACACAGAGCCGAACAAATATTCTGCAACAACTAGCCTCGTCTGGAGAAGTATTGTTCATATAATTTATGACTCAACGTTTTGTCTTCATTTAAACCCTGCAATTGACTGTTTTTATCCCCCAGGACTGATGCATTTTGTTATAATGTTATTTTCTAGGAGGTTCTTTCATAAAAAATGCAATGTATTTGTTGAAAACCAATATTAGAGATGTGATCCTGAGGCAACTGCTCTCTAGCAGCCTGCTGACGTTAGCCCCAGTCTGACAGGCATGTAAAATATCTGTTTACATCATAGTTTGACAACAGTGTGCTGACATCTCCATTTCCCATGTGACCGTATGAAATAACCCCGTCAAAAATATATTACAATCCATACTTATGGCATTTTGATTTCTTCAGTCACACAAGGTCATCGGGGTGTGGATGCAAACGTGCTCTATGGCGGGGAGGCTTTGTTGCAATTTTGATGACATCAATAATCATTGAAAGTGAGTAGTAGTATTGGCATAATTTAATCATGCTCAAGGTGGAATAGATGGAATATAGAAATCTGTTTCTGCTTGAGTCTGACTAAACCATGCACTATTTATTCAACTGAAAAAATAAGAAAAAGAATTTTTTTTTTTTCCCTTAACAACATCCAACTCTGTGAGCTTTCAGTCAGCATGTATTAGATTTATCACTTTCTTGTCCCTACACCTTGTTGATGCCTCCAGAGTACGACTACATTGGAATGGGAGGGGAGGCCAAAGCTGTGACTATGACATCTTTCTTGGTGCATTATCTTCACACTCAATCTCCTTGGGGTAGATGGAGTGCACAGAGGAAGTGCTTCCACCGGTTAAATCCTAACATGTAACTAGACATTGCTTTTAGGGGTCGGCTGTTAACAGGGTTGACAATGCTCTTTTATAGCCTTCAGATTGAATATTCCCTGAGTCTCCTGCTGCAGAGGCCATGTCATTACAGCTGATGGCTCTATTATATTTTGAAAGAGTTGGCAGGACTTTTTATGTTTCGTATTTTCCCTTGCACTTAATGGCTGTCAGTGTTCCTTACCTTTAGTGTACGAACTTTCACAAGGACATTTTCTAGTTGTGTTCTGTGTGGTCGCCTTTGTATTCACATTTAGATTTTCCAGACTACTGAAGACTTACAGTAAATGCCATAACTTTGCAAAGATAAAGAGCTTCATGATTTAAGTAATATATAGGCAAATTAACTTTATTCACCCATACCTTAAGGAGTTTCAAAATCTGAATTATCAACATGGTGCTTGGGTGTTTCAACGTTAGTTTTAGTTTTCAGTTTTAGAATAATAATAAAAATGTAAAAACAATTGTGAAAATTATAATCACAAACTACTGTACAGTGTAATACAGTAAATCAACCATATTTATGCCCCCTTAAAGTCTGAAATTTTTTGTTTCATAATGTCACTTTTCATGATGTATAGTTCTCGCTGTGTTATTATGGAAGCCACACAACTTCTAGGAAAGACCCGCCCTTCAATACCATTCACACACTTTGGCCAGGTGTCCACACAAGGTAACGTAACCCCATTTGTTCAGGTCCTATACCCAGACCAATCGGCTATCTTAACCTTAACCACTCAAGGTCAATGTCTAACCCCAACCATTCAAGCTGCTTTGTAGGGCGGGACTTGCCTAGAAGAACGAGGGATCCATAATAATGCCTTGTCACTAGTACTGTTGTCACCCATCACCGCCCTGTCACCTTTCAGCCAATCAAACACCACCAGCCTCTCTTCAGCATGCAAGCTCAACAAATACTCCTACCATGTCATTCTGTATCAACCAAATAGAGGCTGCTGCTGTAAACACGTAACAGTTACTGCCTCTGGTTTATGTATTTAGCTTAACAAGGCTGTGCATGTTTATTGTATTTGTGGCCATAGTTTTGCTGGGCTAAGAGGGATATTGTGGATTTGGGCTACACTGCTTCTTAACCAGCTGACATCCATGTTTAATGATGGAGTTGGAAATACACTGCAAAATCGCTTTGACAATACCTTGTTCCCTCCTCTCTGCCTTTTCATTCTTCCATGTTACTACTCCAAATTACTTCCTGAAGGAAGAGGGAAAAAAGCTTTGGAATCCCCTCCTGGTCATCCAGACTGTGTTGTTGTTGTTGTTGTTGTTGTTGTTGTTCTCTTACCATCTAATCAGAGAATTTAGTTGAGTAGGTCTGAATATACTCTGGCCCTGATGGTAGGAAAAAAAACTTTCATCAATCATGTGTTGACTAGAGGATTGGGGTTTACTTCCTACTTTTGTGTCTGCCTTATGTGTTTCCCTGAGAATAAACAATTTTAGAGTTTCTCTTTGAAATGATCCTGTATTTTGAAACTATAATTACAGCTGATATGAAGTGCTCTCCTCCACCCTCCACAGAAGAATGCCACTTAAAAGCTATTTTAATAAGAAGCTTTACAAGTACAATTACATGTATTAATTGGTTCCCTGTAAGGATAAATGAGAATGACAGGATAATTAAAAGTTATGGTGGTAATTTCCTAAAGATAATATACTATACAGTACATTCAAAGTCATTCATTAATTGCGTAAATTATCTTGAAGCAATTTTTACTGCTCTCCCTTTTAAAGAGGTTGCAGGGTGCAGTAAACCTTCAACAGTGTACGTGGTTTGACCAACCACCTTCTAGCCTAGAAATTCAACATTTTGGGAATAATAAAATCACAAAGAGGAATGGGAATTGTTTGTATACAACACATGTATATACAATGTAATGTGTGTAAAAAAACAACAACAAAAATTTGATAATGGAAAATGTGCAGAAATTATATTTAAAGGTCTGTCTGATCACCAGAAATGCATCTGGGTTCAGATACTGAATAAATGCCAAATACTAAATATTGAATGCTGGAGTAGCTCCTGAAAACATAAAATTAAGCATTAAAAAATGTTTCTCAACCACAGACCCAGTTAGATCACTTATGTTTAAATAACCCTGTATACATGTAAAATTAATTACTTATATAGATTTGTGCAAGAGACCAAAGTAAAGGAAGTCTGATATACACAGTTCTTTTGGTAAGAATAGAGATAAAAGCCTTCCCACAGACTGACTTAGAGTTGGGACTCTTTGTGAGTTGTGAGCAGGCCTTAGTGGGAAACAATGAATCATTTAATAATTTAGGCAACTCACATAATCCCAAAGAAACAATTTTGTCAAGCCAAATTCCAAAATGATTATGTTGTGCATTTGTGCCCAGAAACTGAACCTGTTGTCATCACTAATGTTTGGTGATGATCTTCACTAATGATCATCCACTTAATCTTACGTGAGCCATTTTACACAATTTCTCCAGATTTACGTAACTAATTTAATTTAACTCCTGTTGAGGAAATCAGATCACTAATCTCTGTCAGTGCTCCCTATAAATTGTCTGGCCCATAATCCTTGTATGTTTTCAGGGTAAATGCACACCCACCTGTATTATTGACCTGGGCTTCCAGTAATGTGGTGTGTAATGCTGACTGACCGGTCAGGCTTTATTTCTTTCACATTCCTTTAAAATTATACTTCAGGGCGCTTGCGTATCTCACCTGGTAGCGTGTGCGCCCATATACAGTGTCTCAGTCCTTGAGGTAGCAGCCATGGGTTTGGTTCCAACCTATGTCTTTTGCTGCATGCCATTCCCCCTCTCTCTCCCTTTTCATGTCTAAACTGACCTAAAAAAACCTTCAAAAATAAAATAAAAATAAATAAAGACCTAAAAAATAAATACTTCACCTCAGTTAATAGGTTATATTTTTTTCAGTATTCAATATTTTTCATGATTTATATCCAGGACTAATTACCTCCAGAAAAGGATTCAGAGAACCAAACCAGAATTGAATCTGTGTAAAATAACTTTGGCATGAAATTACATCATAACAATAACAACTTTCAATTTAGAGCTTATTTGAAAGGCTACAAGCTTTTGAAAACAGTTGTTGAATATTTCCTTTGTATCCTTGCAACAATTTTAAAAGGCGAAGGGCAAGGCCTCTTTTCATACATGTAGATGCACTTTCACATTGACTGAGTTTGAAAACACATTCAATAAAATGAGGGAGAGCTGTATACTATGGTATGTATACTAAATCATGTCGTTTTTATGTTTGTGTAAGAAAACACTTTAACTTTGGTTTTACTTTGTTCACTTTGTTTAAAAATATTTTAATTTCCGCCAAATACATAATTTATTATTTATCCAAACCTGTGGCTGGCTTCTATCATCAATGTGATCAGTGTCTTATGATAGTTATAATATAGAAATAAGAGATTATAATTTTGAAATAAAAGAGCATTTATATTTAATGTTATATATAATATATAGTTTTATTGCTAACCTGCTGCCTTTAGCTAGACCAGGGTGCAGTTATTACCTTGTTGCCATGGTTTATAAAGAAGTTGCAGTTTGTTTTGTACTGCTTATTAATTTATGACAGAATAATTCACAGCAATAGCCATTGTGTCAATAAATTCAGTTAAAGTTTAGGATTGGTGTTATCTTTTCTATTCTTCATTTGAGTTTTATAATTGTTAGAAATGTTGATATGTAGTTTATGACCAAGAACCTGCAAGATGAATGGCCTCAGCTGTGCTTTCAAACGAGTTACTGATTTAATTCCCCAAATTCTGAATCCATTTCCATTCAAAATCATGTCACTTCTGCAGTAAGACCCCTATTCTATTACTGGTCGGACCAATATGTTGATATCAGATATGCCAGTGGTTTTTGTGTGTTATGTCTGCAAAGAGGTACACAGAGGGGAGGTGTGTGTCATCATTGCTGAATCCAGAACCACTTGTTTCACACCATAAAACAAACCTGCCACCCCCTGCAGTGTGTGCTGATCCAGCTACAAAGAACCTTCTTCCCGGCTGCTGCACAGAGCACTTCAAATGCTCTTTTGTGCCGACAGCCATCAAACTGCAGACTGTACAGAGCTTCCTGCCCCACTGGCCTCAGCAAGCAAAAACGGTGCTGAAGCAGTATGTCTGCATATGGACTGTTTATGATCAGGGTGTCTCTTGACAGCTCTGCTAACGTCACATGCCATCAACATGAATATGCCTGTCATGTTTTTTGAAATCAGGCTGTTCTCACATTAACCATTCATACAAATAGCAACAAAAAGTAATGCACTGTAATTCCTACAGCATGTATTCCATGTATTTATTACTGTCAGCCTCATATTACGGGCCCCGGAAGAACTTAAGGTAAACAACACAAGACTTCACCGGAAACGGATGTTTGCGTCCTAGGAGTATTCTTAAAGGAATAAAACAACAAACTTTTAAACTTTTTTTTTTAAAATCCTAAATAGTCGTTTTGGTGTCTAAACTTAACTGACACATCGCAAGTTCAAAGTCACGCTTTATCTTCTAAATTTACCTGTTACGACTGCTGTCCTGACCATCAGCTCACGATGACCAGTAGGTGACTACGTCATGTAGTCCTACTGATGAGGAGTTGCCGTGATTTTGTAAGCTATCATACAAATTGTTGTTAAAGTTTTTGTACAGTATCACACAGACCCGTTTTATGAGAATGCATTGTCCAAATATATAATTTCTCTATACTATCTAGGGAAAGCAATGTTTTAATTAGAATTAGGTAAATATCAAGAAAGTGTATTTAGACCGCACCAGACACCTTAACACTTCTGTTCATTTGTGTGGCTTCCTGCAGAGCTGATAATGAGAATAATAATAGGAAAATGCAAACACAAGTACTTTTTATGCAAATGTTCCTCTCAATATGGTCTTTTTCGATTCTTCTGTATAATATGTATTACCAATTTTCTTTCTTTATATATTTTTACCTTTTACTTTGATAAAGTGTACATTTCACATATTGATGATACTGATGCTGCTATATTCAGTGTGTATTCAGTAGCATTATTGTTGATATATCATATTCCAAAGTTCTGCTGCAAAACTCCAATTTATTAGACTGTCATCCTCTGAAAAACTCCCCCATAAGTCGATTGTTTAAGCAGCAAGTATGACCCATATTCCCATTTATAGTGGCAGCCCCCTTCAGTGGCCATAGTAATAATGAAGGGAGCAAAGCAGGAAGTGAGGTGACCGAGTGTAAGGCTGTGCCTCATTCCACATACTTCCGTCAGTATACACTGCTAATGTGCACTGACCACTTACTACCACTTACTGCACTTACTTAGTGCCCACTTTGGATTGTTAGTGTCGTACCAAAAGGAACACTTACCGAAATGATGAGCGGTCAGCTCAGCACACCGCCTCTCAAAATCTGACTAAAATCTATTAAACTGACCTTTGTCGATCAAGTAAACAGACAGATTCAGCAACTGTATGGCCTATGTCTTGCTTAAAATGTTTTCAGAAACATGTTTGGGTGAACTATTTTTGTAAAATTCAAAAAGTATTCCAAACCAGCCGCTATTATATTTGATTTTGAAAACCTGGAGAAGCCAGACCAACGTGATGCTTTTGTCCAATCAGCTGCCAGTTGACGTCGGTAGCAGCTGTAGCCATGGTCCCGCTACACGTCCTGTGATGCCGTGTTCATCCTGCTACGCTCTGCTGTGCCCTGCTACGTCCTGCTGTGCCTTGTAATGCTGCACAATTCCCTGCTAAGCCATGAACTACTACAAAGAACTACTACAAACTGTTATCTTTTCTGTGGCTGTTATTGCCACTTTTCATTCTAACCCCAACCGGTCGTCAGACACCGCCTACCAAGAGCCTGGGTCTGTCCAAGGTTTCTGCCTAAAAGGAAGTTTTCCTCGCCACTGTCGCACTGTTGCTTGCTCTGGAGGGAACTACTAGAACTGTTGGGTCCTTGTAAATTCTGGAGTGTAGTCTAGACCTACTCTATCTGGTCTAGACCTACTCTATCTGTAAAGTGTCTTGAGATAACTCTTGTTATGAATTGATACTATAAATAAAATTGAATTGAATTGAAATTGTCCCTGGTTTCTCCCCTTTCCACCTAAGATGGCAAGTAGGGTTCATCGTTTTAGGTGGTCATCAGGGTATTTTCAATGCACCGACTTTTTGCTTTATCAACACTATATAGTTAAAGGAGAATTAAATAGATATAGCTATAAATATATGTGTACTTTTAAATGAAAAAACCCAATCCAGTGCAGGCAACACAGAGTAGCTGCAGCTACATGTATACGAGCTTCCACTGAGCTAAAACTACAGTTGTCGGGGCAAGTTTTAGAGTGCCTTTGTGCCTCTTAACAGACATAAAATGCAATTAAAATGTCTGATCGCGATACCTTTTTTAATGAGGATGTATCATCAAATTTCTAAATCTAAATGAATTGGCATGACCTTTAAGTGGTTTAGTGTGTTTTCCTTTTGGATTATTAATAAGTTAAAACCCAAAATAAAAAAGACAAAAAGAAATTCAGTCAAAAATACAGAATTTCCATGTGCTTGTTGCATGCATTTGTTACCACTGTGTCTTACAGCCTTTTTACAAATTTCACAGCTTGCCATTGTTCTTATTTTTGGCATAAAAATATAGCCACACAGCGCTTCTCTTCCTCTCGGCTATTCTTCTGCTCCGTCTCTGTCCTGCTTGTGTGTGTGTGTGCTTGCTTGCTTGTTTGCCGGCGCCGTTGAGTAACATGACGGTACAACATCAAATCACAAGAGGGGAGGAGGAGCAAAGTGTGCCTGCTCTGCGTTGTGACAGGATGGCACTTCCACAGACACCGACAGCCAGGTATCCTCTTTGATGAAAACACAGCAGTACATACTGGAGAGAAACTACAACTAAAGTATCAATCTCATTACAATGATATTGCTCAAGAGCAATACTAACATTGGAATCAAAATTATCGTTATTTGTTTCGATACTCCCACCATTAGTGTGTAGTAGTGGTTTTGCGATAGAGTGTATATCAATATGATAACGATGCAATACTGAATGTTTTTGTGACACTACAACAGTACTTACCGGTGAGAAAATGAAACTAAAGTATTGATCTTATTACTATAAGATTCCAACTTTGGTATCGATATTATCGGTATTTGGATTGATCTACCCACCACTAGTACATGGTTTCTGTCTCCCCCATGAGGAAGTAATGACAACAAAATTGTGGGCGCATCCACATGCTACAAGCCTTCTCTGATCGCGCATTTAACATGAAATCAACATATTAGTAGCAAATATAAATCACCCTTTTTGTGAAAAACATTGATGGGCTTACAGGCCGTAAGAAGACAGTCACTAAGGTAGCCACCCACAGATAAAACATTCACTGTGCCACATGTTTGTTGAACATTAAAATATTAAAGATTAAAAGAGATTAAAAAAAAGGTTAAAACAATTGTTATTTCAATAGCTTACTATTCTATGCACTAAAAAGGTATGTATAAAGGCCTTAGGTCGCCCTAAAATAGGTAGTAGGGGATCCCTGCTCCGTCTCTCGTTTGGTTAAAGGGTCCTTTGCATAAAAAAGTTGAAGACCCCTGATCTAATCTATAATGTCAAGCTTGTGAAAAAGAATCATATTTACTGAAGCATCACTTAAACTGCAGTACACTTGATGAGCCCTAAGTTTAATGACAAAGAAAATACGTAATGACTTCAGGGCTCAGAAGCAGTCATCCGTTAACTATAATAGTTTGAATCGACATGAAACATGTATTGGCTTATTTTGGTGCCAGTCATATTTACCATACTGCTTGCTCCCAGATGGCTTTCAGGGACTGGCTGCATAATTCAACTGGGTGCTTCTGCAGATTACCTCTGTAAGTGTCATGTAGAATGCATTCTGATAGCTATCACATTTGCTCTCAGAATTCCCCTTTGTTTACTTGAAGTGCAATTCTGCAGGTAAATATTTACAGTTAGTTAATAACTGGAGGATGTGATTGACGTGCACCATTTAATACTCCTCATTTGACGCTTCCATGGTTTGTTGCAGGCATATGATGGGTTTGATGTAAAATGTCAATGGCACTGGAAACTACATTTTCACCACTACACTGAGTTATCATATTACATCTTAAATATCTCCTCTTACCTTTACAGAAGGGTTCTTATTTAAGCCATATACCGCATCATAGTAACATAGAATGCAGTCATAGAACATAGAATAGTCATTGCAATTTCATACTGAACACATATTCTGTGTTTTGATTGAGTTGTATGTTGTTACTACAAAAGATATTTCTTAAATCAAACTCACTCAATGTCTAGGTTATTTTAAATATGCTATTGTGTTGGACATTGAGGGCCAGATATACTAACGCTTTTGTGCCCACTTGTGGCGTATTTGTTTTGCAACGTGCATGTAAAAGCATGGCGAGGTATGTACAAACAGGCCGCACTGAGGTAAAAGCAGACTGAAAATGGCAAATTGGCTTTTCCGTGTCCTGCATATGCATTCATGGGAGGGTGAAGGGTAAAGTGGGAGGTTTCCATAAAGAGATGAGAGGAGAAGCATAAAGATTGTTATGTATTCCGTGGTATGGACAAAAAAAAAGCACATGAAAGTGTGCCTCTATTTTGCAGTGAAAATTCTCCCCCTCTTAAAAGCAGGTGTAAACCAGTCGCAAGGGGGTTTCCTCACACATGCTTTCAGATGAAACGGCAGCAGTAATCCGAGCAAGACGAAGACATAGGCCAAGGAGATGAGCTGAAAGGATTCTTGCCACAAGGATAACACTTTTTCAGTTGAGTGAACATGAAATCATTAAACAGCCATGCAATATTACAGTTACTGGAAAAAATCAAAGATGACACTGAATCTCCGACTCAGCGTTCACATTCCATTCCATCAGTTGTTAAACTCCTCGCTACATTACAAATATTGGCATCAGGATCAACAGTCAGGATTAAACAGTCATAGAGTCAGCAGTGGCCATATCATAGCACAAGTACTTAGCGCTTTGCTACAGCGCACTAGTCAACACACACATTTCCCCACCGGACTCGTATAATATTTAAATTCACAGTTACCTCATAAACAAGCAGATTAACTTTGTTATCGGTAAATCTTTGTTTTCACTGTGTTGACTGACTTGGTGGCTGATCCATGATACAAAGAGAGAAGGAGGCCCATTCAATTGAGCTTTTAAATGTGCACAATTTACAGTACAGTGGGCGGAGAAAGGCGCTGATTACCCGGTGAACTGGAGGTTTGGTAAATACAATGTAAGCTGATGTATCACAGTGTGCACTTTCTGTGGGTTGGCCATGGCGCTGAGCCTAGAAAGTCAATAAGCCAACTCGAGTTTATTTGTATTGCCCATTATCAGTGTGCCTCAAAGAGCTACACAAGCCCACATCACTCAGTCAATTTAATCTATTACAAATAACTGATATATATTATAAAGATAACACATCAAAATCACACACAACATACACTATATTAAAGCATGCATACACACACAAGACCAACATACAAGCGTTGTCGTTGTATGTAAAAACTTCAACATCAAATACACAAAAAGCCTCCAAGGCCAGAGACTGTCTGATGTGTGCAGCTTTTGGTAGGATTTAGCAGTGCACCAATATGCAGTTCTCTACCTTATTTAATCTGCACATAGATTTATACATAAGGCTGCTTATCACTGCTTCACATGTGGATACAATTATGCAGAAAAAACCATGACTAACACTATAAATTCTTGGCACAGAAATAATTCCCTCGACTTTAAAAGTGTGTTTACACCATGTAAGGAGTATACAGTAAGCCCTTTGTGTTAACTCGTGTGTGTATATTATCTGAAAAATCTGCCTTGAAATCCTCTGGAAATCCTTGATGGGTGGAGAGAGGATACATAACTACTACAAAGCAAAGTCTGTAATGTGTTAGTTCACATTCATGTCTCAAGCACTAACAGGGGTGGATGTTACAGTAAAAATGCACTTGACATGTTCACAGCTGTCATTAGGACCCATGTGATACTGTGCTTCACCCACTTTGCCCTCTTTGTAGAAATCTTTTCAACCCACTTAGAGCTTAAAGCTTTATGTGACAGCAATGCATTGAGTGGGAGTGTTTTGACTTCTTGTCTAGGAATATATGAAGGTTCATTTTTTTCTCTTTACTATTTTTGTAGATGAAATATTTATCCCAGCAGAGAATATGCAAGACAAGTAAGTACAGTAAGATGGTATAAGAAGCACAGTGGATGAGGCGAAACATACAGTATGATAAAATAAGTACAAATTTCACTGATGATCCTGGATATATGGTAAGGAGTGCTCATTGCACAGCAACAAGTCATCTAACCTGAAAAAATGGGTCAATTATTAGTGCCTTCTAAAGCAAGCCACTTTACTGACACATGATCATTTTCTAATATGCCATATGGTTAAAACATGATATGATATGATAGATATTTTTATAATAAAGTATCAAATAACAATAAATTGAAGAATTTGAAGAAATGAATTATTTGCACAAATGCTAGCGGGTCACCCTTAAGGGAAAAAAATGATTTTAAGCACTTAAACATTTTTCAGTTGATGACTCCATGTCTCCATTCTGCTCTTTAGCTAAAAGACCAAGGGGTAAAAAAACACGCCAGGACCCCTTGTCATTAACCCACATAATGAACATAAAACATAATTAGCATCCCAAGGAACTGGCTCAGGGATTACAGGTGCAGATACAGGTTGCATTGTGCAGTTGATGTAGTGCATGACCTTGACATGAAGGGAGCAGATGGCTCTGCACAAACAACCCAACAGCGTTTGAACATATGTTTGCATCACTGCCTGACTTGGATGCAAGCCGAGAAAAGGAGATGTCTATGAATCTATCTGTCCTTTTTAAGAAGCTCTCATACAAAAGGATAATCATGTTATAAAAGCGCAGTGAAAGATCAAGAGCAGTGAGGTTCCCGATTTTAGCACTACATTTAGATGCCATTTTTCTTTTTACTAGCAATACATCTTTGCTGTTGTTTCTTCTGCAAATGGCCCTAAAGAAGACTCTTACATGTAGTACAAGTAGATTTCTGTTCCAAGATTCAGCATTATCAATAAAATAAGCTCAATTCAGACAGTTCATTCGAAAATTCATTGTTTTCTTTATGAAATTATTAACTGTAACTGATCCAGAAAATAAACATTATCTTTTTAAGTATAGTTTGTTTGACACTGGATGTTTTGCATGGCGTGAATACAGTTCCTATGAATTGCAACTTGCCCTGCCTTATGGAGATTTTAAGAAATGCTTGACTAAAAGGCGAAAGAAACCTACTAATGATGCCATCACAATACATTTCCTCCCCTTTTAAAACTATGGTAGTGTTTCAATTTACATGCTGTTAATTTACTGCCATTAACCTGAATCAACCTGGATTTTATCACTCATTGAGGTGAGCTTATTCTACAGTAAATGTGTCTGGGGACACAGATATTATTGTAAGGAAAGAGGTGGGAGTTACTAGTAATGATACACCTGTTCACTTGCAAAAAAAGATGTAAGAACACAGCAACAAGACTTTGGCACTGTCAGCACAAAGACAAATATTGCATGGCAGGTGCAACAAGGGTGAGGGGGCTTATAGGCCTGCAAATAGGACAAGCTTGTGGAGTAAGGCAGCATTGTCATGAGAGAGAAGAAAAATGGTGGTAGATCAAACACATTTACAGGAGTAGGCAGCCAGGTGTGCTAAAACAGTGTTTCAGGAAAAGAAGGGTCAGTGGGTGAAAGGGGAGAATGTGGAGAGGAGAAAACTCAGCAAGAGAGAGCTGTGAAGAAAAACTGCATTAAATTAATCATAGGTGCAGCTTACGGCATGATGTCTAACCTTCTCACTGATATCCAAGCTCCTGGATCCTGGTGCTCAGGCAGAAAAATATTGTCACACTTTCATCTACTCATTTTTATTTATAAGAAAGAACAGTCCATTTACCATAACATGACAAATAATTCATCAAAGTAGTTTCCAAAACTTACTGTTAGAGTTGACCAAAGGGCTAAACCTGACCACAGACTGTCCATAGTTTAGCAACCGTATCTAGGCACTAGACCTGTCAAGTTTTGTTCTCCACATGTTGAAGTGGTGCACATTGGACTACTTCTACATGAAGCGTTTGAAAAGTGGTTTATTTTTTTTACCAAAAATATGAGAGTAAAAGTGTAAGAAATGGATGAAACAGTGTGTTTGTTTGTTCTCTAAGCTGCAGTCATTAGCTTCTCCTGCTAACTAGATTACTACCCATAGGGCCAGGGACATTTCATTGGACATTGTTTTGTTGGAGTCACAGGTTGAAAATTATTTCTGCAAATGATGAAAGAAATTGCCTGCCAGCCTTTACACAGAAGTTTGCAGGAAAAACGATGATGTTGTGGGTCAGGAAGTTTTATGATAAAATTATCCGGATCTTCTACATCTACGGGGCCCAGAGAGCAAGGGCACTAGCATGTCCAACCGCTAGGTCAATCAAATACTAAGGATGAAGGCCATGTAGCCTCTATTTAAGCCAAGTGATTGCACCTAAGGGGGATGGTTTCTATTTCCTGTGTATTTGTTGTATCTTCCCTGCCTCACCAATGGCAATGTACACCAAGTTTACACATGGCCGGCTATTTTCATAAACGGGCATTTCACCCTCTCCATTTTCAAAAATATCATTGTGCACACCTGTCAGTTTTCAGAAAAGTGTTTGTTTACACAAACCCGTGTAAATAGGCCATCAAGAGCATGCCAAATCTGTACATGGCAGTGTAACTAGAAGATCAAGCCCACGTTAGCCAATCAGAATCCCAAAAATAGCAACAACAGCAACGTCGGCTGCCTAAACTTTTTTCACAGTTGACATGCAAAGGTGCAAACAAAGTTTTCCAAAATCTCCACTCTGGCCCGAGTTTTTAGAAAGAATTGTTTTCAGAGGTGAATTCTCCGTTTTTATGTAAACAACATGACCCATTGTTTTAAAATCCGTAAGAACTGTTGAGTGGTACATCTGTAAACTGTGCTGTGCAAGAACGTAACACTTGATTGGTGTAACATCGGCAACCAGGGCTACGCAAACTATCAGATCTTTTGTAGTATTATTTTCAAAAAACTGCTACTACATGGATCATTTCGTGAAAGTATCCAGTGTAGTGACTTTTACATTACACAGTTTAAGATGAAGTTTTGTCAGTAAGGGAGAACATTCTCTGAATTCTTGCTCTCCTCACTTACCCACAAGAATGCTGAAATACAGGAATGAAGGCAATTTGTGTTTTGCAAACACTTATTGTCCAACACATTCTCACTCCCATCTTGTAAAATACGGATGCTTGGTCAGGTGCCTTTGTCATTGTTATTGAGGTTAAGGAAAAGCTTGTAGGTGGGCTTACGGTTCCGTGACACAAAGGGAATAATGGACCGGTTAAAGAAGAAAGCAGCTTCCCTGACACGGCAATAACGGGACGATAAGCAAGGACACATTCTTATCTTGTGTTTGACCCATCCACCACCAACCTCCTTATGCGGAATTTGCCCCTTACATACTACTCGCTAGATGCTGCTCTCCTCAGTACGTTCTACAAGCATGCCAAAGGGTGCTTTTTTTCGTTGCATCAGACGCTGACAGACACTGACAGCCACTGTCCAAACGTCCGTATTTTACACGTTCAGAGTAAGAATGGGTTGTTTTGTCAAGCATCATTCAGAAACATCAATAACTGAGGACTGCTGCACACCCACATCACTTGTCAGATCACCTGTCGTTTCACAGATTACGTGATGAGCTCTTGATTTTTTCCAATTGCTTAAACACACTTTTGCAAACTAGGCTGGTTTTATCAAAATACTTAACACATTTCACAAAACCACACACCAAAACTGCAAAATACCTTATATATTCTACAAAATGAAGCACTGCAACCAAGACTACATATAGCATTATCAAAATCATACTTTTACACCAAATGGCACACACTTCCTTCATATTACCAGATTTGTGTCTAACCAACTGCTCACTGTTGGGCATAATGAAAAGCACTCTCATCTTGAGTGTGCTTTACCATTATACTAAAATAGTTCAAATTGCAGAAAAATTTGCAGAAAAAATATATAGAAAAAAGAGGTAAGAAAAATAATGAGGCAGCATCATGCTCACCTGTAGTGCTTACTTCTTGATTGAATTGGTAACAATTAACCATTAAGGTGTTTGGACAGGTGGCACATATATTGGCCAATTAACTCATGTAGTGTTATTTTGAAATGGCAAATATGACTTTATGTCTTATGCAGAAAACCATGTTCAGTGCGTTTAAAAAGTGCCATTTTGAATTGCAAAATGTGTGTAAAGCTTAAAATGTGTTTAAAGTTTTGGAGACTTGAGAAGTTTTTGCTCTCTGTGTGTCAGTTTAAATAATTGTGCATGTCATTTTAGTAAAACTAACGTGTTCTCTCTGTATGTTAAGATTTTGTTTAGATTAGATTAGATTAGATTAGATAATACTTTATTCATCCCACAGCGGGGAAATTCCTTTTATACAGTAGCATTCTCAACAATAACAGCAAAAAACAAACAAACAAGTAAACACACAAGAGAAACAGGCTAACCGTAGACAATGGGCAGAAGGTAGACTGAAGTAAAGTGGCGTCAAATAAAGGTTTTGTAAAGTTTAACAGCATTTCAATTGAATTTGTGTTTTTTCATAGATTAACATATGCACGAATGTCTGTATTAGGACTGTGTGATTGTAATAAATTAGAATTTAATTGTGCTTATCCTCAGGCAGTAGGTTTTTATTTTTTGTTTGATGGCATCCACTGTGGGGTAATGACAGGGTCTTCCTTTGATTTCTAAAGACTCTCTTAAGTCAGTTGCTGTAAAGATATCATTTAAGTCCACTTTTCATATTTGAGACAGATTGTGTTATTTTCTCTTTCAGGTGCTACATAGCCTTTTGAAGTACTGTGATGATGATGAGGATGATGATGATCATTATTTTTATTGTTTAAATATGTTATTTTTTAGACACAAAGACCTTTTCAACAGACTTGTTCAAGGTGAAAGTAGAGTTAATGTTTATAAAATTATTTAATGATTATGATAAGTATGTCTCACAGATAGACACATTGTTAATATTTTGTTTCATGAAAAACAAAGGAACCCTTTGGCAAATAGAAATTAAACATAAAAAACTAAGGTGTTTCTACCTGACACAGTGATTGATTACTGCTGCTTACACAAGTTGCCTTCAGGCTGATCAAGAAACACTAGAATGTTGTTAAAATGTGTTTTATGGTTGATTTGATACTCAGACCTTACTCTGGGTACTACCATACATTAATTTAGATGATGAATAAGAGAACAAATTCAAAGTCTGTTAACAAACTAAATATTGTGACTTGAGACAAAGCTCCTGAACACGATTTGACACCAGGATATCTCTGTTAAATTGTACAATCTCGATCACGGTACATTAACAGGACATTCATTTTTTTTCATTTCCTCCATCACAGTTTAGCATCTGAGGTGTTTAACACTGAGAAACACATTGTTCTTTTCCCTTAAACGGTACAAGACATACAAAAAAGGTGCAATTATTTTTAAGAATAGCTAATGGTTCATGGCTCATCTGTTAACAACAACCACCTGAGCTTTTGATATGTCAATAGAGATTTTCTTGTTTTGAAATGGGTTTTTTTGCACTTTTATTTTTAAGATATATTCTTCTTATTGTGTGTAATTAACCTTTAGATATCCATTATAAAACAGTACTAAACACACAAGCTAAGCTAATTATTATCTATCTCGGTAACATCCTTACAGAAAAGGGCATATTGTCAAAGACTCCTTGAACAAAATATATGACTATTCTATATATACTGCTGCATGGTAGCCATGTTAAACAAGTGACCGTTTGTGACCTTGATGGAAATTTTAATCATGTGACCTTTTCTATTATTTATAATTAAAGTAGTAATATAGTTGATATTGTGAAAGGGTACTAGTCAAGTTTAGGTAATAAAAATACTTACCCCTTAAAGCTTTGGGAGGTTTGAGAGCCTTCTCCTTCTCATCCATCCATTCTCTGGCTAACTGAACCCATAACAGAGGAGGAATTATTTTGGTTATACGCATTTTTATGCATTAATTTCCCTTTATGAACATTTTAATTAGTGAAAACAAGAACACAACACAAATCTTGGCCATCTTGTTTGTCAGCTAACATAAGCTAATACACTACTAATGAGCTATTGCACCCCCACCCCCATCCCACACACACACACACACACACAAAGGTTTGACTGATTAAAGCTGCCTGGCCACAGTATTTGTTGAGAGCTTGGTCTGTCATTCATGTTGTGTGTGGCCTGAGGGAGGACAGAGTTCTCCAAACTGCAGCAACACAGGAATTAAGTTGCTGTCTTAAACTTCTTCACATTCTATATCCTAAGTCTAAGTCTGAGTTGACACTGATAGATATCAGGAATACTCACTGAATGTAGTTGCAACTTGAACATTTCAAGGTTGACTTTTGTTTTCTTTTGTAGTTTTACAGATATATTGTTAATATGCATTCATTATTATACATGCAAACCGTATTGCTGTACAAGGACACAGGGTCTGTTGTTTTAACTAAATGTTCATCATGCGCATGTGAACAGTCACATTCAGATGAATAAATTATAGAAACAGAAAGATGTATTTTCTCCCTGCATAGCAACAGTTTTGTTAAGTCTGTCTTCATACAAACAGAAAAAAATTATTCAGTGAGAACAACATTAGCAGTCTAGATTATTTTTGGGGCATATTAGGACTTTAGTGATACAGGTCGTAGTCGAACCCGCAGGAGTGAACCTCTGTACCATGTGCGCTCTACCAGGTGAGCTACCCAGGCACCCCGGCTTTTTATTTTATTTTCATGTGATTGCAAGACTGCATCCATGTTTAAGTCGAGGAGGATAGTAATATGGGGGAGGGAGTATTTTAATCCACCATGGACCCACTTCACTGACCTCTAATAAAGAGCAATAAATGCATGGGACTGATGAGGATGGGTTTTTATTCAGATTTTATATGACTTATGTCATGATGAGATGTCTATGAATACCCCTAAAAAGCTTTTGGAGGTTTGAACGCCTTCTTCTGCTCATCCATCCATTCTCTGTTTAACTGACACCACAACAGAGGAGGAACTATTTTGGTGATACACATTGTTATGCATTCATTGCCCTTTATGAACACTTTAATTAGTGAAAACAAGAGAACAACACAAACAACATTTTAGAGCATAAGGAAGCGGTTGATAGTAAATCAGATAAATATGTCTCAGGCTGAGCCAGGAGGGATCATTACCGTTATCTATAATGTGTTTGTTAAATAAATACAAACTAGAAATGTTTTCTATGAAAGTCAGAGAGCTGAGTATCATTAGTTAGAAAACAAATGATCTTCAGCTATTAATGCTGTGTTACACCTTAGATGAGATCCACTAAAAAGTTACAAAAGTGTGAACAATCAGTGTTAAATTATTGTGACTAATATGCATAATAATGTAATTGACTATTAGTCGCACCACAGCTTAGAACAGGGCTATTAACAAGGGTGGTGGAAATCTGTCTCCAAAGCTGCCACCAATTAAAGAATGTTTTTAGGATCACTGCCGTGTTCGTTTAGATGACTGCCGTGTTTGAGAGAAGGTTGTTTGAGTGGCAGTATTTGCTTTTTCCGCAATATCATATTGACTTTCTTTTTCATGGAATACATCTATGAAGTTTTTTTATTTCTTGTGTCTATCAGGCTTAGTTTTATCGATCCTCTTCTTTTCAACATAAAATTGAAAAAAAAAAAAGCCATCTTGTTTGTAAGCTTACCTAAGCTGCTTCACCACTAATGAGCTACTGCAACAACCGATGGGTACATTTTATTCCATTTATTTTATTATACTGTATGTAACCTTGACAACAAGCCTAAACTCAACCCAGTTGTATTCCATTAACATTACATTGGTTCGGAACCTATATCTAGTTATACACACTAATACTAAATCTCTTTCTCTACACACACACACACACACACACACACACACACACACACACACACACACACACACACACACACACAAAGGTTTGACTGATTAAAGCTGCCTGGCCACAGTATTTGTTGAGAGCTTGGTCTGTCATTCATGTTGTGTGTGGCCTGAGGGAGGACAGAGTTCTCCAAACTGCAGCAACACAATGAATTTTACTGAAGGAATTAAGTTGCTGTCTTAAACTTCTTCACATTCTATATCTCAAGCCGAAGTCTCAGTGTCAACTGTACTCACTGAATGTAGTTGCAACTTGAACATTTTAGGTTTTTAGATTTCAGATATATTGTTAATATGCATTCATTATTATACATGGAAACCTTATGTAATGTTTATAAGGACACATGGGCTGTTGTTTTAATTAAATGCTCATCAGTGTGCATAACATTCAGATGAAAAGATTATAGAAACAGGAAGATATTTTCTCCCTGAAGAGCAATGGTGGTGTTAAGGGATTTATTGTATGTGAGACTAAAGACACAGTGTCTCTTCGATCTAGTGACTGTCTTGAAACGAGCACAGAAATAAAATCATTCATTGAGAACAACATTAGCAGCCTATTGTGCACCAATAGCTTTACTAGCCTCATTTGGAGCAATGTTTTAAATCTGCAGACAGTTTTACCTCTCTGACCTTTGCTCATTTTAAATACACTTACTAAGTAGTTTGACTGCAAGTCCTGTGACCTGGATGACTACGAAGACATACATTGCTTTGCTTTGCTATTTTTTCCACAGTGTCTTCTCTTTTTGAAAGTGTCTAATGAAGATAAATCAAGGTTAACACTGCAACAATACTTAATTTATATATATATTTCCCTGTCTGCAGGGAAATTACTGCTCTTGTGACACATCATTTTAGCTTGGTGCTTGGGTTTGTGAAAGCATCTTAATGTGGACATTAACTTTTGAACCCTAATGATTCTATGCAGAATGAACTCATCAGGGCATTTAACATTGGTGAGACTCCTTCAAGTAACTGGCTTTCATTACATTACTGCTCTCATCTGTTGCATGTTGGAGGAAACAAGTGAGGAGGTGAAATGTCTTATATGTACAGTGCATGTAATTTGAAAGTACTACAACAGAAATATAAGACTGACAGCACCATCCTCCATGTTTTATTGCTGGAACAAACATATCCATATGTCCCAGGAGGTTTCCATTTATGTATCATTGTGTTCACTTGGCACACATTGGTTGGTGAATCCTGTAACCCTTGGATTCCCTTTGCTGCCAACTGTAAATTAAAATTTGTCCTTGATGGGATAGTTGGGATGTTCTTTTATATTATGTCATGCTCATATGGAATTTAGTTAATTTTCTTGGCAGTAGCACAAGCGCTCCAAGCTCCCACCATGCCATATGAATACAAAGACACTAACTGCTGCAGCAACAGCAGTATAGGTGAGAAATGCAAAACAGATTTTGCAAAATGGATTGTGAAATTATGAAGTCTTCCTTTAACTGCCGTGCCCAGTGGTAAAACTATTGTATCACTAATAGCAGCTGCATTGACTATGCAGCAAAGCTCTCATATCCCTCTATTTTGATAAATGTAAATCGATTCTGAATTTGCCTGAGCTGTAGCATCACTTTTAGTTGAGTTTCCGCACAACAGTGTCTTTTTTTTCTTTTGAATGATTATTTAGTTCTTGAAAAGCAGTTGCAAGTCTTCAGATAAAGTCAATTTAAAGTGTGTTGAACAAATTTTACATAGATTCTAACGGTCTTGTTTTGTATATGTTCTGTTTCATCCTGTTCACAATTTGTTTCATGTCTTCGTCCTTTGTCACTCTCTTGTTGTAGTTTCTATCTTATGGTCTCATGTGTTTTAAATGTGTTCGGTTTCCTGTTTTATTGTGATAGTCTTGTTTTCTGTGCGGTCTTGTTTAGTTTTACTTCCTGCTTTAGTTTTCCCACCCTTGTGATTGTCTGATGTCTTTCACCTGTTTCCCAGCCCTTGTGTCACCTGCCTCTTGTTACCTCGTTACCCTCTGTATTTAGTCTTTGTGTTCCCTTTGTCCGTTGATCATTGTAGTGTTTTTTATGTGTCAGCTCTCATTTGTGGTCCTTGCTGCTGTGTTTCCCTTGTCTCTGGGTTTACTTACTTGCTGCTACCTGTGTTGTAAGACTCTTTTTGTTTGGATTAAATATGTATTTTTTTCCTAATTGCTGCATTCTCCTTGCTTTCCTGCACTTGGGTCCTAACCTCCTTAAACCTGACAATTCCACTATTCCCTGCACCAACTGTAACAATTAAATATACTATACAAGTCTCATGGTATTGTGATGTTATGAATAAAATGAATGAAGAAGACATAAATCATGCACAACCATGCCCAGAACAATTAAGGGTTTCTCTGAAAATGCGTTTAAAGGAATAGTTTGACATTTTTGGAAGTGTGCTTCGCTAACCTGCTGAAGATTGATAGAAAGCAAATAAGCCTATTTCACAAAGTACCAACCTATTGAATTTTAATTGTCATTTTAATTCAAAGACAAGTTTCATATACAACTATAGCCCATACAAGAGGTGGCCACTAGAGCAGTACAAATAAAGCAATACTTTGCAACATGAAACTATACTGTATACCAGCTAATTTATTTTTTCACTGTGTTGTGAGGGGTGTTGCAAGTGTTTCCCCAAAGATGCAATCCATGAAATTCCCTTGTCAGTTGTCTTGTTGCCTTTTCTTTATCTGTCGAAAAATCCCAAATTCTGCCACGCAGCAGATTTTAAACTTGACAGCAGCTCAGTTTCAGTTTCACCTCAGTCCACCCTGTCTCCCCCAGGTTTCTATACCCTGTAATGAGTTCAGCCAGTCTCACTACAAGTATGATGACTCATGCCAAGACGGGCCAAATAACTTTACACATGCTTAGGGTTAGGTTCCAGGTTTAAGCAGGCAGATAATTCTGACAGATATAACATAAGTGTTTGTAATAAAAAAGTCAAAGCAGGAAATCCCATTAGAATAACTCACATATCGACAGTATGGGCCCTGTGTGTTTGGGGTAACAAGATACAATGTGTGAGGGCTTGGGTTAGGTGTTTTTAAGTCCTCAAGGCATGTTATGAAGTTTTGGTAAATATAACGATGCAAGAGAGTGAATGTTTTCATTGGAATGATGTCTGACTTTAGACAGATTACTTTTCTTTTATCTTCCAATTGTTCTGCTGGGAGATAACTTCCTGGCGTCGGACTCTGGAGGCAGGAGGCAGCAGAGGCCTCAGGCTTGTCTTTGTGTTTGACTGGAGGAGGGGCTCCAGGGAGCAGAACAGGGGAACCCTCTGCCCCTATGGAAAGCTAGGAGGTAAGAGAGGAGAGGTGTGATAATGAATACCTTAGAGTGAATTAAATTAATAGAGCATTAGACCTATATTGGTGCTTAGGTCCATTTCTGTGTCAAACGGAGATTAACAAGGGCACGGTTGTGGAATACCTGCAGAACAGAGACATGTAAGTAGTTATTTTGTAGATTATGGTGAACTATTCTGTATTGTCTCGGCTAGTTACATAAAAACTTATGCAGATTTTTGAACAGTCACCCAAAGCATCAGAGACACAAAATACCCAAATCCCAGAAAAAGAAATAATATGGTCATGTTAAAGTTACAACAAGGAACTTGCATTTTGTCTTCATTCAAACGCTGTAGTGTTTTCATGAGCACCATCGCTATTAAATTGAGACAGTTTCATAACCACTTTAAAACTCCTTGTAGTAACTTTAAATCAAGTTTAAAAGGTAAAGCCAGCTCTTTGTAGTTTCTGACCTCATCCATTAAAAAAGTAAAAGAACGCTCCTTACTAATCAATTGCTTTCTCCTAATCCAACCCTTTAACTGCTGGCACTGCACAGGTGTGAAAATAAAAAGACACTCCCCGCTCTGTTTGCTTTGTGCTGTTGACTTTGCTGTGCACCAGCGGTTCATGAAAATCAGACCCTTGAAGTTCATGATAATCATTCTCACGTATTTCAACATGTAACTGATGCTATCTCGTTACACTCATGATCCGTGGCTAATCTTCCAAATTCAAAAGCAAACTGAAAATCTAGAGATAGTCATAAATAACCAGGCGTTGTATGGTATGGCATTTACAATGTGTCTGTTTCTATCACTGTATGAATTTTACACTGAATGAATTATATACCTTTATATTTCATTCGTTTAAAATAAAACTGTCCTCTTTGAGCATTAGTGCCACAATCAATATAGTCACTTGGGGGTCAGGGACAGTGAGCACTCGGTAACTGGGGCCAGTAGGCACCCGGGAACAAGGGACAGAGGGCACTCGGGATAAGGGGTGCTACGGCCAGCAGTGAAGACGGACCCCTCTGGTGGCCAAAGGTAAAGCCCCTCAGGCGGGCGAACAGGACGTTGTAGGCGGTACCCCTGTGAAGGTTGAACAGCACGGCGTAGGCCGTGGCCCTCTGGAGGTTGAGCAAGACGTCGTAGGCTGTACCCATCTGGAGGACGAGCAAGAGGGCAAAGATGGTGCCCCTCTAAAGGACAACCAGAACGGTGAAGGCAGAATCCTTCTGGCGGCCAACAATGAAGGCAGAATCCCTCAGGTGGTCACACAGGATGTTGACGGTTCTAAGGCAGCCGCCGTCGAAGCCCCTCAGGAGGCTTTCTGCAAAGGCAAATCCCTTCCGGACACCGTCTGCGAAGGCGATACCCCACAGGTGGCGAAGTGCGATGCCAGTATCCCTTAGGCGGCCGGCAGCAAAGGCGATACCTCTCTGGCAGCCGTCTGTGAAGGCGACATCCCTCTGGCGACCAAACACGGAGGCGATACCCCTCTGGCAGCCGAGCACGAAGGCGATATCCCTCAGGAGGCCGTCGGCGAAAGCTGACTCCTTCCGGAGGCCGGGCAGGATGGCAAAGGCAGAACCCCTCTGAGGGCCGAGCAGGCGAAGGGGCAACTTGACTGAAGCCAGGCAAAGGGGCAGCTGGGCTGAAGGCAGGCAACTCCTGATTTGTTTTGGTTTTAGCCTTTTAGTCCAATTGAGGTATTGTGGATATTATTGTTATATTAGATCAGCCAGCAAACAGGACAGATGGCATATCATAAAGAAATATCCCAAATGTTCACACATTAGTTTTTTTAAGACAGCCTTAAGGACCAAATATACTGTTTATAATGACTTACAACCTGTCTTTCTATTGTAAAAGGATCTTTTTGTTTATTTTCAGCTCTCCCACTTACTATTGGTGTGATACTGAAGGCCAACAAAGAACAACTATCCTTGGTGTTGGAGGCAGGCAGAGCTGAACAGGAAACCATGGCAACACAGTGTTTCCCTCTCTAATCCCTTGGCCCTGCCAGAGAGTAGACAAATACCTGTGCGAGCCCCAGCCTATTCAACACCTGCATAAAATAAAACCTTTTCAATCCGCACAATATGAAAATAAACCAGGCAGGAAGAGATTTGATGGACTGTTTTCCTACCATATCTCCATATGACACATTCTCATGAGCACATTCACATGAAGGGGTTTGCAAGATATACTGAAATGTATGTAAAAAAAAAAGATGATATCTTACGTAATTACGGCGACCACCAATCAGTAAGGTGATGACGATTTAGCTTTTAACCTTTTCTTATAATGTCAGCTCACGTCCTTGTTCGCTATCCCAATTATGACTACAGCCATGAGACGTCAACGCCTAACAAGAAACATTAATTGTGGGTCATTATGAGCTGATGGCTTAATCGACCTCTACATTTTTCAGGAACTGCTGCAGTTCAATTAAAGAGTACTTCTTTGTGTAACTTCATTCACACAGAAGACACTATGCATGCAGTGAGAAGGTGGAACTTAGAGGAAGCAATGCCACAATTTGTAAATTAATTAATGTTTATTTTAAGGTCTACAATCAACACTTATCACAGCATAGATTAAAACTCAAGTGATACTGTACATGTAAAATAAATAAACCAATAAAGTAATATTAAATGGGTATAATTGGCATAGAGGAACTGATCATTTGAGTGTTTAATGCAGTCAAAGTTATCTTACATTTTGTGCTGTGATCAGTGAACATGAAACTTATGGTAATATCAAAGAATGGAGAGAAAAGGCTGCTTCTTGATTCTTGTCTTGAGTTGATGTGCTTGAGTTTTTTTCAAAGTCCATTATTTAAGCTGGATAGTGGATAATGTGATGGACTGCATAATTACATCTGTGATAAATAATTACTGCAAAATGGTGCTGTTAACAAAATCTAATTAAAATTCAGATGGAAAAAGGTGAGATTGTCTTACCTGACCTTTACAGTGTTACTGTGACCCCCCTTGGCACTGCACCATCCAGGCATGGAAGACAGGTTTCACATGCATAGACAGTATTAAATATGAATATAGTCTCTGTGACATCACCTATACTGTAGGTTTCTTTGGAGCCAAACTGAAGCTCAAAGCGGGCTGAATGAAGCCTACAGTCATCAGGCCACCTGTCACTCAAAGCCGAACGTCCTTAATTATGCATAACTTTAAGCCTGAATTCAATTTTAACGGGGTGAGCTATAAAACCATATTCCCCATGAAGCAAGGAAGTATAAGTCTAATTCATTTTCATTAAATTCAACATTTGTAAATGTGTCACATGTAAAATTGTGTTTAAAATGAAGATACATCTACATAAAGCCAATCAATAACTAATGGAGATGGTCCTCCATTCAAGGTACTTGCTCACTGATGTTGTTAAAGAGCTAAAAAAGTCTGCAGATTGCATCAATACAAACTTAGTTTTGTTCAATACTGCTGGAGAGGATAAGTAGACATAGATAACATACCACAGCCCAACCAGCTCTCCCATCCTACCTGCTTTCTCTTATAGTCACAGCTCTCACAGTCTCCAGAAGAAGACAGCCAGGGCTTTCGGTGTCTGTAGTTCGGGCCAACCCCAACAGTGCTTACCATCTGCTGCCAGACTTGGCGTGTCACCTGTAACATCTGCTGCTAGACCTCTTTATAGGTGACCCTCAGCTAAAGAGGGTGTCACCTCTGCTTGGCCATGTCCCCCTGTTGTGTTGGAACCCCCACCTACCCATTGCAAGAACCTGCACTAACAGGGAACTCGACCCGCCTCAGGATTAGGCCTCATCTTAGTGTACCTTACCCTCTCTCTGCCAAAGCTTTCACAACATTCCCCTTCATGCTGACTCTTCTATCAATGCTAACACAAAACTAAGTAAGGAAAAACACCTGCACAGCACCATGTCTCTGACTCTTTCCTGGCTGTGTGTTCAGGACATTGATCATTTACTGTGTTTTCATTCAACTCTTGGCACAAGCAAAGTCAGAAAAGTGTGACAAATTAGATAGACACACAGGGAACATATACTGATCATGGGCATAAGCAAGCCAAGAAAGGCCTGTGACCTAAATGGTTTACAACTAAACAGTTGTGATTTGCAGAAACACTTGATGTGTTTTTGTCTTGATCTCGGCCGCAGCGACGGCAGGCAGAGGCATTTTGTTTATCAGTATGGTCACAAGATGGTTTACAAGGGATGCACATCCACCACTAATGGAATGAATAAAATGATTTATTTAGTATGTGCTTCCAGGATATTTGATATGCTTGGTTACATTTAGCCCATGGCCTCATCATAATGAAACAGCAAGCAGTCAGAGTTGCAGAAGAGGCATCTTACTGGAAGAGGAGAGTAAACTGTGCCCGAGGCTCTGTTAAATGATGCTACTCGTCGACAGTCACACCCTTATTTCTCTTCTTGTCAATACAATTCTCAGCAACAGAGACTGGTGAAATACATCCAAAACATGCTTGATTACAAATTAGAATTACGCTATTAACAAATGTCTCCAAATAAATAACAGTGTTACATCAGCCATTCATCAATTTTACGATACTGTGTATTCATATTCAATCTTATTGTGCCACTGTAGTTAAAAATTCTCCGAGCCATTTAATTCAATGACCTGTGAAATTCCTGGAGGATGATGTAGTTCTTAAACTACATGGTATAATGTCTTCTTAATGTCAGCTATATTCAAGCATTACATAAATCATGGTATGCAGACATTTTGTGTGATGTAGTGAATACTAAATTAATTTCTCTGTATTAAAAAAAAATAGATTTGAGAGAAAGCTGCACCAGTGTCATCTTTTCAGCTGCTTTCTGGTTATGTACCATTTGACAGAATTGTTTCCAAAGACTTTTGGACATTCGATTTTATGACTCTTGTTCTCTTGACTCTCTTCAGTCTTAGATGTTATTGTCATTTTTTTTTTTTTTAAACAGAATAAGCTGTAGGGGCTGTAAGGCTTTCAACTGTTCTCCATTTTCGGTTGATCTAGACTGCTCAGTGTCTTGACTGGTTTAAATTAGCCAACAGTGTGCCTCAGGAATCCATCTTTGCTCATAACTTTGTAGCTCTAATTGCCCAAAGCACATCAGTCTCTAACCGTACAATTTAATGACTTTAAAAGATTGTACCTCTGTAAAGACTGTAAAAAGGTGAATTTAGAACATTCCACATACAGTCACCAAATGTCTTGCTGTCAACACTAGATGTCTGTGGAAAATCGAGAAATTTTAGATTAGGATTTAATCTTTAAATATGCTTGTACCAAAAGATGTTACAAAAACAATGTGCAGCTTTAAAGTTTATAACAAAGACAAATTTTAGAAAATCTAATTTTATTCTGACTTCTAAATCGCTGTTGTGTCTAGCCCTGGCCAACATGCAGACCTTGTATCGACCTCAGCGCCACATGGAAAGCACTCGTCTGGTCCAAGGTCAAAGCAGAGAACTATCGTGGCCTTTCCCATCATGACACAGGGTTTCAAATGATCTGCCTGGCAACCTCAGCCTGTCCCACATTTTAGTTTTATTGTCTGGTTGTACGTGTCTTACAATGGGTTTTCCTTGCACCATAAATCCCAACTTCTCTAAGACTAGACTGAGTCAATTTACTTTTATCTCAAACTGAAAAATAAATTACAAGTACATGACGCGTCCATTTTCTGAAAAAAAGTAATCAATAAGTTATTTGACATATGGAGCATTGCGTTACTTCAGCGTTGCACATTCTGCAGATATTGTCATGCCAACGTTTCATTCTGCTGCAGCACGGAGTTACAAAACAAGTTTGTGTCCGACAGTATACTCTTTTGGTAGAAATCATTGTGTTTTGTTTCTTGCTGCTGATGGTCTTATTTTAAATTCTATTTCATATTGAATAGTGTTTCCTACTTTGGTGTTGCTTAGAGACAGGGTTCATGGTCAGTCATCACAGGTATGACAGGGTTAGAGTTAGGTTTACACAAATCCATAAGGAAACAAAAACTTGCCACTGATATTTATGTGAAGTTACTTGCATTGAGTTAATAAAGAATGTAACTAAAATAATAAAGTTGGTTATTCTTCGTTGCTGTTCACAGTAGTAAACTATAAATATTCCAAATTGTATGCATTCACATTTTACCTACATACTTTTTATTATCATTCTATATGATCATTAGATCTAAACAGCTGAGCTTATGATGGCTAGCTTTAGATAATGAGAAAGATTTGTTTTTCTTACTTGTTATACTTTGTCATTCTACTATTTACAATGGATCAAGATACTTTTAATATGTTGTTGCAAGAATATTTTATGTACCAAATCTCAAATAAGAATGAGTTTTGCTATTAGCATTCTAGGGAATTTCAAAGGCCTGTTGAAGTTTACAAAGGATCCATGGTTGCCATAGCTTTTGTTGTTTTGGGTGTCTACCCTGCTTTCTGTTATTAAATATTATGCAGCACAATCATCGTTCCTGTTTGGATTCTTTGATTCGTTGCTCGATTCCCTGACTTGTCTCTAACAAAAATGTATTATAAATTAGTACAGTACCTTTTGGTATTTAAAATGACTCCCATCATTTTGTCTAAATTTCTTTTAATATGTGAAACAGCCCAATTAGCAGCAATAAAATTAGACTCTTTTACTGTTTGCATACTACATTGCTCTTTAAATAACACTGGGCACCGCTCAACCTGTATGTCCTCAGGGATTCACCTGGCACTGGCTCATCAATAACTTGGTTTACAGGCAGAGTCTGCTCACTGACTACAACAAAACAACAGAAGCAAATTCTAAATGAGCACAACCTATCACTAATGATTATGCAAAGTCAGTGTAGTGTTGCATAACATACAGTATATCCACAAATTGAAACTATATGGCAATTCAAATTCTACAATTTATAAAAAACAGGACAAACTTTTCCTTGACAGAAGAGCACTAATTGTTCTGTAATGCACATTATAGCAAATTAGAATTGTGTTAATGAAGTGGTTCCCCAACCTTTTCCGTAGGGGCCCCTTTTTGTAGATAAAAATGATGACGACTGTCGCTAATTGGTCAAAGACCCATGCACGGTTGTTTCAACTTATGTACTGCTTTATTCATAAAACAAGGACTTAACTATCGATTTAGGCCCATTCTAGGAGAAGGGGAGAACACTTATGTTTTGTTGATACTATTAAAAGTAAAGTTAAGGCTATGCAAAAGAAATAAATCACATCTGGTGCTTTTTTTGCTCTGAGTTTTTTTCAACTCAAATTTAACCTCAAATGTAAGCGCTCCTGCAAAATCAAGAGGCATATAGAGGGGGAAAACTAGAGGCGCTCAGCAACACAAAAGCAGCAAGCAAAAAGCTACACTCTTATTGAAAACAATTACAAAAAGCTGCCCCAGGCTAAAAGACACTCTGATGCCTTAACTATCCTGTTTGCTAAATCTGTACAAACCAAAGTGTAAAGCCAAGAATTCCCTTATTTTATCTGGGAACAGTAACTGGTTGCCTGGTAACGGTTACTAGGCAAAAAACTGTGTGGCACTTAACTCCTGTAAAACAGCTAATATTAGTCATTTTTAAACTTGTTTTTGACCAGATTAAATCAAGATATAACATGTTAATTGGTGAGCTTTAGAGGTGATGGTAGGTGGACTTTGTCACCTTTGGACAGATCCAGGCTACCCATTTCTCCTTGTTTCCAGTCTCTGTTGTAAGCTAACAGCTGCTGGCCTAAGCTACAGCTGTATTTTAACTGTACAGATGTGCTACTGATCTTCTTACCTAAGTCTCTGGAGGAAAGCATATAGGCCTACTCATATCTCCCAAAATTTTAAACAATTTCTTTAAGGCAAACAGGGACGGAGTGATAGTCCGTGTGTTCAGGAAAACTCAAGAACGGCCGTCCAACCGACAGCCATCGGCACAAAAAAAGTCTAATAAAGCTATATTAACAGCCAACAGCAGGGGGCGCTAATACGATCCCTTATGTGCTACATGGAAAAAAAAAAAAACTGAAGGAGAGTAGGCCTACTAGTCTGGCTATGGCTACACTGCATCACTTAGCCAGAGAGTAAAGGACCAAGTGGAAGCTGAACCTGAGCATCCACAGCCTGGTAAAGACCAAGTGGGTAAGCCAGCCTAACCCAACGCATAGCTCCTGTGGCACCATTTTGATGCTACCTAGCACTCACCCGCGTTAGCATTCCATTGACTGCCATTCATTTTGCCTTCACTTTGACAGCAAATAACTTTACATCTGAAGTGTCACGTTAGATCTACATTATCAAGGTCAGTTGGAGGCTGCGCAGTAACGCTCAGTCCTCACTGGAAAAGTGCTTCTAATATCCTTCACTGGTCTCTGTTGAAATCAACGGGGTCACATTGTCCATTTCTTTTACTGTCTGTGGTCATGATGAGGGACAGACAGCAGAGTTTATTTCACATCAGCAAGAGGTAGGCCTACTGGTAAGTGCCAGGAGCAGGACACATTATAATTGGCTGTGTGTTTAATTGTGTCAGCTATCAACATGGGTGTGCATCATGATTATGTAAATGAGCGTGCCATTTAGTGCTGTTAAACTTAACGTCTTTAATAATTTCTGTTAGGTTCATTTAAAACATTAAACACGTTAGAAATTAATCACGAGTTGACCGCAATTTCACTTGGTTGTACATGAGGTTGTAGTGAGCTCAATTTTGCTGCTAGGATGAAGACTATGGTATTGAATTAAATGGGAAAACATCAGGCATGCACTGGTACCACTTTTTACTTGCTAACAAATAGGGAAGACTAAAGACTAAATAATTTATTAAATTTGACCAAAGGTTTAACCAAAAAATCCTAGCTTTCACTTGTCTGTTTTCCATCAGAGTGCAGTTTTTCCTTGTCTTTCATATATGCATTTACTATTGTGGAAGTAGCAAAGACCTGGTGATTGTTTGTGAAAGCTTCACAGACACAATTGATAGGTCCTGGTAATTCTTTCATAATTTCACAGCCTTAATATATAATTGATAAAAACGTGTAATATGACATTGACAAAATATTACTTAGGTTATTCAATGCAAATTTAATACAAAGCAGCACATATCAATAATAATAACGCCATTACCGTTACTGCCAAAAAATTACTACAACTGAAGCTGTTTTTTTTTCTTCAGACCGACTAGATCTCTGAGCCGAGAGGCAAAGACTTGTTTTCTTCCAGTGTTAGTTGGCAGTGCACGAGACAAGCGCATAAATGATTGGCTGAGGTTGAGTAAAATTTCATGGTAAGCTAATCAGAGGTAGAGTTGGGCGGGTGTTCATAAGCACGGACACATAACGAACAACACAAGCGAGTCAGTCAACGAGAGACAGGTATGGTGTTATGAAATCAAGGAGGGGGGGGTAACTTTTTCTACTAAAGATTTTCCACCGTGGTCAGAAAACATAGGCACTATGTGACTCTAGAGTGGCTACTTGCTCCGAAGCTGCTTCCGCCGAATTGCTGTCACTTTCTCACTTCTCCCTCGCTCTATCTCACACACACACACACACACACACACACACACACACACACACACACACACATGCCGGCTCTACTCACACACCAGCGCAAAAGAATAAACATCAGGCCACTTAAATTATTTACACTACAAAGAGTGTATATATTTGTTATTTTGCTATAGTGCTTAACAAGCATGAATTAATTTGGTGGAGGTGGGGTCACATTTGAGTACTTGAATGTAACGCATTAGTTACTTTCTAAAATAACTAGTTACTTTCATAACTTGTAACTGAGTATCTAATTTAGTTATTTTTTGGAAGAAGTAACTAGTAACTGTATCCAATTTTTTTTTTTTAAAGTAACTTGCCCCACACTGTCAATAATAGCTAATAACCTATCTTTAAAATCATTTGTTTATTCAGGTTGAAGATAGTTATATAGGTATAGGCCTACAGTATATCTATTCCCCATGTTCAGGTTCAGCAAGTAGCCTACTTTATCTCTAAAAATGTTGTCAGTAATACTCCGAACTGTTTTATAATTACAAGTTTGTGTAATTTGGTTTTTCTTTAGCCAGTGATATTTCATTATTTGTATTTTATTTTCAATGCAGATGTAATGGCATTGTACATTTTTTTTATTTGAAGGCTAAGGTTTCATTAATAAACACAATCCCAATTATCATCATTGGTTTTGAGATGTTACATGCTGTGAATAGCTTGTCTGATAGGCTACAGTATTGTGGCATAGTATCAGGACATCCTGGCTAGTGTCTGTTGCACACAGCTAGAGGCGAATGGCTGGATGATGGGCCTATTTGGGAGAAAGTCCAAGGCTGTTTTTTTAGCCCCTGTCCGTCCCTGAAGGCAAATATGGCACCAATGCCTCAGTCTACACTGTCCATAACTTAGGGTTGCTTTTACTTTTGGAATGAGTGTTGGAGTTTTTGATGGTTGGTCTTTATAGAGATGTCTCTTATACCCACAATGTTTTCCTTCCAAATTAAACATTAAGGATGTCTCCCCTGTGTGAGGGCACAGAGACTTGAAATGATCTGCACTCAACAGAAATGGTGGCAGCCTTGAGATGAGGCATAATAACAGTTGTTAATTTGAGTGCAGAGCTAGCAATTCTTCTGTTCATTAGGGTACAAAAAACAGAATATACATCAACATGACACCAACAGAAGTCTTACAGTCTGGCATAATTAATCACTCCCCAACACAATCACATGTAATGAGCTATCCAGATTGTAAACAGTTTATCATAAAATGCTTTACCGATCAAAACTCTGCACGTGCACACTACATGTGGAATATCTCTGTATTATATTAAAGATGAAGAGCAGTAGGCTTTTTTTAACAATAATATCATGAATGAATAAAAAAGTCAAAGCATCTCTCTTACTAGAATTAGCATGATGTTCAAAACAAACTTTCAAGGCTCTTCTCTGGTGATAGAGTATGAGTAGTGGAAACAGTTTGAAAGAGAATCATAATGAATGTATAGCATTACATATTGTGAGTTCACAAAAAGAAAAAGATGTAGTACATTAAATACTATAGTCTATTGCAGAATGTCTCTGTTTTGTCAACCTTGAAAAGGAAAATTTAAAAATTTGATCTTAAAAATAAATAAAACTGAAAAATGGAGATGACATGAACATTTTAAAGTGGCCCTACTACTGAAAATGTGATAATGTAGTGAAATCCCTGCAGAGTTGTACTTTAAATTGCCATAGCTGAAAAAAATGGCCAAGATGGTTCAAAATGATCTTTTATTTTCCATTTATGTCTGTGTTTTGAAGAAATATGTGGTTAATGGTTGTTGTTAGTCTGCTGTTGTATGTTACATGCATACATGTGTTGTGTGATGACATTGTACAAGTGTTAACTGCAGTATGGTGTCCTGGCATGTTGCATTCTTCAGGGGACAAAAATCAAGCTTCCATTGTAAGCTCGTCAGTCATCGCTGTGTTTTGGCAAACTGCTCAGCACTCACAGTTGGATGCTGGCAATACCAGTTCTGCTGTGTCAAAATAATGATAGGACACTGCAACATTTTAGTCTCATTATGTTGTTCAGGGCTCTTTCAGAAAAAAAGTGGAATACTGAAATTGAGAAATTTAAGAGAAGATTTCCATACAGAAGTTAGGACAAGATGACAATACATTAAAATGTCATAATGCCAGAGGAATTTTACTTTTCTTGCAAAATGTCATTAAGATTAATTGACTGTGGTAACATAGTGTAACTGTTCTGTTATTATTTCATGTTTTTACCAGGGTAATGCATAGCCTGATTTTATCAGGTAAACAAAAAGGGAAATTGGATCAGGGCCATAGATTCTAAATTTCTCTAACCTCAGTCAGATAAAGGATCAATGACCAAGGCAGACTAGACAAACATATTCAAATAAACAACCCCTCTGCCCCTGCACTCTCTCTGCTAGGGATGGAGAAGGGGGATTTCATGCATTTTGTTAGTCTATCTAATAAAGCGAGACGTATTTGTATGTATGTATGTATGTCCGTGTTTGGGGGGGAGAGGTAACCTGCATGTCACATGCAGACACCACATGCAGAACGTTTTACAAAAGCGATGGTGGGGGAGTGCGGGGTGTTACCGCCTTTGACTCTTTTCCTGGTTCCAATGTTAGCTACATGATTGCTGGATATACCCAAACTAACTTTTCTTCACTTTCCTGGAGCAGGAGCGGAAAGCTGAAAGGAACATTGCGATTGTTGTGTGGAATAAGGTTGGCGAAAAAAAGGCCCTACGTTTCTCACTGTCTTTTATTTCTTTAGGAATAAACTCAATAAAAAGCCATTTGGCAACACTAAATATCAAACAAAAGCCAGAAACGATATAGTATTAACGGTCCCATGACATGGTGCCCACTGGCCATTTCTGTGTCTGTAGCTATTGAGGAGGAAGGGGGGGTGGTTGTGGCCTTGACCAATTGCCACTTTGCTTGTTTGAAAGCCATGATGTCTCTCTCTTTCTCATGGGTGGGCCAAATTCTCTTGGTGGAGAGAGAAAGGGGAGATAACCTTGCCCCTTATGACCTCATAACATTCCAGATTGGCCCATCTGAGCTTTCATTTTCTCAAAGGCAGGGCAGGATACCCAGGGCTGGGTTTACACCTATCACCATTTCTAGCTACTGGGGGACCATAGGTAGGCTGGGGTAACACAAATTAATGTTAAAAAACCTCAAAGTGAAATGTTCATGCCATGGGACCTTTAACTTGCTATGAGCTGTAGCCTACATTCACCACTTCTAAACAGAGGCAGAACATAACGTAGTCTCAGAGATTATTACTCTCAGAGTAATCTCAGAGCTGAACCGGTCAAACACAGCGGTTTTCATCAGACTCACCCTGGGTCGGGTTAATTAAGTTTACTGCTAATTTACAACTAATAACCAGAGTTGTCACAGTGTCACAGTAAACCCACCCACGATCTATTCCTAAACCCAGCCATCTCGTTCCCGCGAGTCATGGAATCGTAAGCCCACCCATGACCTTTAGAGGAGCAAGGGAGGTTATTTTTAAAATGTGAGGAGAAAGTACAGATAATTGCGTTAAAATGGAAGGAGTAGAAGTTAAAAGTCTGCTGTACTTTGTTACTTGACACCTCTGCTAATAACGTTACTGTCACCAAAATAACCCCCCCCCCCCAAACTACATACTGCAAGTAAACACTAAACTGGACTGCTTGAATTAGTCAATGCATATGATGAAACATGACTTGATTCCCATACCAAATGGCTAGGATGGATTAAGAACACAGGAGTCTAAATCAAAGTCCCAATGTTAGCCAGCAAAATGTGTCAGATTGTGGAAAAATCTATAGTATTAGATGCCTCCAATCTATAAAGAGTAAGTTTCACTTTTATGTTACTGTGGCAAGGCAGGATTTAATAAGTAATATTACTCATCAGCTGCAGAGAACAATCCTAAGAGACTCTGTACGCATGTGAATCACTGACTGCCTTTGTAAACGTTTTCCTCTTAGAACAGTCAAAGTAAAGTGAGCCATTCTACATCTAGAGCCATCAATCTGCCATATCTATGAAACCTGAATTACTACTTAGTGGCAGCCATCACTACTGAAACTCTAAATAACCAGTCCTACATTTCCACTGAGAAAATGATCACAAACACAAGACAGAAAGTTGCCCTAGTGGGCACCCCGATAGCTCAGTTGGTAGAGCAGGGGCCCATATACAGAGGCTTTCTTTCTTCACATTCCTTTAAAAACCGTACTTCAGGGCGTCTGTGTATTTCACGTGTTAGTGTGCACCCATATACATTGGCTCAGTCCTTGAGGTAGCGGCCGTGAGTTTGGTTCCAACCTGTGTCCTTTGCTGCATGGCATTCCACTTCTCTCTCCCATTTTATGTCTTCACCTGTCCTATCAAAATAAAGGCCAAAAAATGCCCAAAATAGATTCTTTAAAAAAAGAAAAGAAAAAACAAAACTGTCCTACTTAACTGCTGTTTTTGTTTTATTATCCAAAACATTTATTAGACGCAGGGACACTCCTGATTCATCAAGTGTTAGATTTATTATTTATACGTCCTAATTTGTAAAACAAACACTCACCCACACAATTTGTGACTGGCCAGTGTGTGCTTTAAAACAAAAAAAAACTTTAAAAAAAGATTTGCTAATTAGTGTGCAGTAGTTGGCATAACTTGCCTAGTCCTATTGATTTCTTCTTTGGGGATGGGAGTTTATCAGCAGCAGTCAAGCACACTGTGTATTAATTTGAAAACCATATAGTTGTGGGCCAGTGGGTACCGGCCCAGTCAGCCCAATTCAATTTCTGTGCTTGAAAATGGGTATGTGATACTCCAAGTGGCCAATTTATACACATATCTGAAGCAGAGAGAGCCTGTGTGCTTATAAATCACTGGATGCATATAATTATGTACTGTGTGCTGAAAGGGATGCTCCCTCTTGGGATATTGAACACGTTACTTCACACTGCAGTTTACTGCACCACGAATTCTCTTCAAATCGCCATATCATAGTTCTTTCCACTGCTGTTTACTTCCCCCTTTGTGCACATACAACTCAAAGTGGCATCAGTGGGAAACCCATCTATGGTCACTGACAGGAAATCCTCTTGGCACAGAGGATGAGCTGATTTCAAACTTGACTGTCTTCTAAACAACATAGATGGCGGGCTCCATTTAAATGAAGCCAGGTTTGTACTGCCAAATGTTTTTTTTTCCAACAACCTCCACCCTCAACAGAAGAATTTCTGTAACAATGGGGACACAAAGTCTTAACGTCACTTTATATCAAACTGCTAAATTTAAATTTAGAAATCTACTTCTAACAATTATTTTTCCTCCTGGGGCTGCGAGATTATGCAGTTAAGTGTTGCCTAAATACAACAGAAAGTGTTGAATTCCCACACCCACAGAACACAGGCACACATGAACATACACTGTCTACACATACACTCACACATAAATACACATTTTTAGCCATTCCCTGTTGTATCCTCACTTTCAACAGTGCTTTCAACTCCGAGAGTAGGGCGTTGGATAAGTGTTTCTTGGATGGATCCCACATTGAAACAATAGAGCAGATAAGGTACAATTAGCTGGGTTTATAGAGTAGAGAGCCAATAGTGGAACTGTCAGTGTATGGAGGTACAGTTAAGAACTGGAAAACCAATCACACTGATTATCAGGCTAGATTTGTTGTCCATGTTGGCTTAAAAGTTGAGTTTCTAAGCCCATTCTTGACCTTAGAAACAACAGGTGACAGAACATGTCCTCTTCATACTTCAAAACTCAATTTTTAAGCCCACATGGATGACAATTGTTATTCATTTATCATTATGCTATATTTCCAACAGAGCAAACTCCATCTGCTGATCAAGATCATTTGATGTGATCGAAAGCTTCCAGAACAGTTTCTAAATAGACCTTAAAATTGAGATTGTTCTGTCAACCATATGTAAAAAGATTCAATATAGATATAAATAATCAATATAAGATTATACATTGTACATAGAGGGATACATATCGCAGTGTTGTTGTTTTTTTTTTTTTTTTTTATTGAAGAAGCCCAAATTTCAAAGGAAAACTCCTCCATTGGAATTTAGTGAGAATGAAACGTCAGTGTTATTTCGACACTTGACTCCTGCCTGTTTACATGTTTTATTATGCCTTCATTTGTCCGTCAAACAGATAGCACTATAGTATTATAGGCTATTCCACAATGTTAAATAGAAAGTAAAAGAAGTGTAAACATTTGATAATGATACAGTAAAAGGACCATTGAATTTAGCAATTATTAAAACATATGTTGCACTTGGTTAACATAGCATAAGGAGAGGGGGAATATTCATAGTATTAAAACCACTCTGCTGCCTTCGCTTCTCTCTTAAAGATGGTTATCTACTGTAAATCAATAGACTTCCTCACTATTGGCATGACTGGGAGCTGACTCAGCTTAATTACCCTCTGGGCCGACCTTTAAATCACACAAATGAGAACAAATAAATAATGACCAGTTAAAGTACCGCTGTCTTAGCACTTTCGTCAAAATCGGTATGCACAAATGAATTGTAAATTTATGGAAATGCAACAAGCGTGAGAAGAGCGTCTTGCATTTTGGGTGACAAATTGAAAGCAGAGGAACACCCGAGAACTGTCTGCCTGAGTGCCAAGTAAGACAGTTAATCTCTACACTGTCCGAGGCCGCTTAATTTCCACTGAAATGTGGCACACATTCCCCTCTCCTTCCGATTCCCCATGTCTTCTTCCCTTATCACTATAATTTGGTGTGCACTGACAATGGGAAATTTGACAGAGCTATTGACAGTAGCTATTCCAGGGTGGGCTAATAACTTCAAGATTTCAGACAATGAGGGGAATATTAAAAAGGATTGTACTGTAGCCTGAATAGAAAGATACAGTAGTATTGTATATTATAGCACCATCACCCCAGAAAACCTTTCTTTAATTTGTCTTATATATTTGTTTCATAAATTATTTTAGAAACCAGTTTAAAGAAATATACCATCCCCACCCATCCAGTTCATCATTAAGGGGGAGAAGCCTCCCTCCTCCAAGAAGATCCTCCTGCAGGAGCACAATTGTGGGAGATGAGGTTTGACGTGGGAAGAAAAATCTTTTTAAAAGTTGTTTAAACATCCCTGAGGCCTTACATGGTCTAAGAAGGCAAAGCTGAGCATCCTGATTGCAATGATGGTCCCGTGGGAAGACGGATGTGAAGAGACCCTGTAGAGGAAAGCCACTAAGTGCGAGGACCTGGTCCAACAATGCAGGGACAAAGGGTGGCCAGCCTGGCTAGTTCCAGTTGAGGTTGGCTGCAGGTGTTTTCCTGCTCACTTAAGTGTGGAAGATGCTCAAAGCTCTGGGAAAAGCAGGAAGGGAGAGGTAGACAGCTGCTCGCAGATTTGGGAAGTCAGAGGAAAGAGCTTCTTGTTGGCTCTGGATTAGGCGGGAGGAGTTAAGCTCGAAGCCATGAGAAGATGGGCAGTGACTGGCCACCACTGCCGACCTGCCAACTGGAGGATATCGTGGTTCAAGCTTGAAACGTCCGAGGATAGTTGGACGCCATGCACCTGACATCTTCTAAAGCATCTTCTTAAACATCTTCAGAAGGCTGCAGTCATCTAATACTAACCCTTTAAATGTTGACATGTTCAAGACAACAAGCATAAAAATCCAGGACAAAAGCTGCAGTTTTTAGAAAATATAAACATTATGTCTACCAGCAGACAATTGTAACCTTTGTCTTGTTTATAAAGGGCAAACTTCAATCCTTGTATCGCTCTACATGAGGAAATAAAGATATTTCCTGAAATGTAAAATGTATTGCTTTAAATGTTTATCACACAGATTATATAAAAAAAATACTGTAACCAGTCTGACATTGCAATACTTCTATCAAAAACCTGAGTCTACTTTTATTCATAGTGTGTGGAATGACTTACGTCCAAACCTCAAGGTCTCCACATCTGCTGCAAGTACAACAGTTGACAACTTAATTTAGTTGTACTAAAGCAATGGATCTTGAGCTTGATGATTTTTTACCTCTGGACAGCAAACTCAATTTGCCAAAGTCTCCAATGACTTTTTGAGAGTCACAACTTTTCAAAATTAGTAAGCTAAGGAATCTGATGTTTGACAGCTTTATTAAGTAATCTTGGGATTTTTCTCTTGTGCTTGTGTGGACATTGCACGCTCTACTTTAAAGCTGCTGCTACAATACAAATTGATCTGTGTGCTGGATGGGAACACTAACAAAGGCCAATCAAAGGCTCTTGTATTGTGAAGAAAATCTGGCAGGATATTTAACTTAGAGGACTAACAAGGTTTTGGACACTCAGAGGACTTTAACTGTCCAGCAGGCTCCTCCACTGAGTAGTGTTGAGTTAAAGAGTTATTTGATAGTTTGAAAAGTTTAATAAAAACACTAACGGGATTCAAATTGCATTGTTGCACTTTTTAATACAACATTAACATTATGGGTTTCTCTTTTACTTTGGTCTAAGGTTGTAAAAGGTTTTAGTGAAATGAATCCTGCAGTGAGAGGACTGGGGCACCTCCCTTTGCAAGATGAACCTTGAATTTAGAGAGCTGAGATTTGATGCCATTAACACTGTGTGTCATGCCACATTGTATAAAATAATTACCATTTCCTAATTGTTTCATTAAACTGTAAACAGCTTATGCAGACATTTTTACGGAACCTCTAATTTATTCATGACATGCAGTAGTACTGTTTGATTCACGTGTTTAACTGCATTTGCAGTCTAGTGAAATGCTAAATGCAGTGTTCACAATGTATTGGTCTAATATTGTACTTCTGTATGTGATTGAGATATGCAGTGATAATATATCCCTGACAATGATTATTTTTACGTTTATAAGTGCATTTTGCTTTTATGTTTTGTTTGTTATTGCATTGTTCTATTGGTACTTGGTCACTCTGCAATGTGAAAATTATCTGTATTGCAATTGACTTGAGAAGCTACTTTAGCTTTTGTGAACATTGTACTACCTCGTGTTAAGGACCAACCCTGAGTTATAGTTAGTTGCTCCTAGAGCTGAAGACAGTGTTTTCTGATTGTCATACTGCAGTGACAAAATGAGAAGGGCATCTCATCTGCCCTGTGGGTCATTAATAGCTCACTGGGAAATGTTTCTGCCTAGTTCTCATTTATCCGTTAATCCTCTATAATTAATTCTCTTTCATTTACCTTGGTTAAAAGAAATCAATAGCACAGGTTTCACTTAGTTTGACAGATGGGCTTCTGTGTTATCCCTCGATGCTGTTTGTGTGTGTGTGTGTGTGTGTGTGTGTGTGTGTGTGTGTGTGTGTGTGTGTGTGTGTGTGTGTGTGTGTGTGTGTGTGTGTGTGTGTGTGTGTGGAGTGACAAAATTGAGTCATCTGAGAGAAGTTGCAACCAAGGTATGAGTTATGTTTTCGAGACTGAAACAAGTATTTTGCACAGGAATATTTACTTAATATTAGACTCAATCTAATCTAACACCAACTGTGGATACACATTTGTTACATACTGTTTTTCACCGCGGAGGGCTCTGATCCTTTGAGCTCTTTGTCTCCTCCCTAACATTTATACACTTTTTTCTGAAGCTCAAAAAGTCAGTCCCAAAGGTTTCAATTAGAAAAGTATGGTGCATCTGAGTGTATTCGATATAATAGTAGAAAGTGATCTCCAGAGTTTTGTAGAAGGGTACTGCTGGAAGAGTTCCTCTGTCTCTAACTTGGCTAATTGGGTTTCTTTCAGCTTTATCCCACAACAGTACATTGAAAAAAGAGAGGAATCTTTCATTTTGAGCTGCAAATCTTAGCAAGTGTACATTGTGATGTGTTATTGCTAAGACAAAAACATTTCCCAAAGCATGCCATAGCTTTACTGTTTATGTATGTCATTTAGTGTTACTGTTTGTTTATCAGAGATACATTATTGTAACTGCATTTAGTATTACTAGTGCCGTGCCCATTTAAAATTGCATGGCCTCCAGAATAGTTGCTTGCAGCTTTCTCTTTAACCGCTTATCCAAACAACTTACACCCGACACTGCATTTCCTTGGGTCCTGAGCTATATATAATATTATATTTTTTATATATATATATATATATTTTAATTAATTCAGTACAATTTGGTTAAGTTAAAGGAACACGCCAACATTTGTCGAAATAGGCCTTATCACGGTCTCCCCTAGCTGTAGATAGGTGGGCCAACCCATTTTTGTCTCAGTGCATGCATTGTTTTCGTCCGATGTAACATCGGCAGCGCCGTCGCTAGTTAGCTTAGCATAGTGAATAGAATCCTATGTTGCCGATTAGCATGTTGCGAGTGCTTTGTAGCATTGCTACATGGGCACAGAGATATCATGCAGCAACTCTGTGTGAGTACAGGTCTATGTATTATGTATTATGTTTACAGTAATCACTTACTCTGTGGACAGCTGTTTATTGGGTCCATCCTGCATTTTTCCCTGTTGACTTTATCACACTGAAAAGAAGTTGAGTACTGCAGGATGCCTCACATTCTCGGGCGGTTGAGTGATCGCAACCTCCAACTCTTCTTGTTCTATTTTGAAAGCATGCAGCTCCTCTTCTGAAAACTCTGGTTTGTAGAGGTATGCTTCTAGATCTTGACTGTCTGAGAAGTCATCCTCTTTGTTTCTCACAAAATCTGCCATATTCATTGCCATTCACTGTCTACTTTAGGAAAAATAGAGAGCTATTCATTCAGCCAGGTATGTTGACATAAGTTGGGGGGTTTAAGGTGCTGCCCGATATCTCTGCGCCATGTAGCAGTGCTTCGGCTGTGCTTCCACCCAATATGGTCCTAAGTCAATATCTGCCTAGGAAATCATCTCGTCTTAATCTGCATTGCTATTTCTACTTTGTATGCCAGCCTCAAGAGGAAATTAGGTTGTTGTTGTTTGTTTGTTGGCTCACTTTTACTCACAACATGCTAACCGGCAACATAAGATTCCATTCACTATGCTAAGCTAACTAGCATATGCTAACTAATGCATGCACTGAGACAAAAAATGCGTTGGCTTACATATCGACAGTTAGGGTAGACCGTGATAAGCTCTATTTCAACAAATGATGGCGTGTCCCTTTAATTAAAGTAAAAATAAGATAAGGTGAATTAAGATGAGTAAAGATCATAACTGGAAAGAAAAACAATGTGCTCCTGGTATGACTTAATGACCTTAACTGCATTTCCAACATGAAAGCATGTCATATCACTATGAAATCACATAAAGTGCCAATTAGCTAAAATCTAATTTAAATTACGTTAAGGTTGAGGTATGTTAAGATAAAGAATAGTTTAGATTAGTCACGATAAAGATGTGGTTGAGGTAAAATTACTTACATTGAATAAAATAAATGAATTAAAATAAATTGACATTTAACAAATTAAGATATGTTAAGAGTTAATCTTATTAAACACTTAAGATTAATTAAGATTTCCAATATTGAAATGATCTCTGTTAAATTAAGCCTATTAAAAATAATATTCACAGATGAAGGCTGAGAAAAAAAGATAAATCAACGTAAGTGTCCTAAGACTGCATAAAGCTGCTAAATAGCCTGTGCTAATTATCAGGCCTTGCTATTTGGCCAATGGCAGTGAAAGTGGAATATGACTATGACATTGGTTCAGTTATGGTAGGGCAACGCCATCAACAGCACACATCCATTTTTGATGATGGAGTAGCAAATAAACTGTCCCAAATGGCCTCCATTTTACTTCGCCTCCTCCTCTCCCCTCCTTTTTTCATCCCTCTCTCATCATATTTCTTGTAGAGGAAGTGGAGAGGGAGGAGAGGAAAAGATCTACCTAAGTGGTACTCTGAGGGGGCAGGATGGAAAACCATTGTGCAACAGATGTGACCTTTTATGCTGCAGTTTCAACATGAAAGCAAGCAACTCTACTATTACTGCTCAAAAGTGAAAATATGCTTTCAAAGTTGAATATGATGCTGAAAAAAAAAAAAATCTTTCTGGCTATTTATGGCTTAGCTTTTTCTAATCCTCACGATCTCACTGATGTTTAGAATCAACAGAATATAATGTTTTTCTTTCTTTTGAATTAGTCGAAATGAGATCAAAAGTGTTTGCCTCAATTTGCAGTGAAGTGGAAATACTGGTGACATTAAGGCTGTAGCACTGACGGAGGAAGTAAAAATCTATCACTTAATTAAAAGTAGACATTATCTAGTGGGACTCTGCTCTCACTGTAAATGCCCTCCAAGGAATCCTGAGAGGTTACGCCTGCCTTCACTAAAAGCTGCTGCATTAGAAAGCAGTAGTTCATACTTTTACAATTTCATGTTGACTCTAAATTCAACCAGAACTAGTCTACTGTCCAGTACTCATTATCTTAGGTGATTGACTGAGGTTACTGACTGGACTTCCAAAGATTTTGTTTGTCTTTTATTTTTGAGATTTATTTTGTTTTAATATCTTTCCTCATTATAGTCAATTAACTGTTTTTTTGGCCACGTAGGGGCAACAGAACAAGCTATAAACCAAATTTTACATTAGCCAACTAGTTCTTAAACCAACACATCTTCATACCTAAACATTATAGGTTCATTTCCAAAGACTCGCAAAACGACACAAAATCAACAGTTGTATTTATTGCTGTACAGTGGTGGTTTAATCATGTGACCGTAATCATGTAACTGTTATATTTAATGTAACAGGCACAGGTTCGAACACATTTTGTTGTGAAACAGAACTAGTTACGTTTAGGCAACAAAAACACTTACTTAGGATAAGTAATTGTAATTTCCCCACTGGTGATCAATAAAAAAAAAAAAGTAAAGTATAAAAGTATAAAACATCAGGGATTGGCGTTAAATGGGTCACATAAAACTACTAAAATGAGGGTGTGATGTCACATTGTCATAAAGTCACAGACTGAGTTCCATAAAACTTGTTCAGTTTCCAAGTGAAATTAGTGAGTGAGTGAAAGTCCTGTATTTGTTTGACCCACGCAAAATACTGTCACATCACTTTCTCCTTTCTTTCTCACAATAATTACAAAACAAGGGTTTTGTTTACTGAAAGCCACTCCCTGTTGCTGCTGGAGTTGGTGAGAGCTGGACACTAAATCAAACCGGTAAAGTTGCTGCTAATTAAACAAAAAGCTATAATATGCTCAACCACTCAGTAGAGCTAAGGGGAAACTACATAATTAGTAACACCATTGACACCTGTCATTTGACTAAAATCCCATCCAACTACCGGCCAATAACCTGCCTCTGCACAACATGGAAGCTCCTGTCAGGCATCATAGCCGCTAAGATGAGTAGGCAAATGGCTCAATACATTCACAGGGCCCAGAAGGGAATAGGCAGTGACACCAGAGGAGCCAAGCACCAGCTACTGGTGGATAGAGCAGTCACTCAAGACTGCAAGACCAGGCAGACCAATCTCTGCACTGCCTGGATTGACTACAAGAAAGCCTACGACTCAATGCCACATACTTGGATACTGGAATGCTTGGAGATGTACAAGGTCAACAGGACACTAATAGCCTTCATCAAGAACTCAATAAGGCTGTGGAAAACAAGTCTGGAAGCCAACTCAAAGCCAAATGCACAAGTCACCATCAAGTGCGGCATATACCAAGGCGATGCATTATTCCCGCTGCTGTTCTGCATATGCCTGAACCCCCTCAGCCAGATCATCAAAGACTGGCTACGGATACCGATTCCGAAGCGGAACAATCATCAGTCACCTCCTCTGCATGGATGACATCAAGCTGTATGCCAGAAATGAGCGAGACATCGACTCACTGATCCACACTACCAGGATCTACAGCAACGACATTGGAATGTCGTTCGGACTGGACAAGTGTGGTCGCATGGTATCAAAAAGAGGGAAGATGATCAGAACTGAGGGGATCAAACTACCAGAAAGCCACATTGCAGATGTTCAGCTACAAATACCTTGGGGTGCCACAGGCTAACGGAAACCATGAGGAAGCAGCAAGGAAGACCACCACAGCCAAATACCTACAAAGAGTGAGGCAGGTCCTGAAAAGTCAGCTGAATGGGGAAAAACAAGAGCCGAGCCATCAACACATACGCCCTGCCAGTCATCAGATGGTATAATAAACTGGCCAAAGGAGGAGATAGAGGCTACTGACATCAAGACGAGAAAGCTCCTCACAATGCATGGAGGGTTTCACCCCAAATCCAGCACCCTGAGACTGTACACCAAGCGTAGCGAGGGAGGCCGAGGACTAGTGAGTGTCAAGACCACATTGGAAGTCCCAAGGTCAAAATGGAAGACACCTCCTAAGGTAGTCAAGAATGACCGAGCTAAGATCCTGTGGGACTTCAAGATCCAGACTGACAAACTGGTGATGGCTAACCAACCAGACATTGTGTTGATCGACAAACAGCAGAAGAAGGCAGTAGTGATAGATGTGGCGATCCCAAGCGACTGCAACATCAAGAAGGAACACGAGAAGCTTGAGAAATACCAAGGGCTGAAAGAGGAGCTAGAAAAGATGTGGAAAGTAAGAGCAACAGTGGTGCCGGTGGTAATTAGAGCACTGGTGGCTGTGACCCCCAAACTGGGAGAGTGGCTCCAGCAGATTCCAGGTAAAACATCAGAGGTCTCTGTCCAGAAAAGTGCAGTCCTAGGAACAGCTAAGATATTGCGCAGAACCCTCAAACTCCCAGGCCTCTGGTAGAGGACCCGAGCTTGAGGGTGACACATACCACCCCAGAAGGCGTGAGAGGAGGATTTTATTTATTTTTTATATATACACAGTGGGGGAAATAAGTATTTGACCCCTTGCTGATTTTGCACGTTTGCCCACTTACAAAGAATGCAACGATCTATAATTTTAATCATATGTACATTCTAACAGTGAAAGACAGAATCTCAAAGAAAATTCCAGAAAATCACATCATATGAATTTATTAAAATTGATAACCATCTGATGAGGAAAAACAAGTATTTGACCCCCTGGACAAACAGCATGTTAATATTTTGTAGAAAAGCCATTATTGGCCAGCACAGATGTCAAACGGTTTTATAGTTGATGACAAGGTTTGTGCACATTTCGGCAGGGATGTTGGCTGCAGACAGCCTCCAAATCATTCAGGTTCCGAGGTTGTCGCCTGGCAACTCGAATTTTCAATTGGATTAAGGTCTGGAGACTGGCTAGGCCACTCCAGAACCTTGATATGCTTCTTCTTCAGCCACTCTTTGTTGCTTTGGCGGTGTGCGCTGAAACACCCATCCTCGACCCATCTTCAGCTCTCTCACTGAAGGAGATGTTGGTCCAGAACTCCACGATACATGGCCCGTCCATCCTCCCTCAATACGATGGAGTTGTCCCGCCCTTGGCTGAAAAACACCCCCAAAGCATGATGTTGCCACCACCATGCTTGACGGTGGGGATGGTGTTCTTTGGGTTGTACTCGGTGTTCTTTGCCCTCCAAACACGACGAGTTGAGTTGAGGAGTTCTATTTTGGTCTCATCTGACCACATCACCTTCTTCCAGGCCTCTTCTGAGTCGTCCAGGTGGTGAATGGCGAACTTCATGCGGGCCTGTACATGTTTCTTCTTGAGCAGGGGGACCTTGCGTGCGCTGCAGGATTTCAATCCATGACGGCGTAGTGTGTTACCAACCGTTTCTTTTGTAACTGCGGTCCCAGCTGCCTTCAGTTGATTCATCAGTTCCCCCCTTGTGGTTTTAGGATGATTCCTCACCGTTCGCATGATCAGGGACACCCCACGAGGCGAGATCTTGTGTGGAGGCCCAGACCGAGGGAGGTTGGCGGTGGTGTGGTGCTTCTTCCATTTCCTGATTGTTGATCTTTTCTCTCCAAGTTGCTTTCCGATTCTGTTGTAGCCCATCCCAGCCTTGTGCAGATCTACAATCTTGTCCCTGATGTCCGTAGAAAGCTCTTTGGTCTTGCCCATGGTAGTGATGTAGGATGCTGGTTGTTTGGGTGTTGACAGGTGTCTTTTATACAGGTAACGAGGTGAGGCAGGTGTATTTGATGTAGATAATTGGTTGGGATTGGGGCTGTGTCTTAAAGAAAGACTAACTGGCTTGTAGGAGCCAGAATACTTGCTGTTTGGTAGGGGGTCATATACTTGTTTTTCCTCATCAGATGGTTATCAATTTTTATAAATTCATATGATGTGATTTTCTGGAATTTTCTTTGGGATTCTGTCTTTCACTGTTAAAATGTACATATGATTAAAATTATAGATCGTTGCATTCTTTGTAAGTGGGCAAACCTGCAAAATCAGCAAGGGTCAAATACTTATTTCCCCACTGTGTGTGTGTGTGTATATATATATATATATATATATATATATATATATATATATATATATATATATATATATATATATATATATATATATATATATATATACAGTAAAAGTATAAACACAAGGACACGGTAAACAGTTAACAAGCATTCTGATTAAACTGCTCATAGCATAACATCTCTGGTGATAAAGTATATTGGCACCATTTATGTGCACTAGTGGGTTTGATGGTGTAACAGTGCAGTTACATTTACTAATTATAATTTCAAGCTCAGGTAGCATCTGTGGAGATGTGCTGGTTTGTCAAAAAGCTTGTGACTGCTAAACAAGAATCCTGTACTAAGAGAGTAATTACTGTACAGGAATCTACAGCTTCCCACACAGAACAGAAGTTGAGAAACAATAGATGGTAGAGCACAGCCAGAGACTTCCCTTGGTGCAATAAAACCACATGAGCAGAACTGAACACTGACAATAAAAAATACAATCGATGGGAGTGCGTCACGTTTCCTATCCCATTGACAGATTATTTCATGGATCACAGCAAACAAAACTGTGTCTCATTCAACCGAGGGAGTGTCTCAGCTCCCGTTCTCCAGTATGTTGTTGTTGCAGCTGTTTAAGATGTTGTCCACAGTGGAATTAGACAGACAGCGAGGGCACTGGAAGGTTTCAGTCTGACAAACTGCAGATGGCAAAAAAGAGACAGGCAGACGGGGAGATTCACATAATCTAAGTCATTATCAGACGTAAATGAACAGAAAGTGCAACCATCTCAAACGAACAAAGTGATTTCACAGATCACTGATACCCTTTTCTGGAGATGGCAAATTAATGGCTGCACTATATATTTTTTTCCTGTGCTGTGCAAGTCCTCCTGAGTGCAATAACACTGAGTGTAAGGGCTTGCCATCAAGAGGTGAAATCGTTTTCTGCCCTGGACACAGAGCAAAGTGAATGGGGGGAATTGATAATGGGATTCACTTAATTGTAAATTAACAGAATCTTGTTAATAGGATTCTGTTAATTTAAGATGTGTTTCCTTATTGATTAATTTGCTCTTTCTGCAGCGTGTGTAAAATGATGTTAGAGGATAATCACCAGTACCCTTAAATTACTAAGAATTGAATGTGTAGCATGTCATTAATCAAGCTGATGATCATGAATAAGGATGCAGATTTACTTTATGCTCACAGTTGTTGCCAGCAGCAGTCTGCAAAATCTATTTATTCTAAATTGGTATTGATGCAGCGGTGTGAATGTAATATACCACTGCATTGATGTAATTTATGTTTAGGCATTTTTTTCAGAATGTGACGTATGTGCATTTAGATATGTTAGAGAAATATCTCTGTTACAAAATGACATAGGTTTGGAGGGTTCTCTTTAAATAACATCTACCGGAATAGTTTAGATCAGTTTGTTTAGTCAATACACAACAGTAAATCCGGAAAACACTCCTCTAGGATGTTATTGAACAAGCAAATTGAATCTCAGAAATTCCTGCAGGGAGTGTATTATTTATTATCCTCTAGAAGCCAACTCTGTGTCGATACAGTCAGTGTGTTACAGTACATCCTGTAAAATTTAAATACTGTTTGTCCCAACCCACCCTCAAGACTGTGTTTCTATTCAGCATTGCCAAACTGCCTCAGTGAATCATGATTTGTTTTTATTTGTCGTTTTCTCGCACAGAATCTGGAGGTGTTAGTGTTGGAGGTGGGGGCAACAGGTAACACAGTGAGAAACATGCTGAGAAAATAGTTGTGCATTGGAACTGCCTCAGAAAATATCTGCCGTTGAGCACACTGTACATGATTGTACTTTACTTGAGTCTTTTCTTTTCATGCCATTTTCTACTTCTACTCCACTACATTTCAGAGGAAAATGTTGTACTTTTCACTCCTCTACATTAATCGGACAGCTTCACTTACTAGTTACTTTACAAATTAAGATGTTTGCACAAAAAAATGTAGTTTATAAAATGCAATGTTTTATTATAAATTAAACTACCCAATAAGTACAGCTAAAATGATTAGCCAATTAAACACTTGACCGACACAACAGTTTTGATCATTTCTAGAAATGTCCTGCATTGAGTACTTTTACTTTTAATACTTTCTGTATCCTACCTTTTCCTCATAATACTTTGTTTTACTTAAGTAATTTCAATGCAGAACTTTTACTTGTCAAAGTATTTTTATTATGTGGTATTAATACTTTTAATTAAGTTAAGGATGTGAATAATTTTTCTGACACTGACTGTTACCAGCAGGGGCAGACTTTACTAATCATTTATGTATATACTACCGGTTAAAAGTTTGGGGTTACTTTGAAATTTCCATTGCACTCCATTATAGACAGAATACCAGCTGAGATCAGTTGCATTGCTTTTTTTAACCAGGACAGCAGGTTTCAGATTACATTATGCGCTTACATAATTACAAAAGGGTTCTTCAATGTTTTCTCAGTTAATTTTATAAAATGGTATTAGATTAGGAAACAGAATGTGCCTTTGGAACACTGGATGAATGGTTGCTGATAATGGGCAATGTAGATATTGCATTAAAGATCAGCCACCCACTCAGATCAGCTGGTATTCTTTCTATAACGGAGTGGTATGAAAATTTGTAAGTGACCCCAAACTTTTGACCGGTAGTGTATGTACTGTATGTGTTGATGAAAAAGTGGCTTGTAACTTAAGTTGCAGTTGTAAGTTATTATAAAGCCACTTTTCCATGGAAACAATTTTTAATCTCTGTTTGGTAAATATAAAGCTGGGGCCAGGAGACACTTATCTTAGTTTAGCATAGACGCTCAGTACAATCAGTACAAAAACTAACAAAATTGTAAAAATTTGTAAAAATGGCAAATTGCCATTGTATAGGAGCAGCTTTTCTACATCTATACTATTCTATATTATATACAAATTCTACACTATTACTAATTATCATTGCTAACATACAAATATTTTGTGTTTGAATGATTAAAACCAAATACTCTGCACTCTCATCACATTCAATTTCAAGTAAACACAGTAATACAATTTGATTTAAGAGATTTTTGTTAATTTAATTCCAGTTCTATGTTATGGCAGTGTGTGCAGTCTATGCAGATGAATGGTGTGTGAAATGTTAAAGTAAGGTGGTTAAATAAATGCCAGCTAACTGATTAATACAATTAATGTCTGTAAACACAAAACATTGTTGGCCAAATCATAGCCTACATCTAGTGTTACAAAGCTGACTTAATACTTTGTTCATTATATATTTCAATGACAACACAAAAAAGGAAAAATTCCCAATAGATCCAAAATGTTCAATAAGGATATCAGACACTTTCATATGGGATCCACAACATCATATTTGATTTGTGGCAAATGGTACCTCAGGCTGAACAGTCATAGCATTATGCATGATTCTTTCACCACTAACAGCAGCAGTTTTTGCAGCATGATTTTCTCTTTCTGTGAATTCATCCATGTAACTGCCCTCCACAACAGACTCCAGTCTCACATCCAATCGGTCCATCTGCACAGGAGTGACCAGCACAAAAGGCAATGATTAAAATCTTGGCTCTTTGTTTTTGTCTTTCCCCCCCAAGGCAAAACGGCCTATTTTCTATTAGTTTTCAACATTCACACTTCTTCAAATATGTGAGCAGGTTCAAAGGAACACAGATATGAAATTAAAGGCAAAAGAAACGCCACAATGATATAGATTCAGGCCGGTAGTTGATCCATGCGTGTAAAAACAAAACATTTCAGACAGTTTGTGTAGCAGTACCACGTTTGATCATACATTAGCTGTAGATGTCTCAACAGTATGTCAATGAGAGGAGAGAAAACACCATCAGTTTATTGTACACATGCAGTCTATTTAAAGGGAAAACTAAATACCGTAGCTTCACATATGATGTATGTATGTGCCAGTTAATGGGTGTGAATGACAATCTCTGAGTGTTTTATAGAAGATTTAGTGAAACAGTCACATTTAGGCAGGAAAAAACGTTTTTGTCTGAGACATTACTCGTATAGCTTATTGCAAATATATATTACCAAAGGAGCCATTGTACTCTGTCAGGACTGCTTGTCGGATGGTTTAATGGCTTTGAAACACACACACATTTCCGACATTGGATTAGCGGGTCTGCGTCTTACTATTTCTTTTTGAACCAAAAATCCGACATTCATTCAGTTCTCTCGCTCTCTTTAACTCTTTTTTTTCCATTTATCTACTTCTGTGACTTTCCATGTGAATGACCAAGTACAACATTATCAATGCCTTTCAAAAGACACTTTTCAACAGAGGAGCTCAGTACAAACAAATTGTAATCAACACATTGTCAAGTGAACTGATTGTCCATTGTCACTGACCGAATCAGTAGGTTGTATCAGGGTAGATCCACTTACTGGTGACCGAGAGCTCAATTTGTAAAAGCCGCGAAAAACAATCCCAATCTTATCAATCTCAGCCATCAATAATAGGCTGCTGAGTTAATTAACTTTATGTACTGTGCTTGAGCGTATACTGTAGGCAAGTTTTGTACTGAACTGAACGTGGCAGCTTGGATTTGTATCCTACCGTAACAGACTAAACTTCTGAACTTCAGTCAGAATACACAGTTGGGCCATATGAATAGTGATGTGTTCACTTGTTGAAGTACTGAAGTGCATTTGAACACTGAAGCAACCGCTTAAAAAAAGCAAACAAACTACAAAGTGACCACAAATCTATGAACTAAACTACACAAAGGGATTAAAATGAGCAAAGTGATTTGTGATTTCCACCTCTACTATCTGAAAATGTGAATATGTGTATATGTGTTACCCCCATATTGAAATGGTATTGCGTCTCCCCCTTTTGTATGCCGGCCGGCTATTTACTCTGCCTTTGAGTGTGGCCGTTCGGGAAACAACTATAAACAGTTTTGATTTCCAACGTGGTCGACAACACACTTACAAACTGGTTCTGAACAGGCACGGCGAGGCCCTTTGGTCAAATGATCATATTTAATACAAGTGAATGTCTTTAACTGCAGAGGGAGTCTGACAGACAGATAATAGACAGTCAACTGTGGAAACTTTGAAAGAAAAATGGATGACTGTGACCAGTTGAAATGTTATGATTGTACTTGCATCACATCTGTTGGCAGAGACTTCAAAATGTGTGGCTGATGACTTTAGACCACCAGCTTTCTTTGGTATAATAGCTTTGATACTTGACTGCTGTGGCTCACTTTGTCAGCGCTTCCCTGTCAAACTGTCAAATTCTTGAGCTTTTGACATGAGCAGCAGAAAGATATTTTTAAATTATATTGTAATGCTGCTCATATTTATTTATTTATTTTCAATGTTATGACAGAATACTGACAGGCGAATTAGTATTATCTCATTTTATTTTACTTAACCACAACTAAATGCAGGTTTGTCAACACATTAAACTCATGTCTCATGTCAGCTCTGTATCCTCATCAGCTCATGGCCTATCCTCCCTGCTCAGGCAGTAATGACATTATAACAAAGGCAAGAAATAAACACTGATTAATTATGTGAACTTTATATAAGATTTTGCCCGGGGGTCTAGAAATGACTTTAATCCTCTTCCTTTAGTCTCTTTGAAAAGCAAAACAAAGGGACTGATTTTAAGCCTTTGAGATGCAATCCTTGTAATCAACAACAGATTCCAGTTAATATCCTGGCCTTTTGATATCTTATCTCATTAGAAAACAATAAAGTACTCCAGTTGTCTGCTCTGTTCTGACCAGCCATCAAAATGGCACATGCACACTGAAGGAAACATTGAAATGTCTTTAAATATATGAAATGTCTGTTATTACTGGAAATGTCTTTTTACGTATAGAAGTGCCATAGTTAAAGGCCTCATAAAGGCCAATAGGTTAAAGGAAGTTCACAGGTTTACAATAGATGACTGTGTGGTTTAAACTGCCTAGAAATGCTTGAGAAAGAGGAAGCGTGGAAACTTTACGTATCGCTGGAAATAGGAACAGAATGTCTGGACTGGCTGAAGGTGCCAGACGGTGTGTCGGACAGATGCAAGAACGAGGAACATGAGGAAGAATAAGAAGAGGACGCTATAGAGATAGGGGTGTTCAGACTTCTGAAGAGACTGTTTGGCACTAGGGCAAGTTAGTCTTGAAGTAATTCTGTCCGTATGCATACATATGTTCTTACAATACTGTTTACTAAACTGTTGTCTAAGAATCTCATGTCCTTGAGTCATTTCAGTATACTGATTGAGGATCAACGAACATGCAGTGGAAGGGCTAAATTGGGACAGGTAATAGTAGAATCCAATTAGCCTTGGGCCTTAGAGCTAAAATCATCTTCAGCACCCACATATTTCAGCCAAGGTTAACATTATAGTGACAGAAAGAAGTTGGGGATTTCTGTGAGCTTTGTTTTAGACCCGCAATTTCTACACTCTACTGGAAATTATAGAATTAGCCATACATACATTATCTTTGGTCTGCTCACATTTCAGTGTAATTTTTCACATTGAAAAGACCAATCAGGAAATAAAGTCTTCATAATAAAGTCTACATGCATCTAAGGCGCCCTTATCACCCCGTTCAAACTAGCTCAAGCTGCAGAACTGGGACTATTGCTGAGCGTTCCCTCTAAATGAAAGAGATTGAGTTTTATCCGGCCTTTACAATTAGAAGGAGACACTGAGCTGGGTTTGGTTCGATTGCCTCAAGTTATTAGCTCAGGGTAATTAAGTGTGCATTATTCTCCCAACATCAAAATTATTTTTTTAATTTTTTTGCAGTTCTCTGTCATTGTAGGCAGGGCGTTCGCTGGTCTGACTCGTGGAGATACCCGCAAGCCGACCCTGCGAGAGCATAAAGACATAGTGCCAAAAGGAAAGGAGGGGATGACACAGAGACACAAAGACTGTCCTCAGAAAACCTTGTCAATGACTTCAAAGGTCTGTCAGTGTCTCTGTAGGATTTTGATAACAAGGGTTTGGGATTTGAATGGTTGAACTACAGGGAGAACGGTTATATAGAAGAAAAATTGTTTTATGGTGACTATTACTCCTATGCATTGCTATGTAGAATTTATCTTTTTTAAAGAGTTTACATAATTATTGATAATGTTGAAGTGAGAATGGTCTCACATTGTAAAATTGTTTGTTATATCATTAAAATTCCAAATATCACACTTTAACAATTTTAGCTGTTGTTTAGTCCCATCTGTGATTTGAGCACTCTTTTTTCGTAATAACAGAAAATAATACTGAAAACGATTTACTCTTACTCAAAGTAACAATCTCAAAAATCTCAGTTTCACTCTCCTCTGCAGCACCTATGGCGGTGAGTGTAATTGCAGGTGTGTGTTGGATCTTACTTTCAGTTGTTTTTGAAGTTTCATCATCTGTACTCATCGCTCCTTTCATTGTTTGTTGGGCCATGGTAAGTGTTTTTTTGCAATGCTAGCAGAGAACGGAAAAAACAATTCCCCTCTTCTCACACAAGTGAGTTGAAGAGCAGGTCTGTTGCATTAGCTCAGCCTACCCTCTCTACTATCACCCCTTATTTTCCTGGGAATACTGCCACAGACACCCAGTTTGCAATACTTTGCAGGGCTTTGGTCAGTTGGCCATAGGCTCACTCACCATTGTGTTACCTCATTCTGCAACAGAAGGTGACTTAATAGACATGTATTTAAATGAAAATCTTGTAGAAGGCATACATACAAGATCTGAGTACAACTTCCACCACTACTTAAATTTTAAGACATGACTGAAGTCGGAGTGAAAGGATATTGATGTTGTGACACAACAAAAGGAAAATGAAAATGTGTTTTTCATCACTGACTCCATATATTGAAATCGTTCTATAATTCATTGCTTCACTCTTGCAACTGCAAAACCTTTTTTTTGATAACAACAATGGCATAAAACACATACAGTATGTCTCACAAAAACAAACAAGCCCAGCGCAGGAACATATGTATGGTAAAATGCACTGGAGCTGCTTTGGGACAGTACAGGCTCTACTTGTTGTGTCAGTGCAGCAGTGAGCCAACAGAAAAGCCAGCTAAAATAAACACAGCCTTGTCTTCTCACAACTCTGGTAAAAGCTCATAGCCCTTTATTAATTCAGAAGCCTTTACTGCATTTTTGGATGACTCTAGGTTCGCCTGTCAGTACGTCTCAGAGAATAAATAAATTAAAAGCAGTTGCAGCTGGAGATCTAGACGCTGATGACTGTAATGTAGCCTGAATTTTTTTTTTTTCCTTAACAGCTCCAATTTCCACATGAATACATATAATATAGATATGTTTTCATTTGATAAAGACAACCGAACAACCATTGGCTACATCTACCTTCACATCACTGACTACAGATATGTGAAGATATGTTTCTGAACTGTCATTGTAGAAAACAGCATGCAGGATATGAAAAAACAACAGTTCAAAACTAAATGGGGCCCACATCTCATCATCACCATCGTTACCTCTATCAGAGTTTGAGTTGTTGAACTGCCATCATACCTTTTACATTAATGCAGGTGAAACAAAATCACTTTAAGCCAATCAACATCAGCATAAGCCTTCAACCCACCTGATGCACTGTGACAAGCTTTGCTTCCTAATTTGCAAAAAGCTACAGAAGAAATTCATTTAGCAGAAGCAAACGTCAACCTTGGGATTTGGATTTTCAGAATTGCATGCATGGTGGTTGACTGTCCTATATTTGCATACAGACTGTCTATGTACATACTTGTTGGAGCAGGATTGATACATAAGATTACAGTGACCAAAAGGTTGGCATGGCTTATCAGATGTGAATGAGTAGCATTTGCCCCTCACTAATTATCCACCTATGACGAACTATTGAGCTAGAAACGCACTCCCGCCCAGTAGCCAAGTCTGAGACTGGTAGTTCTGGGAAAATTCCAGGTGTGACTGTTTTGAGTCAACAGCAGATAATTATATGCTAGCAGCAAGGCTCTAGAGATGGCAATGTTGGCCCACCAAATATCTCAACAACTAAGAGGTAGATTGCCATGAAATTGTGTGACTTGATGATGATCCCCTCACCTTTCCTCTAGCACCACCATATGGTCAAAATTCCAATTTGGACTTATTACTTAACGAAATGTATGCAAAAAAACCCTCCTATCAGCCTCATGTGTATTTTGTGTTTAGTGCCAATTAGCAAATGTTAGCATGCAGACATGCTAAAAAGAGATCGTAAACACTATACCTGCTAAACATTAGTACTGCCTCACAGTTTTGCTAGCATGGCTGTAGACTCTTGGTCTCATTATTTTCCAAACAGTCTTTTTTTATTTTGTGAAGTTTGGTGAAGATTATCTCAATTGGACTCAGAGACTTCAAAGCAACATCACCAATAAACTTTTGTCAAAACAAGTCTTTTGGTGTTTTTAAAGTAGGCTACTTAAAGGCTACTTCTGACGCTGGCGTCCACCAGTGATGGTATCAAAAAAGACACTTTGTCAAATGGCAAAGGATTGTCAGGATTTCATAATTTGAAAAATACAGTTATAAATCATTAAAAAAAATCACATATAGGGGCTTTAGGCAAGCAAATGTATATCTGACTTTTTAAAAATGAGACTATCTGGGTTATCATCTTTGATTTAAAAACATTTAACTTCAATCTGCAGTAAAGCCACTGGGCCAATCCAGTGCCATTCCAGTGTATTTCAGTGTTTGGATTTGTTTTGTTAAATGTATGTCAATTTGTTTCACACACTTCAAAGCAATGTCAGTGTGCATAATTTCATATAAACTCTTTTATCCCTATGGGTGGGATTAAAAAAAAAAAAAAAATCTGATTATGGTGCCTCCTAGTGATAAATACAAATACAATGTTTCAAACAGCAAATCATTTTCTTATTTCTCTACAAACAAACTGTCAGAATGTTTTGAACTACACTATAATCACAAAAGATCTACTACCATGGGGCTTTAAAGTCAAACTCTAGTCATGTGCTTCTTATTAAGAAAAATTAATATATTAGTATGAAAATGCATAATTTCTTATTAAAATAAGAACATCTGAGATATATCTATTAATTAAAAATGTGTACCTAACATCTACAGTAAAACCATAATTCGGCCAATCAGCATCATTCTCAAACACTCTGTCGAAAGCCATCATCCTTCTAGGTTTTGTCAGGAAGACCAAGCATATATTTTAAAGATGGACTTTTATATGTTGGTGTCATTGCCATTGTCATTGCTCTGTAGCTCTGTATTTACAGTCTGACTGATCTTTAACTTAACCGTGTTCAGTAAATTTCAGCCATTTGAGGATTGAAATTAATCTGATGTGTGAACACATTTTCATCCTGGCAATTTTCAGTTCTTACAATCTAACAGAAAAGGGCGACCGATAGTGATAACAGGATCCAGTCTTAATCTGTAAAATACTTCTGTCAAAAGTATCTCCAAATTACTTTTGACATGAGCACAAAAGGGTAAAGGGCTCTTTAACAGTTCATTTGATATGGTTGAAAATTCCCACCAGTGCTGAAAGCTGACAATGTGAACTCTTAACATTTCACAGTCGTAGTCTCATTTCACTATCAAAGTAAAACGAGAATGAGGCCAAAAAGCTACTGATGTGCCACAGTCTAAATACTCTCAGAGCTGTGTGTTCTCGCAGATGTTTGACTCTATCCTGACAGTTTTTCAACCTGAAGTATAAAAGCACGGAAAGAGAATCTGTCCTTATTCATGTCAACCAATCATTTTCTTCTCTGTAGCATCTGCCAATGTTACTATGAATGCCATGAAAGCAGCTTTATCCTGCTCTCAAGGACAAAATATAACACTAACAAGTTTTTATTAGCACACTTCATTGTACCAGGCATCTCGGAGGACTGCTGTTTTGCTCTGAGCTGTGTAGGAGGTTTGAGAGGATTGCTGTGTTTCATTGTAAAGACACACGGCAGTAGAGCTCGAGGTGCCAGTTGCTTTGGCAGCGTGCAGCGATAGAGCTGAGTAGATGGACTCTCATTGTGTACAGAATGTTTGCTGCAGAATGTGTGGCCCTGCAAATACTGACGCTTGGTCAGTAGCTCTCAGCGTCAGATACCGATGCAAATATCACTCTTTAGCATCTGTAGGAAATGCACCGGGCAGAGCAGCAGTTTCGCCGTGGCGCTGTAAGGGGTAGGTTGGGGTGGTAGATGGGTCAAACAACATGGGACTTCCACCCAGGAGACCAGGGTTTGTGTCCTTTTCTTGTCCGACGTGTCACTGAAATGCAAATTTTGTAACCCCACCCACTTTTCTTAAACCTTACTTTCCCATTATTGTGCCATATTTGTCAGTTAAATATCCGTCCCGACCCAGAGCATCCCAAACAAGCCTGTTGAAAATTACGCTGAAGGGCTAGATGCTAAATGAGACTTTTTGCATTAGTAACAAATGCCAAAGGCACCCAACCAAGTGTCGCTTTTTGAAGCGCTGGGAGTGAGAATGTGTTGATTATTAAAATGAACAAACTGAAATTATATGAAATCTTTTCCTGGATATTTTGTGGTGAAAGAAGTAATCAGATGTAAGTAAAAGTAGCAATACCACCATGTTAAAATGCTCCATTACATGTAAATGTTTCTAAGGTGAAAATACCAAAGTATTATAAGCAAAATGCACTTAAAGTATCAAAAATAACAGAATTCAATGTAAAAAGAATGCTGTCAGTGATTGTTACCTGGCATGTATAATGTGTCATATTATTATTCCAGATGCATTAATTAATGCCGTAGCATTTTCATGTTGTAGTTAGTTGAGCTAATTTGAACTATTCTATATACTGTTGGGTAATATTATTTACATAAATATCCATAATATTTTATAAGCTGTGTATGTATAAATCTGTAATTGGTAGCTGTCAAATAAATGTGGTGGAGTTAAAAGTACAAGATTTTCTTCTGAAATTTAGTGTGCAGCACAAAGCCCAACACAAGTGTCTTTGCTACTTTAAGACCGACACAGTTGTCAATTTCCCGTCCAGCCCACGTTTTAAATAGCAAATGCACCTACGCCCATGTTTGTGTTTGTTTACCTTACGTAAGAATTTGCATAGAGTGTGTTATCTCAGTGAGGATTGTTCATAGCGTTTGGCTGCACTGAGCTTGTTTTGAGACGTGTGTTATGAGTTGTGTTGATTGGAAGGAGTTTTGCAAGTGATGTGAACTGTTTAGCTCAGGTGACTGTTGGTAATGTAGACTGTAGTTTGAGTTTTGCACATGTGGATTTGGTTGTGCCCACTTTCGTTTAGCAATATGAAAAACTGTAATAAATGAATGGTTATTTGCTAATAAGGTTTTAAATGCTAAATGATTTGTTTTCAGTGTACAAGAGTTCATAATTTACTCACAGTTAAGTACATAATCATAGATGTTATCTGAGGATCAGTGTCTTAATCAGCTCTTTTTACTTTTTTCACTCTCACATAGACAACAGGAGGATTGATGGGGCCTTGGAATATTTCCAGGCAACATGTATAATCTACTGATGAGTCCTCTCAATACACAACCATCATAAAACCCTCCCTGCAGCCTGTGCTGCAATATGTGCACATCTGTGATGCCCTAGGAGTCTTTCCAAATGACCCTGCACTGTGCACCCACCTCCCTCTCGGTGGTCCAGCTCCCCAGGGAGAGGTGTCCTGCATGCCTGCTCGGTTAATCCCAGCCTGCCAGGAGGCTGCAGGGTTTGTGGAAAGACAACGGTGTGACCTTCCTTGATGAGCACATACTGTGTACATCACTCCTAGCTGCGCCGTCAAGCCCTGATAATCTGTCATCTTCTCATCATCAGGTCTCCTCTGGCCGGTTCTCTCAGCACAAAGTCAGTTCACTTTTAGGACCTGTGCTGATATTTCAGACACATTGTTTGGGCTCAGCATGGTCACAGTGATGTGAATCAGAGCAGAAAACACTGCTACACTTTGAAGTGTCTGTCTTAAACTGCTCAGTTGATCCTCTTGGCTGTGGCTCCAACCCCGCTCTGATGAAAGTGGAGTGACGCCATGCTGCCGTGAGTATCTCGCCTTTAGCACCTGGCTGTCACACCCGTGATGACTCTCTCCTCCCAGCGCTTAGAGCTCAAGATGTCTTACAGTCTTTCCCTTTTGAGGCCCAGAGGGCATAATATTTGCTGAGCCAAAAAGGTTGGAGAGACAGAGAGAGACAATATAAACGGACTGAATCAGGACAATGCATTGTCATGAACAGATTCATATGATATGCACAACAATTCGCATGATGTCCTGCAAAACTACGGTGAACACCAGCCGGTCACATGACAACCGGTCACATAACAGTTAAAAAGATTTTTACAGAAAGATTTAGCCAAGAAATTGTTACTGTGAGCCAGGTACAGGGCACCGTGAGATCCTGTTCGTTTAAAGGAAGACGCCAACTTTTTGGGACTTTAGCTTATTCACCTTATCCCCCAGAGTTAGACAAGTCGATACATACCCTTCTCATCTCCGTGCGTGCTGTAACTCTGTCTGACGCCCCCAGCATTAGCTTAGCTTTGCAAAGATCCTGCAGGTAACCGGCTCCACCTAGCCTACTTCTCCTAATAAGTGACAAAATAATGCCAACATGTTCCTATTTACAGTTAAAGGAATAGTGAATAGTGCAACACCGAAAACCACTGTTACATCCGTCCACAAAACCAATGTGAATAGCTAGCTAGTAGCAAACAACACTGGTGATCATGGCTGACTTTGATGAATTGTCAGAGGATTTTTACTTGATATTAAACCAAGAACCATATCTTTTTGAGCCAGAATACACAGACAAGGAGTTACAAATTTTGGAAGCTGATAGACAAAAGGCTGAACAGACTGAGGTCGAGGGGAGAATCAGAACGAACATGGACTGGTGGTGTATGCGGAATCCAATTCAGTTGCAAGGTAAAGGCTACAGTCATGAGCGTTAGCTCTAGCATCACTCATTTTATTCTGGGGTGAAAAAGAGCATTTGTGACAACACAATAACATTACAGGGAATGAATGTAGCCCGAGAACAACTGCAATAGTAGTGACCACCCAGTGACCATTTAGCCGACAAAAGGTGATCGTCATGTGACGGCGAGAGTAACGTTTAGGCACCAAAATGACTAGTTAAGATTAGAAAAGTAGTTAGTCCCAGTACTTCCAGGACACAAACACTTGTTTCCTGGGTGAAAGTTTTGTGTTTTCCCTGGGACACAAACTCCGCTCCACTGCTTAAAAGCCCTGTTTTATTTTGAAAGCCCCTGTGTTTTATGAGTCAGCCATCCACCCTGATCTCCTCCCTGCGCAGACCATAGCACTCTTATACATCAGCAGTCAATTTAGTGCATACAGCAAGAAATAAGTGGAATACATAGGAATTACAGTGCATTACTTTTCGTAGCTTTAAGTACGAATGGTTCATGACAACAGCCTGACAGTGCTAAGAAAAGGAGATGCTATGGTCCATTGCTGGCTCCCATCCTGTCCATGCACCTTGCTACTTTAATACTATTGGTGTGTAACTCTTGCACTGCTGCTAGCCCTTCTTCCTGGACCAATTGTCAGTAGAACTGCTGCTACCTGTCCATCCGGATGGCATTGGTATTGTACAAATATAGCAGCACTGTCCTCATGTTCGATCTTCCCCTGAGAGCCCTCAACAGTAGACAGCTGAATTTTGTAGACAAATTCAGGTCTTCAACTCACTTAGCAGCCTTGATTTCCTCACTGCCACCACATATGGCTCTAACACCAATAGTAATCATTGCGATGGCTGCTGCATCCTTCAGGTTGCAAGCATGGATGCATGATGGATGAAATCAGTGAAAACACTTCCCATCTTCAACAGCAGAGAGCTTGTCTTGCTGAGGCTCATCTCCTCACAGATGATGTGAATCTTGAGGTTTTAGATCACCAATTTTCTGAGGCAACAATCACTAAAAAAAATGATTTATTTTATAAGCAGGTAAGAACAATTCAAACAACAGTCACAACAAAATTGACCCAAAATGGTTAAAGTGATCATATCAAAACATTGTTGCAGCAAATTGTGAAATAGTCAAAGGTGCCATTTAGGTTGTTACAGATCATTGTTGCATTTTCAACATTATTTCTAAACCTACATCTTTACTTTTAATTATACATTTCTACCCTGTGCATGTGTGAAGAACTGTTAAAAGACATGGCACTACCCTTAAGTGTTTGTACATGAAGTCATCTTTCTTCATCTGGAAACATGGGGAAAAATCACATACACATAAATAATGCATTGTTTTGAGTTGTTACAGAGTACTCAGCGAGAGGAGAGAAAAGCAAACGTGACATATTAGAAAGATTCCAGTTTGTTCTTGTTCTTGCTCAGCTCTCACAACATGGAGACTATTTTCACATATCTGCTGCTGCACAAGAGGCTTCTGTCAGAGTTATGATACCAGACGAGTTTGAGCAAAATTGTTCTGAGGTACAGTGCGATAAATGGCATCCAAATATGCAGCGCTTAGACTTTTCCTGTTTCTCACCTTGCGTGGATGTCCAACTTCTTGACTTAATTTAATATACCTTCACAGCCAGCAATGCAGTTACTTAGCCTTGATAGTTATTGTCTATTGTAATGAATGAATGACAAAAAATAACTTTTTACTGTTGAATATGTAATATGTAATAATGTCAATAAATAACTACAATTTGTAAATTCAAATAGCCTACAGCCAAGGAGAGGTTAGGAGACAACGGGCCTCGAGGTCATTTTGTGTCTGTTTGTCGTTGTTTTGCTTAGTTTTGTGTCTCTCTGTGGTCGTATGGCATCTCTTTGTTGTTGTTTTGCGTCTCTTTGTGTCCCTTTTTAATTGTTTTGCATCTCTTTGTGGTCACCCTGTGCCTCTTTGTGGTTGTTTTGTGTCATTTTGCATCTCTTTGTAGTCATATTGCATGTCTTTATCGTCATTTTGTGTCTCTTTTTAATTGTTTTCTATCTCACTGTGTACAACCTGAGCCTCTTTGTTGTTGTTTTGCATCATTTTAGTTGTTTTGTGTCTCTTTGTGGTCCTTTTGAGTCGGTTAATGTTTGTAGTTGCTCTGCAGCTTGCCCCCAGCCTCCCACCCCCTGGTCATCCCTCTCTTCATATACATCATCCCAACATATATCACATTCTGTTTATCATGAGCAATTATCAAAGCAAAGAATGAGTCTGTACATAGGCTATATGTCAGGTTTTGTTTGTGTCTAAACAGAAGTCTATGCCTGTGTTATGCAGAACATTTAAACATTAGTCTGGATTTCTAGTCACAGTAGTTTATGCTCAGGGCAGGGAAGCCCCGCCACAGGGTTTACAATGGATGTGGTTTCATCCACATGCTATAAAGCTGATACTCACTCACTTGTTTATTGCAGCATTTGCTGCTTTCTCGGAGGATGCATCGAATGAAGGAACACTCTGTGCGAGTTAGATTTGCTCAGTGACCCTCTTTATTACACTAATGTTCATTTCTGGCTAATGTGAAACTTTGAAGTTCCCCAGATGGTGTTGGTTGTTAGTCATGTTCAGTGTTAAGGCTTCATGACCTGTAAATAATACTCTAAACTGTGTTGTTTTCAAAGCTGGAACTATGGGAGCCTCGCTTTTTGAAATTTCCAACTGTCACTTTTACTGGCTCTTTAAAATAAACAACCCCACTGCTGTGTAATTATGCATGTATCTCTCTTTTTTTGCAAATTGTGTTTACTTCACAACTTCATATTATTCTAAGGCTGGTGTTAATAAATAAAATGCGTTTAACGATTTCATGCTGGATCACAACAGAAATCTGCAGTCACAAAACACCAGCATGCAAACAACAGAGCATGTATACATTAATAAACAGACGAGCAACAGCAAGCCTGCATGGAAATAAAGAGAACAAATTGCATTAATAAGTGAGCTAGAATACTTTAATAATATGACTGAAACAATAACATTTTTATATGACAAGAGAGAAATGTTGCAATTAGAATTTGGTGCCGTAAAGGTTTGTGGCCCTATAATTCCTGTTCACACACATTTTGATACTTAATGTGAGGCAAGACAGATGCAGCCTGCAGATTCACAAAGATCCATTAAGCCTTGAATAAACACCTCTATAAAGTAAAAAACACAACATGTAAAACTGTAGCGCACAACACAGCTTATGAAAACATATAGTATATATACATAAAATAAAAGTATATATTTTACACCCACAATGGTAGGAACTAAAATGCAACTAAATCAGAATTGCTTGGTTTCATGGTTTCACATATTTCACATAAAAGAAGATATTTAAGTGTTGAACATGCAAAAGATATAGCAAGACTTCACTTACAACGAAGTAGAGCACCACAAAAGTACAGAAAGGTAAAATTAAGCACTCACATTATATATACTCATATCCAAAAAAAATTCACTAAATTCAAGAAGGACACTTTATAACAACTTAAGTTGTGGGCTTTGCTTTATTTGCCTAAAAGAAATAAGAAACAAGGCTTGAATGTGAGAATATCCATTTAAAATGACAGCAGGATTTATATACAGTACACACGTCTGCATATTGGGATTTTTCTGGAGAGGAAAAAGGTTGAGAGTGAGTGCTTATTTCTTGACAGACTTGTTGGTCATGCTATCCGCTACCTTGGACCTTGTCTGACCTGTTAAATGGATTACTGATATATCAGTTATGTTTTGGTTGGCATATTTAGCTTATCACTTACTGCAAATTTGAGCTGTGCGAGTGATTTTTTGGGTTCCACTGCACAGTAATTTGGATGAATAAGAGAGTCTCTTTGGTATGCAGGTGTGGTTGTGTTGGCTATTAGAGCAGCTTTACACCTCAGGAATCAGAAAGAGAGCTCATGATCCTCACTGATCCTGTGCTCAGGGCAGGCCTCTACTACCAGCACAATGATCCATCCTTTCATAAGGTATATTTATGTTAAGGATAATATTTGAACATATAAATCCACTTTGAGTTTCTTTAAACCTACTGGCTTTCTCAATTTCAGCTCTCACTCACAGTTATGTCTACCTTTACAATTGTTTACAATTGCTATGACAATTTTTTCAATACTTTCAACAATTTTCCTAAACTCTTAACACAGCACAACATCTGTCTGTGTAGGCTATATAAGTAATACATTTCTTGTTGCTTTGACACAAAATGCATACAGTTAACACAAATTTTAAATGCTTGAACTTCTTTTACACACAAGACAATGGGTTTTTACTGACAAATTTGCAAATGCTTTCAAACTGTATGTCAGAACAGATAACATCATGTTCTTAACCTAACTTATAGGCTAAAGTCCAAGTGAACAGCTGTTCATATTGTACATTGAAACACAAATATCTAAGATGGGTCATTCAATTTTTGTATTGAATTTCTGCAGCAAAAGAAACAAAATGCATGCATTGCTAAACCCAACAAAACAAAATTGTAGACGCTTCAAGAGAAACTGCAGTGTAAAACACAATATATGATCAATACAATCACTATTGTCTATTGTATACGGGCAGACCTGACACATATAAAATAATGTGGTTTCTGTAATTCCATCTGACATCAGTGTTTTCTATGAAATTGTTCTATGACTGACTAAATCTTCCTGTTGGAAGAGAACATGTGTTAGTGTTTTGGAAGAATTGTTTGATTTTGAGACATGTTTGTAGTGTTTTGGTAGACATAGTGTACATAGTGCAATGTGTTAGTGTATTGTTGCATTTTGAAAATTAGTGTTTAGTTTAGGAGTTTAGTTTACAATGTGGTATGTAGTGAATTCTAACAAAAACAGAGTGTAAATTGTAATTTCCCCATTGGGGATCAATAAACAGTATAAATTATAATTATTAAATGTTTGATTTTGACTTTCTTTTTTTCATTTTCATGAAATTAACTGTTTTTTTCTAATGTGTGTTGTAGGTGTGTTGGTGTGTAAAAGTACTTAAAGAATTGTCATAGCAATCGTAAAAAACTGTAACTGGCTGATAATGCTGCATTACACATATTCTGAGCTTTCCCACAGACGTGATAGCTCACACTCAGTAAATCGGGTAAATCTGGTTTATAGAAGCCTAAAACTGAAAAGATTCAAATTCTTTTGATGAAGATGTCACAAACCTTTTAGCCAGCGTACCTGTTCTGATTAACAACATTTTCCCATTATGTAACAGTTTTTTTTTGATAAACGACAGTGGGCACAAGTGAAGCCACATGTGCAAAATTCAAACTACAGTCGGCATTACCAACAGTCACCTGGGCTAAACAGTTCACATCTCCTGCAAAACTCCTTCCAAGCAACACAACTCTTAACACACGTCTCAAAACAGCAGCCAAACACTAAGAACAATCCTCACTGAGATAACACACACTGTCACTCAGAACACACTGAGAGTCAAATCACTTGCGTCAGATTGAACAATTTAAGGGACGTTAGACTACTCAGTACTTATTTTCTTTAAAGAAAAGATATAGATTTTACAATATACCAATTTTAATATAAGGTAAACAAGAGGTTTGCTTCAATATAGTAGTTTCTAGTAATTTATGGAATTACCATACATAACATAACAGTAACAAAGAATAGTGTGACTAATCCTGCCCTCTCTCTAACACAGTGTGCAATTGTTTACTGTAATTCTTATTTGGTGATTGTATAGAAAAAGGCTTTCTGAGCTTTCTCTATATAAATACCATTTATGTTCACTAACAAGTATAAAACAAGACACCTGCTTAGCCTTTCAGCTAAAATTGCAATCAGCAGTGTTTGATAGACACCAGACTGAAATCTGTTGTGTTTTGAATGTGTGGTTAACAGTCGTGACAGCAGTGTGTTTGCATTTGAACAAAGTGCTGTAGATCCACAGTGTTGTGCAGGTTGTGGTTAAAGCCATGGGCTGAGTGTGTAGAGTTTTGAAAACGGAATGAAAAACGAACTAGAGTTTGGTCCATGTGAACTGCTGCTGTGCAGACTGTAGTTAGTTTTGCACATGTGATTCCAGTTGTGCCCACTGTGGTTTAGCAATCAAAAAAAAAAAAATAATAATAAAAAAAAATAAACCTATAGGCATAACATTTCCTTTCAAACGTATTTTCTATTGCTAATCAGTCTGGCTGCTGGATGTACCCTAATAAATCTCCTGCGTAAATTATATGACACACAAAACAACACTGAGGTAGATTAGTCAAAACTAAAATGACCATGAAAACCATGTCTGATGATCAAAACCAGTGAGTTGGTGTGTTGGGTTTCTTCAGTCATTTCAGTGTAAGCTTACAGACATTTCATTCATTATGTCTGACCATCTGCTACATGAAACGTGGCTGATTTTAGCAATAGGGGACACCAACGACTGTCAAATTAGTGTCATACCCCTTGTTCATCCATTCATCCATCCATTGTCTATACCTGCCTTTTCTCTCTATTCATGCTCAAAATTGGGCTGCATGGATTTGGAGAAAAGCAGGGGAAAATCTGGGACGGGTCAGCGGTCTATCACAGGCTAACACACTTTCACACTCACATTCGCACACGTGGGAAAGTCAGCCTGACCTGCATGTCTTAGGATTACAGGAGGAAACTGGAGCGTATATATATATATATCAGTGAAAAGGAGGAACAGTAGAGCATTGGTGGTGACTTAATATAGGGACAAACTATGGTTCGAAGCAGCTGTGGGCAAATTACATTTAATAATTCTCATCACACTTGTAATATTCTCTTTTGATTAAAAAAATACATATGCAGCTTTCCCCACATGCCTTTATCAGGACACCTGATGGACCTGCATGGCCCAGAGGAGTCCTGCAATTATGCAGGCTGTCAGGTCCAATTCACGGCACATGGGAGTACATGTACAAAATGATTGAGATGTCCTCACATGGAGCCCTAAAGATGTCAACTGCTCTAGGTGTATGAATACAAGAGGAGGTAGCAGTATGCCGAACAGCACGACAATAAAGGTTTAAAAGCCACTTTTTAATGCAATTAGAAAATTAGGTTCATTTCTTCAGGCACCCTAGGGATTACTGCGACTGAAAAAATGTAAAAGAAATATACTGAGAAAAGATTATTCTTGTCTGTTTATTTGAAGGAGCAGAACACAGTGCTAGAACCAGCCATTACCTCAAATTACATTATCATCTTTTCAAAGAATGAAAACCACTTAAAATAAAGGCAGATGTATCATAGTGTAAGCAGGTTTGTTTCAGCAGTCGGCTCTGGAAAAGATCTATGGCTCGCATCTCTCTTCTGAGGAAGACACTCCTCCAACAAAGCATGTATAATTTGAAAAAGAATGAAGTGGGGAAAAGCGATTTCAATGAGCCAGGCAATGTAATGCATCTGGCCCAGCAGCTTTGATGGGAGTCTATCAACTCCAATATTAATGCAAGGATTTGAATGGCCATTCATGTGTTGTGCTCTCAAGCTGAGAGAGAACACAGTTGTTCTATTACATGGTTTAGCACTTCTATAGGGATCACCTGAGACTTGCTGGACTTTTCCCTCCACATCCTCCCCTGCATTGTCACTGCTGTGCTGAGTGGAGTCAAACAAATGTAACCTGCAGTATGCAGATGAGACGAGCCTGAAAATGGCCATTGTATGTTTGTTATTTGAGTCACTGAAGAGCATCGAGAGGCGAATTATGAAGCTTTTTCATGGCCAGTGAATGGGACTGATTTGTAGACAGGGTAACAGCACACAAGTTGATTTTATATTAAATATGGGGATATTTTCTGGTTTATAATGATAAATAAAGCAAATTAATCAGTCTAACATTGCCTCTTTAAGATATATTTGACCCTTCTTTAAATATTAAGGTGGTCCATAATCACTGCATAATTGATTCGGGATTGGTTTTTTTTCTTTATATTTGATTAAAGTAATAGTATTTAGGGAAAAATGCTTATTTGCTGTATTGACGAGAGTTAGATTGATACAACTTGTATGTCTTAAACATGTAGCTGTTGCTGCAATCGGTTAGATTAGCTTAGCACAAAGACTGGAAACAAGCGGAAACCTCTACTTTCGCTCTGTCCAAAGGTAACAAAATCTGCACACAAATTCCAGAACATGAAGTTTAAAGATTCATCAAACATACATTTGTGGTCAATAGCAATTCAAAGCCTCAGCTCAAAGATGAACCTTTAAGAAAGCGACCCATCAGGTGAAGACATTTAGAGGCAACTAAACTCACATGGATTCAAGCTCTGCAGCACCTACTGTACTTTCTTAAACAATATCTTACTAATTCACAGATAGAAACGGGAATTGGGATAGACCAAGCATGTAAACATAATGGCAGCAGTCTGGCACTTTATAAGTGCAAATGTCAAAGGGCGTTTAGGTGCAGTGAAGAGCATGCAGAGGTTGGAGCTTCATACACAGGCAGTAGCCCAGCTCACCAGAGGTGGGAAATGCAGGACATCTTGCCAGGGTTATGACTTCAAACATGTAAAAGTCTCAGCAGCTTCAGGCCATGGGAACAGATCGCTCCAATTACAGCAAGCCTCACGCACCAGAGTCCCCTTGACACATGCAACGGTCTATTGGAGTGGACTTAGGGTAGTGGTATGTTGCTCTGGAGCACTGGGGGTCCTCACATCCCACTGCCAATCTGTATTCTGTTTGAACTCCGCAGACATCTCCTTTTACCCCGGCTTTCGTTTCACATTCTGTTCAGACTGTGTGTTGTTGGCTACCAACACAGGTGATTGGCACCTTCGCTCTGAATTTATAACAAAATCAATTCTCTAACAGCATCCGTGAGCACATCAATCTAAGAGAGATGCTTTCTACCTCCTCATTTTCAGCTTCTCAGGCACAGAGTGGTTATAGATGATTCCCTCAGTATACTTACCCGTATCAGCTCTGAGAGCTGTAGCAGAGCACTGTTTTAATTGGCAGCGTCAAGTAATGCACAACATGTTAGGAGCCAGCAACATTGGGAATTGCCTTGTTAATTGAGGGCCGCAGTTGAGAGATTGACTAATTGATCAAGGCCTTTACAGAGGTAGATAATTCATGGCGGTATCACTGCAGGAGGAGGAGCCTTGTCAAAGATGATTCATGTGTCTCTTGGAGGACAGTTGGTCTCTGCGGTCTCTTTTGTTCAGTAGGCCCGGCGTGAAGGGGATTGTATCATCAGCACCTCCGCCCAACCGCTCACTTCTCCTTCTAAATCAGAATTAAAAAGGTGAGGCTGGTGTTGATAGGTTGCCAAAAATGATGCAGTGTTGTATGTTTGTATGCTTCCCCAGATGGCTGCTGCACTCCCCGTACACCATCAAGATACAGGGAAGATGTATGGTTGTGTTGTAATGAGGGACCCCAAGTCATGGAGGAAATGTCTCCATCACACAGGTAGAAAGGTAATCATGCCCTTGTGTACTGTACTCTGGGAAAAAAAAATGTGTGGCATCAACGCAAAGCTTATAAATTCAAGGAGAGTCTGAAAAACCACTGATCGGATCTCTGGATTTAGATGGTGCACAATGTTGTGGAGTAAAAAAATATTAGACGTCTTTATGTCAGAATGTCCATGTAATGTGTGAATGTGGTATGGACCGGATGGTGAGCAGGACTTGGTGGCTGTAGTGGGTGTATTGGAAGGCAATGTGGTAGAGTTAGGGCAAATAAATGAGGCAAAATAGATACATTGAGAAAAAAGGCAAGTATTTTACTGTAAATGTTGAAGGGATGACACCCAATGCATTTAATAGTTAATGGAGTTTGTTGGCAAAAGACAAAAACAATGTTGAATACCACTATAGCTTTATCATTTAAGGTGAAAACTATTTGATGATGCATCATGGGGAGTATGTTTTGATAAATTTAGAAATGTTTTTTTCAGATGTGCATCATTCTTCTCAGCAGCAGTAGCAGCATCTATTTATTTTCTGCCGTAATTGAGCTCCCAGCTGAAATCAAGCAGAGTTGCGGCTCCACATTTTATTTTGTGAAAGTGTCTTAGGGAAATTCAACTAAAATAGATATTTTTGCATTGTGGTAATTTAGAGGGGATCCCTTACAGTGACTTGGTGCTAAAATTAAAGGTGGAACCTGCACTATTTTTCTTTTAAACTTATTCTCTATCGTGTTTATTTTTACAGGCACAGGTATATTCATGTGTCTACTGTACAAGTGTATACGTACAAGGTATGTATGAATGTGTCCATTAACAAATGTGTGTGCTTATACAAAACATGTAATATGCTCACCAAACTCACCAACTGCAATAAAAAAATGACTTGATGTGAATGATTTATTTTTGGAAGTCATACAGGCTGCTCTCTGCTACAATATGACCATATACTGGTTCACAGTATTTCTATGTTTTACTTAACATTAGCATCAAGATTAGAGGGGAACATCATGGGAAATGCTCATTACACCAGTTGTACAGTTATAGACTGCAATCTATCCGAGCTCAAACACAAACATGTGAGGCTTGCCAAGTTTGCCTGCAGCATAATCTTCCACATCCTACAAGTAAAGGATTTATCTCAGTGTTTTAACAGCACAAAGTATGGCAACTGGAAATGTTTTCTGTGGCCAGACAGAGAATCAAAGGGTCTTCCCACTCACATTTGAACTGTTTTTGATGGATTAAGTCCACAAAGAATGTTATTGATTACAGCAAAACTGCTAGGTCCGTCTCACTCTGCTGCAGATAAAGTTGTTTTGTGAAGTATGTTAATAAAATTACACCTTTGGCATGGAAAATAATATCCTGATCATCAGTGGCTTGCTACATTATTTTTGAAACCAGTTGAATGAGTTATCTTCTCACATAGGTATTTTAATTGTCAATGTCAAAAACACACTCAAGTTAACATGAAACAAACTAAGAGGCCCACAATGGGGCAGTGCAAATCCCCAACAAGGCAACTCTTCTCTTGGCTAGGTTTCAATTTCAAAGGAAATATTAGAAGCTTGTGGAGGACAGCAGGTTTTTCAGAGAACAAATATTGTAAACGTTGGGTATTAAACTTTGTCAATAACATTTGATCAAAGGTGTTCACTGTTTTTTTTATTTTCACAAAACTACCACAGTGTTGTTATAAATCTGACGAGACAAGAACACATGAAACGATAATTTACGACAAATCACATGAATGTTGTTGATGGTTGAATAATTGGATATTTTGAAGGACCAGTGCTACAGCCATTTCAAACAAGACTGCAGTTTCCAAGGTTACAAGTAATGCAGCTTTATTGTTTTTTATGTAGTAGGATATGGGAACAGATCATAATTTGAATTTGATGAGGACTAAAAAGGAGAGGATATATGTAAGTCTGCTGTGTTGAGTGATAAAAATAATAGGGGGAAAGGACTGGGAACCGCTGTCTTTGTTGAATTGTATCTTATTAAAACGACAAACACCTTATAAAAGGGTGGCATATACTGTACTACAGACACACTCAAACCCACACACCAGATACAATACAGTAGATGTGTTTTGATATTAAAAGAGAAACATGGAAATGAATCTCTGTAAAGTACAGCATAAAAAACATGAAGATCCAATTTATTCAAACATATTAAAGATTTATTCTAAGAGGTCAAAGTGTCAAAATGTGAACACAGAACCTGGACGGTGGATCAGCACCCATTTGACAGCTGGACATGATAAGTGCCCTAGGGCATGTTCAGGGAAGTATATATTTGGTCATTGGAGAGGCAGGTGGTTATAAGAATGATGTTTTGGCTCCTGGTCAGTGCTCTTGATACAATGCATGAGAAGATTCATTTGAATGGCAAAAGGTGTGTCCAAACTTTTGACTGGTGCTGTATAATTGTGCATTTTAAAGTGAGTTTGAAATGATAATGACTGTTATTAAAAACAATGGAAAATATGGTGACTTTCCACCCATAAGGAGCATCTCTGTTACACATGCAGAACGGAACAGAGAGCTAATGAAAGCTCATAGTTCAGAGTCCAGAGTGGAAATCATCAATCATTTCCTGAGGTTTCCTAAATCAATACCATGCAATGACACTCTGGCATATGTCCGCCCAAAGATTGTTGGGACCAAAAGAGCAAGACTCTGCCACGATACATCTTCCTCTCTCCCTCCTTATTTACCAAGGCAGTTGTTTGTGATAGGAACTGTGGCAGGTCACAGGTGCCACAGAAATGAACCATCTTCTTCCTTCCACTGCAAACAAGTGTGAACATTTACCTTCCCGTTCACTGACATGCAGCTCTGTGGATGCATTCACCCGGTGCATTAGATTTCAACTTGTAAATGAAGAATAGACTCCTTTTTGCGAGTAGAGGTGACTGCTGACCCAGTTTGAAGCTGGTAACGTGTGCCAAGGTCAGACACCCACAGTATTTATTTGTTCACAAACTGCCAAAAGGCATTTTGACTCAGGTGTTTTTGTTGTGCATTTTCAATTCTGGATGTCTCTCTGGTCTTCTCTCACCTTTGTGAGCATCTATGCAGTACAAAGAAAAGAATAAAGGATCCTTTTTTTGTACTAGTAATAGGTACAAAAACATAGATTTCCATCTCTGTTTTCGAACAACCTCCTTTTCTATCTACCAGCTTTAAATTCAACAAATATAGTAACAAGGCACATAGATTTAAATCTATATCTCATGCATTTTATTACATTTCCATTCTTTCTATAAGAATAACCCATTAGCCATGTTCGTTGTTGGCATGTTTATGGGTCAGACACATTTATTTGTTTCCTGAAGCAATCATTTATATTGGAGAGTAGATCAAATATTGTGAATTAAACATAACTGATAACGATAGTGTTCTGTTTCTTGACAGGATTTTGAAGTCTTAATCTTTGTTTGCCAGTCTCTCTGTAATGTTGTGGGATGGCAATCATTCATCTGACCTGAGGATAAGCCTTTGGAGTCAAAAGTCTGTCAACAAAAAAATGCATGAAATACGCAACTATCTCTGTTTCCTCTAAGCATATCAAATTTTTCAACCATGATAGGGAGGACTGTGCTGCCACAATACTGCTCTCTGCTGGTAAATGGACCTCTTATGTGAGACTGACCTTTGATCTGTTATGAGCTGGAGAGAATGAGCATTTATGTTTTTTTTTGTTAAAGAAGTATATTTTCCATTTACAAAACAATCTCCACAAAAAACCCTGGATGAATGTACACTGTTATCATATTATTATATTAATAATCCTGGATACTTGCATATGTTTGACTAGGGATTAATCATCAAACCAGTATTATTGAAAAGAAAATGTATGTAAATGTATGCTGTACCTCAGAAGTGCAGTACGCGAGGCATACTGTGTTTAGGCAGATTTGCTGTCTCCTCATGCAGGTTTATGGCACATATGCACCACTTTGTGATTTGAAGAATCACAGACTGTGGGGGTGCAGTTTTATCACTTTGTTCAGATCCTCCAGTCATATGTATGAGCTCTACACTAGCACCTTGTCAGGAGCTTTGAATTTCATGCAGAGCCCCTGGAGCTGACCACCCACCTCTTTTTTAGCCTTGTTAAAGAACCAAAGGGAAATCATATTTTAAAATTGATACCTCTCTCTTCATCTGCACTATGCTTATTACTGCATCCAAGAAAGATCAAAGCTACCTAAACTACCCTCAGAGCTTGCAGGCCCCTGAAGATTCTTCACAGTACTAGAATAACAAGGTGAAGACTGCCTCCACTTTTATCTTCACCTTGCTTAGCAAGTGAGCCATACCATATTTGTCAGAAGTGAGTCTTTTTGGCCAGAAGTACCGTGCTCTTCTTATACATGCAGTAAGGAGAGTTGATTATTCGACCAGACAAACATATTCAATGTCATTATTTCTTTTTTACTTGCTACTAAAGGGTGAAAATGTGCAATGCCCCACTGCCAGGTATTGATTTATGCATCGGCATTACCCAACACTTAGCAGCAATAATCAAATGTGACCAGTATCAAGCGGTGACTAAGGCAGCTGACTAACCTGGGGACCCTCTCTCTCTCTGTCTATCCTGAAACAGCTGTTTGAGCTCTAATTAAAGGGAAGTAGCAGGTGTCACCTGAGCCCAAACTGCAGGGGCACACCTGGTAGCATTAATTTGATCCAAAGTGGTTTTGACGGACTGCCTGCACTCTGGCGTCCCACATTAAGCCGCTGGAACTGAGCACATGCTTGGAGCGAGCAGGCAAGAGTGCTCCACTAACACCGCTCTGTGGACGTACTCCAAACTGGTGAGCCCGTGTCTTCGCCGTCATCCCTTACTATGACTTGACCAGCAACATCTGAAAGTGAGCAGAACTGCGCCGCCAACCTGTAGTCACGTTAAGCTGGTGGCTGGGTGTGCCCAAGATATTTGTCTGTGGAAACCTCCCTGAGGCTGTAAAGGCAGCTTGTTTCAGATCTCCTGATGATTTCACAGGACATTTAACTTTACGTCTCTCATTTGTTACCTTCAGGGAATTTCCAAATGTCCATTACCAGGTTCCCAAGGAAAGTAGCAACCCTTAACCTCCACAGGTTTTTATGTTGGCATAAATTGCCTTGGGGATAAACGTGACACTGCATTTGGAGGTACTGACGTGTGTTTTTGTGCAAGCTTAAGCAAACCTGACCTTCAAAACTGAGCAGTAACAAAAAATACCCAGATTGTATAATTGCAGAAGCACTGTTGTATATTCTCTCTGACACTTCAATTGCCCATTGAAATTTACATAAGCCAAGAATGAAGCTGCAGCGGTTTGAAAGGGTCCTGCCTCGGGTCATGCTGCACTCTCTGTTGCAACAGTTTCTTTGTGCCATGACAAAACATTAATTTCATGAGTCAACAGGCTACGACTGGCAGTTTGTGTCAAGCTAAACAGTGTTTAATTGGATTCTGATCCATGGCAACATCACCGGAGGCTTGTTTCCATCTTTTATTTCAGTAGCACCTGGAGCGTAATGGTGGTGATTACATCCCTCCTGTGGTGTCCCGGTGGTTCAGTCGTCGCAGGCCCATGGGAATACACTGCTAACAGTCACGGTCCATGCTGCCCTGCTGCCCTGTTTGGCAACCGCTAAACCCTGAGCTGCTGCTGCTGCTGAGCGGTTTTGTTACAGCACTGCGGAGACCAACCAAGATTCAAAGGGAATCATGATACCACAAACCAAATGAATTGTTTACTGCACAGTCTCTGCACAGTCGAGATTTCAAACAACGGATCAAGACTGACTCATTTGTAGAGACATACAATTAAAATAGTTCTACTTTGATAGGATTTATGTGAAACACAATCAATTCTTTTGAGCAAAAACACAACAGATAGCATGCATTGTTGCAGTGACTATTAACATATTAACTGTCCAATTCAGGAGGATTTAACTTTTACAACTTTTGTTTCAGGGAGAAAAGAGCTGGGTCTATTAGAACTAAACCAAAATGCTGATTTCCTCGGTGCATCTAAGTGGGTTGAAAAATAATAATAAAAATAATTTCACAACAAGGTCCATTCAGTTGTTGTCCTGGAGCTTTCGATTAAATCACACAATCTTCCTCCAGCAACTCCATCTGCTGAGGAAGATTGTGTCATATGACTGAAACCTCCAGAACGGCTCCAGATTATTTTTTTCAATTGTATTGAATGTCTTTAGAAGACATATTTTTCATTTCCTATTGGCTCACAAAAATAATTTGATTTGCAAAAATAGTGTAATTGAAGAGGATGTAGTTATCAGTGTTAAATTGTTAAGAATTATTTCTCGTGTAAAAAGAATTAAGGACCAACTGAACATTCTGTGAAATACCCTTATTTGCTTTCTTGCCGAGAGTTGGATTAAAAGATTGGTACCACTCTCTTGGCTGGACAGTAAATATGTACCTGGAGCCAAATAAAACAGAACAGAGACGTTGCCAGGCAACCAGTACAGACTCCAGGAAGTAAATGCACCTAGCCAAGAAATAGTCTGGCACAGAACGCTTCCATTACTGTTATCCTTTGTTTCTATGAACATATCAAAACAACACGTTAGTGAGTGTTATTTTTAAATCTTTGGACAGAGCCATGCTAGCTGTTTCTCCGTTTCCCTTGTGCTAAGCTAAATGTTATGTATAAAGTTATGGGTTTAACCACTAGATGTCACTGTAGACCACAAGACATTGTGTTGCATGTTTTGTAAGATGTTGTGTGATGAAGAAAAATAATAAAGCTTGAAGTTGAGTTGATGCTAAGGTCTCGCTCTTGTCTGTTCTGCTGTGGATTATCTACAATATAACACTAAGCTAAGCTAAGCTAACTGGCAACTTCATGTGTAGGCTACCGTACAAATAAGATTGGTATCAATCTTCTCATCTAACTCTTGGCAAGAAAGCAAATAAGGGTATTTCCTAAAATGTCAACCTATTTATTTGAAAACATCTTATTTCAAGTCGGATGTAAAAAAACAAACTTTTTTTTTCAGGTGAAAAGAAAAAAAAAAGTAGCCCAAATCACATTTTGAAATGAATAACTACAGAGCGACGCCATCTAACAAGGCCCTGAGAGGGTCTGATAGAGCTCCCCTTCTCACATAAACCTAGGAAAGGTCAATGACCCTTGCCGATAGAGATTTTGGGAGGACGGTCTGCGCATGAAGTCAGCGCTGACAGCACAAGGAGGAATAACATCGGGCCTCTGACCTTCAGTGTAGCCCCACACCTTCTGACAAACAAAGAGTCAGATACATCTGAATAATACATCAGCCTGTCCTGCTGGGACCACCCCAACCGCTCGCACAAGCAGAAGTACATAACACAGCATTTACATCATGGTGTGAGGTTTGTCTCCCACAGCATCCCATACAATAATAAACACAGTGTGTTTGACCAGTTGAGACCAAGTCCCTGTTCCTTACATATTTTTATGAAAGGACTAATTTTTATGTAGGGCCTTTTTTTAGCTGAAATGACTTGGCACAGTTTATTTTGCCCAAAATTGTATTTATAATTGATTGTGATTAATGTTTTTTTTTTATGTTACAAACAATTATTTTATTCTTAATTCAGGCTCCTGTGTCAATCCTTGAGCCAATTTAACACTTTTGAAGTTTATTCTTTGACATTATTCGATTTGTAATTATCTTTCTGTCTTTTAGTTCCTCTATTTCAAAAGCAAAAGCAAAGGATTAAATGAGAGAAAAAGCAACACACTGCAGTTTTGGCCTCTAAAGCAATTTCTCACCTTCATGCAAGTAAGTGAGCAATAGATCGGGCCACGAGAATTCTGCTGTTTACACAGTGAGAATGAAAAGAAATGCATGAAACATTTTTAAATCCCCTGTGATTCCTGGAAAGGCGGGCTGTCTCTCTCTTGTCTCCATCTGCTTTACATACAGGAACAGCACCGCGGTTTGCACTGACATTATTTGAATTTCATAGTGTTTGACATTTGATAATAGTGCCGTGTGATTCTAGACTTTTCTGGCGAAGGTTTCCTATCATGTTTGTTCAGGCTCCCCCCCCCCACACACACACACTCACACACACACACACACACAAAGCAATTGAATATGAAAAACTAAAATATCTCTGTGTGACATCAAAAAGACAAACCCAATTATTGTTTCAGCTTCACATGAGCAGATACATATCAATGAGCCTTCTAGGAATATCTGTATTTAGATAAAACATTCTAAGTAGCAGGAGCAATGACAAGAGGGGGGAGAATACATGTTTGTGTAATAATTGCACCATGATTTATTATGGTGTCAGAATTGTTATCTTAATGCCACATAATACCTTGACTCTGTTGTTCACATGAGGAGACAGATTTATAATTTCTTTAAGGTGTATCCATGTGTATGTAAATCAGGCTGTGCTGTCACACAATCCCTGTTTTGTGTTAATTGACTGAGCTTTACTAGAGTTGGTTGATAATCCAATAAAGACAGATGTTTGTGCAGTGACATGGTTTAGTGGTTGTGTACAGATACGACAGTGTTGAGCAGAGTGTAGAAGCGGTATGCATTTCAACATGACAGGCGTAAGGCGAAGTAACTACCCTCTACTGGAGCACAGAGTGAATGCAGATCAAAGTTTATACTAATATATAAATTTACCATAAAACGTAGACATTGGTTAAACCGTAATAAACTGTGAGTTCACGTATTTTTGCAGCTTTTTGAGCCTATTATTCCTGTTTTGGACACATTGAACATAACGCGGAACCAATGTTTCCCGCTGTTCGAGTTCCCTTCCGGTGTGTTTTTGTTGTCCCACAGGCAGTAAAGTTGTAGCGTTAGGATGAGGCAGGGAGGATACTGTCTCCTATTTTAAAGATAATATTGGATTAAAGGTGTAAATGTCGCGAAACAGGTAACTCTTTTCATTTAGCGTATTCAATTGAGCTTTAGCTAGCACTGTTTTCTTGGATATAACGTTGCATGGTTTTGTATTAGCCAAACGCTGCGTTACTTTACAACTCAAATGTTAATAACGTTACACATTATTTAACGTTACTAGATATGGTGTTACGTTTCTAGCTGCTTTATCTGAATGCCATATTCCAAATGTGTCTCACTCTCATGTTATATTTATACAATACATTAGAGCTGAGCCTTTTTTCGATGCTTTACCAGGAGTCTGTCAATGATTCGTTGCAAAAAGTGAAGAGAAATGTGTATCTTTTGCGTTAATGCGTAATTAAATGGTGTAGCCTATATTTAGCCAATATTTAATTTTTGTATTTTGCTTATTTAGAAGCAAACTACACATATTTAAGCCAAATTTTCTTGTCTCATATTTAACTTGCATTCGGGTGTTAAGATATATTTTAATCAAAGTTATTATGATACAGCTCCAGAGTGGGTTAGGGTTTTCTAAAAATGTCACTAGAGTCCAATCTCTGAGATTTTTAAGAACAATAGAATTGTGCTTCTCCCACTGGTGATTTTGAGGTGCACTTCCACTTTGCCGATCTCCTTTAATGAAAAAGGATTATAATATAATAGCTAATTCCCAGAAACATCATGAATAATTTGAGTTTTTTCTTGTTTAGTTGTTTTTGCAAAATGGGCTTGTAAGGTTGCACAAATGTTTTAGGTGATGTGTAGAATACCCAACTGATATGTGTCGTGCTGGAGGGCACTGCAGGGTGTCCTGAAACTGGGGATTACCTTATGCATGTGGCATACTAAGTGCAAGCATTCAATTAAGTTTAGTTCTGTTCAGTCAGCCTCAAAGCTCAAAAGGCTGTGTTTCTTTACTCAATCAGGTGCTGAAAGTTTGCTGCATCGCACTTTAGCCTCATCTCCAGCTACACAGAGCATCCAAACACGGATGGAGTCACATGGAGACAGAGTTTGCGTTACAGAGACCATGTGACAGAGTGTCATCACTGTGCATGTGTCACCCTCACAGTTCTGGCTCCTGATGCCCTCACCTGTGCTTTTTTTTTGCCAAATTAGAAAGTAGATGTATGCATCTGTTTCACTGTAGCAGCATGGCTGTCGTCAATAGAAAAATCCATATGTCCCGTGGACCCCTTGAACAGCTGAGCACAGAAAAAGTTATTAAATGACAACCTTTGCCTCCAAATATTACTATGAATTGTTGAACTAGTCCGCAAAGAGTGCACATGTAAATTTAGCTGCATGTCATCATAAGGGATTCAGTCTGAACAAGTGCTGTCCTAACTCACTTTCCCTGTCTGTCCCACAGCATAAATAAACACTTTGTCATCAATGGCCACACTCTGGTCAAAGATCTCTGCTGTTCTGCCTCATAATGAGGAACAGTTCCCACTGCAATTCAGTGACAAAGTAGAGTCAAGTGTAGTGGAAATGCTGAAACGGTCTAGGCTGCAGCTGTACAGCAACTCTACGAGCGCCAGCCGAATGCTAAATGCTCAGATCATTTTGGATTTTTCGTGGGAGAAACTCAACATGGGAACATGGCGCCATGTGGACAAAGAATGGAGAAGGGTTTATTCGTACGGCTGCCTGTTCAAAGTAGGCGCTCTGTGTCGTGAAGACCCATCAGCAGACGAGGTCCTCCAAGCTGTGAGGACTTGTGACATGGGTTTACTCATGGGTGCAGCCATCATGGATAATATACTTCAGGTTATTGTTCGGATTCTGCAAGATGAAGTAAGGAAGTCCACTAAAGAAGAAGAAGAAGAAAATGACTTCACTGAGGCCAAGGTCAGTGGTCTTTTTATTTAAAACACACATATGAGTTTGTCACTTTAGTTAAAGTCACTGCAAAAGTGGTGTATAAGAATTAAAGTGGGGATAGTAAACTGATGCTTTGGTAGGAGTTTTGTTTAATGCCACTTTTTAACATAATTTTCCTAGAATTGTTGAGGCTTAAAAGGAATTGCTGAAGCACATTTATTATTACATTTACATTATCATATATTATCATGATATAGGATGTGAAGTGCTGGTTTTAAGGTGACCTCTGGCATCTTTGTCTTTAAAGGTATGCTAAGCTATCCATGGAAAACTTGGTAGAGAGGTAGTCACGTGGTGTAGCCACAGCCTAGATTCTCTAAGATTCAAAGTTTGCAACAACCCTAACAGTAACTGATGAGGACATTTCAGAACAAGCTTCTCTGAGGTTTAAGAGAAGAATTTCCTTTGTCGCCTCCATCTTGTTGCACATCATTAGATGCCACTGAAGATAAAGTGCAGCAAACACTCCCACGTTAGATCACTTTATTTAGATGCCATCAAAATGGAGATGGAGTGTTTAGAGGAGAGTTAGCAGGATCTTTCTTGATTACATGTTGTTTCTCTTCAAATATCTTTTTTTTGCCAAACCAACAGTCCAAAACCCTAATGATATTGAACACATAAAGAAAGAAAGAAACTCAACCCCCAGTTTTGGCATTTTAGCTTGTCAAAAATGACTTAAACAATAAATTTTTCTGACAATCGACTCAACGATGATTATGGACTTATCATTTCACCTCTACTATAGTGAAATATAATCACAGACACAGCCTTTCTTTTTATTTACCCCTTTAAGCTCTTCATTTCAGAACCGTATTAAATACTTGACAAGCCCTTGTGGTTTTGGCATCATTAACAGAGAATGAAGATGGAGAGCCCACGTATTCCTGTGATCAAAGAAGAGTTGGCAGTTCCCAGGATAAAGTGTCCTTCACTGGAGAGCTTTAACACAAACTACCTGCTCCCCCTCAAACCAGTGATTTTAGAGGGGATCATTGAGCACTGGCCCGCCCTCAACCAGCACCCCTGGAGGTTTGTTTTATTTAGTTTATGTTCTTATTCAATTATAGAGTGTTAGAGATTTGTTTTGTCCAGATGACATCACCATGGCTATTAGGAACCCATTTATCATTGTTTTATCAACCAGAAAATTCTAGATTAGTTTTAAAATCTTAGTCACAAGGTTAAAGCTTAAAAGTGCTCTAAGCAATGTCAGACGTGTTTTAGGCTACAATATTTTTTGTCACATGCAGCAAACATCTCCTCACTCTTCGCTAGCTGCCTGTCCCCAGAACACACAGTAAAAAAAAAAAAAATAAAATTGGTCTTTATGGACAGCCCAGGCTCCACAAACGCCAACAAAAACAAACTGCGCCAACCTGCACCGCGTTTAGTATGCAGAAGCATGGAAGCCTTTATCAGCAGTCCTCCATCAGGGTTAAACACGACATCCATAGTAATGTTCAGTCTAGCCATGTAATCGGACTGATTTACACTTGTGACACCAGCATGTGCACTTATCTAGCTGAGAGGACAGAAAACCTGCAGGACTCTGCTACTGAAACACCACTGGCATGTAACATACAATTCACATCAGTTTGTTACCCCGCAATATGACATATAGTGTAAGTTTCAGTCCTAATTGCCTTCAAATGTGGGGAACAACACAAATTGAATTTAGGTGGGTTTACTCGTCAGACTGTGGAATCTAGTTTTCCGACTTTTAGTTGTCAACATCCCTGACTTTAATGTCTGACACCAGAGTCTGATATATCTGCCCCTCAGTTCAAGATTATCCTTCACTGTCCTCCCTCTCACTGCTGACTTCTGACAGCTGACTATTTGCTCTGACATCTGACATACGGCTCCCGGCATGTGACGCTCAGCTCTGGAGGAGGAGGACGACGTAGGAAAGTGCACACCTGACATATTTTGAGCAGTGCTAGAATTCTAAATTACTTTTTGTGTCTGTGTGTGAATGATGCTGTTGTATAACAGTAATGATTGTTTGTTTTTTTCTTTTCCCGCAAAGCATAGAATACTTGAGGTCTGTTGCTGGCTGCCGGACTGTTCCTGTTGAGGTGGGATCCAGGTACACAGACGAGGAATGGTCACAGACACTGCTTACGGTCAATGAATTCATTGATAGATACATTTTGAATAAAGTAAGTGCATTGTCAACAAGTCTTGCTGCATTGTTAACATGAACAAAGAAATATCTACTTGGGATTTCTTACACATGATTTTGATTTTAATTTCCTCGACGGATCAAAAATCACCCAGGACGGAGGAAAAGGTGTGGGTTATCTCGCTCAACACCAGCTTTTTGATCAGGTAGGGTATTGTCTTTTCTGACATGCTTATGGATATAATATTTTTTTGAATTTTGTTAGTTTACTAATTAATTGTTCAGCTTGTATTTTTGGCAATATGGACAATTTAATTATTTCCAGCCGTCAAACTCACACCACATTGCTTGGCACAGTATTGAGTTTTTTGTCCTAATTTTACCTTACAAGTCAACAAATTGTCTGGAATGAACTTTCCATAAAGGGCATCTTGACAAGCTTAAAGTTAGGTATTTCGGGCTGTTTGATAGATCAGAATGAGCCCAAATGCTGATTTTTCACACTACATCTTCATCCTTCAGGAATCGCATGCAATCCAGCTATGTTAAATATACTGTATGTGTCTAGGAACTCATTTTACAATGCTAATTTGAGGTTTTTCTTCAGATAATTCACACATCCTAATTGCAATGTGTAAACTTTTCTTATGAATCATTATTTAATACCTTACTGTTAATAAGAATAATAACCAAAAGTTATATTGTAATTTTTCTTGCGGGTTTAATAAAGTATAATTTATAATTAATTCATTAGTAGTAGTATTATGTGCAAAGAATACTGTATGTCACTGTATGTTGGAGCCTGGGTCTCTTTACTCTTCATTACTATTTTAGTGTGACAGGCTAATGGGAATGTCATTGGGTTTGTAGGTCTTTGGTCATAGATAGTATGCACTATACCACCATAAACCAAAGTCTCTCTCTCTCTCTCTCTCTCTCTCTCTCTCTCTGTGTGTGTGTGTATGGGTGTGTGTGTGTATATGTGTGTGTGTGTATGTATGTATGTATGTATGTGTATATATGTATGTATGTATGTATGTGTGTGTGTGTGTATATATATATATATATATATATATGTGTGTGTGTATGTGTGTGTGTGTGTGTGTGTATATATATATATATATATATATATATATATATATATATATATATATATATATATGTATGTGTGTATGGGTGTTTATGTAAGGATTTATATAATTGTGTATATAGTAGTTTATATACAGTAGTATATAGTGTATATTGTTTTATTTAATTTTTCATTTTATTATAGCTTGATTTAAAATGTGTATATCCAGTATGTTCTGTGTGTGTAATGTGAAGAAGATAAGACTCTAAATGAAATTGTACAACCCTGTGTGATAAAATGAGAAATAGATGAACCTTGTAACTGGCTGGATGATGGCACTAGATGAAAAGTTACAGGCTTCACCAAAGCTATATTACAATTTATCCTTAAGGGTACCATACATGACTGTACCACATTTCATGGACATCCATCCAATAGTTGTTGATATATTTCACTCTGGCCCAAAGTGATGGGACAAACCAATATTGCCATCCATAGAGCCATGTGTTTTAAAGAATGGCTAAAAACACTCAGTCAGTGAATCTTTCTTGTCCTCCTGATGAGATTTTGTTTGTTTGATGATACCTTAGATACCAGAGCTGAAAGAAGACATCCGCCCTCCTGATTACTGCTGCCTTGGCGAAGGAGATGAAGACGACATTACTGTAAATGCGTGGTTTGGGCCCGGAGGTACCGTGTCTCCTCTTCACCAAGACCCTCAGCAGAACTTCCTGGCACAGGTAACAATATCCAGGCTGTTTCATGAATCCAATTATTGTCAAAGATCTGTCCCGTGATTACAGTTTGTTTACCACGTGGGATTTTCCTCTGTATATACATCAGGTTGTGGGAAGCAAATACATTCGCCTATACTCCCCAGAAGACACAGACATGCTGTACCCTCATCAATCACAGCTCCTTCATAACACCAGTCAGGTGGGATTGACAGTCCATAGAGATAGTGCATGTTGAGCCTGCAAATATATGCAGCATTTCCAATTTCTGATTCATGCAGGTGGAGGTGGAGAATCCAGACACAGAACGTTTCCCGGAGTTTGCCAAGGCTCCGTATGTGGAATGTGTGTTGCAGCCTGGAGACGTGCTGTTCATCCCCGTCCGACACTGGCATTATGTTCGATCCTTAGAGCTCAGCTTCTCTGTCAGCTTCTGGTGGTCATGACTACAGATCCATGATGAAGTGATTACATTTTGAGCTTGTTTTCTGTTTCTGTGGAGGGAAATCAATTTGGAGTTTTTAACTAATGCCAAGCTATTTCTTGTGAATTTGAGGACAACCGCTGATCACACAAACCTTTGATCCATGAACAATGAACACACACTGCTGAATGATTAGCTTAATTGTGCTGCTGATGATTGCAACAACACCTATTGTGTAGAAAGCTAACAGCAGGGGGAAAAAAACAAATGAGCAGTTAAAACTGTTTGTGCTCATTTCATCCTGCATATAATTACGTAGAGTTGTTAGTCATCTAATTTGATAGGATATGTTTCTCTTTTCAAATTGGCATATTTAATTGTGTACTCAACCTTATTCCTACAACTATCCTCAGATGTATGATTTCCATAATTCATGGAAATGAGGCAAGTCTTCCAATTTAATAACCGAGTGAGCTACAGGTACAAAGATGTGGTAATAAACACGGCTATGTGGTTAAACTGACAGTCGGAGGCAATCAAGCAGGTCACAGATGGAAATTAATAAATTAAATGAATCAATCCCCTGGGACAGGCAGACTTTGAAATTAAAACTGTCTCATTGGTTAAGTATCCTGACAGTAAAACTCTTGTCGTGCACCAAAAACACAACACCCGACTGCAGCACTTCATTTCACATTTCAAACCTCTGACAAGCCCCAGTCATGTATCCCGTAGGTCCATTTCAATCAGGCCCTCTAATTAGAACCATGAAGTATGTGAGGATGTGACCAAATTAAATAGATCAATGATGTACACATTTGAGCTGCTTTTCAGCCAAATTCACAATCAGCTGAAGTAGTCAAGGGAAATCAAAGCAGAATACTTCTGAGGAGAAGAGAATTGTGAGTTGTTTTAAGTAATCACAACAGCCCAAGAAAATGGAATTACATTTTTTCTTTTCTGATTTAGAAAAAATGGGTAAGAGTTTGAGTATGAACAAAGAAAATAAACGTTTTTTTAGAGCAGGTACCCCTTAGCTGAAAGAGAAACGGAGTAACGACCCACTGCTACATATAGGCTATTGTATAAACTTGAGTGACATTTGAAACTGGCCTATAGGGGGTCCTAAAGCCTTGACATACCTTTTTATGGTGCATATACTAAGCTATGAATATAATAATTGACATTCATATATTTAGACATCATGTTTTAATGTACTGTATGTGCCAGAGTGAATCATTCAACTCTACTGTATCTGTGGATGGCTACGTTAGTGGCTTCCTTCCAGGCCAGTAAGCCTATTATCACAAATAGGCTGATTTATCTTAATAATGCTAATAATATGAGTGATTCATATTTGTTATATTTTCACACATATTTTAATAAAAAAAGAAATATTTCATTAAATAATCAAACAACAATTTGGCAGCCCCCACTGCAGTAATTCTCAGGACCCCCTGTTGAAGAAAGAAAGTGGCTAAAACAAACTCAACAAAACAAATAATGGGTTTAAATAGTCTTCTTGAGTTGTGATTGAAATTGGAATAGCTGTTTTCTCAAAGTGCTTGTAAATGTCATACATGTTCTCATAAAGGTACATTAATGATTTATAGTTAATAGGTTTACTGATTTTGACAGCTTTCATAATAGTGCTGCAGTCATTTATTACATCTTGTGATTTTTTATTGTGGAATAACTAATAGCTGATGCAATAGACTTGCCCATGTTAAGGTAATAGACTTATCTATACCAAGTTACTTTCCTTATGGGGTTATCTAAACCAATAATATGAACCCTGGCAGAGTTTAATTCTGTGAGTAAATCCTTTATACTTCACTTAGCCCATCAGCACTTTGTTGTTGTCAAGTATGTGGCACAATTGACTTAAGATCACACAAAACTGCTTACTCTCATTTTAATGTAATCAATACTCAATTACCAGTGAAGTAGTGTGGGACCTCTGGGCCGTATAACCCTTTCTCTTCCACCTAGACCTTCTCCTCCTGCTCCTCTTTTGATTAATGGCCTCATGGATTTTCAAATAAATCTGGCAACTCAGGATTCAAACCAGCAGATTTGTTTTGTTTTGTGGTGCAATAAAGATTGGCTACGTTATGGCGAGTAAAACCCCAATCCACAATGTAAAAAAGAACGGTGCCAGGTGATTTCCTTCTGAATGGAACATTTAAGCTGTTCTGTAACTCAGTTCAGTCAAGGAGGTCAAAGGCAACTTAACTTATAAGCATGACATCAGGTAATATTCCTCTACATTTATATTCATCCATAGGTCAAACCTTTTATGTCAGTTCCCATGGTGTAGAGGTAAAACACAGCCAAGGCCAACTAAATGTTTAAATGCAACATAATACAGTATTTAATTAAGTCCCTAAACAATGCATGACACTTTATTCATCAAAGATTCACAAAATTAGGGGGAAAACACAGACAAAATATACAAAACAAGTTAAGAACAATGATTGTCAGGCATTAATTAGTTAGACGATACAATGTTGCGTTATTTTCTCATCTATTTTTATCAAACTGTCAATCATTCTGACAAACTATGAACAGCCTTAAAAATAACAGTTTTATATACATCAAATATTTTCAACAACACTGCCTTAACAACAAACCTGAGCTGGAAGCAATGCAAATACGTGTGAGATACGGTGAGTGGTTATTTTTGGGTAGTAGTGAAGTAGAAAAATTATGTTAATGATTAACAATAATACCGTGTAGTGTTGGGTTATTAGAACAGACAGTGCAAGGTACGATCCAGGCTGATTGACATCCATGTGATGCTATTCAAATGTTTTCTTTAGGCAACTCGATTTCAATTCGTGCAACAATTCAAATCCTATTTTGAGTGTAAATGTATCCAGGTGTGTGTGTGTGTGTACAGTATATATGACACACCGTGTATTTTAGAATAACCACTTGTGAAATGAAAAGGACAGGATAGTTTTTCTGATAGCCGTAGTTCCTCCCAAAGAACAATCCATGCTGATACAGAAATGTCTTCTTTCTAATATTCCTGCAAATCTACGGAGAAGTTCTGCATCCTCTCCACCACAAAGAAGCACAGCGTTCCAGAGAAGCCCAGGATGACCATCAGCAGGAGTTGCCACTTCAACAGGAGGTAACCGCTGTAGAAGAACGCCACTGCTGCAAAAACCGACTGACAAAGGAGAATAGAATTTAAGATTTTTAAGTTCAGTCAGCAATGGTCGTTGGCCAGGAAGTAAAAGACGGCTAGAAGAATTGTAAGTTTAATAACTGAACTTGTTTTGTGCAATTAATCAGGTTTACAATTGGATATATGTAATATCTTTTTATTAGACATTAAGTGTTATTTTATTTATATACTGTATGTATATATATATATATATATATATATATATATATATATATATATATATATATATATATATATATATATATATATATTGTTATTTAAGTATACATAGTAGTTCTGCTTTATGCAAGATTTGATCTATATCAACAGATACCAGATCGGTATTCAGTCAAATTAATGCAAAACTAGGGAGCGCCACCATAAAAAATATATAAAATAAAATTTCTCCCTTTTGTTTCTGATTTTTTTTTTTTTTTATTGAGAACATAGAAGTGATTTACAAAGCACATGTGCTGTAACAGACAAAAAATACTTTTTAATTTAATTTGGACTTTTAGAAAATACCCCAATTTCTAACGTTCATTTCTTGTTAGAAACAAATGTTTCGGCAAACACAAAGGGGAGATTAGGAGGCGTATGTGGGGCTTGTTCTTTTCCTTTTTAATGGAGCTTCAGGGGAATTTATTTCATACTTGACAAGCAACATTTTAACCCAGCTTTGCTCAGCTCTGATAACAATGCCTGAGAATTGGCAACTCAGGATTACCTGGATGAATTTGAAGATGGCAAAAGCAGCCGTGCTTTGTCCAGCATAAACACAGCCTAATATGCTGTAGAGCTGTGTGTTGAAACAACTGTCTCCAAGTCCAAGCAAGAAGCTGCACAACAGGGCAATGGATGCACTGAGAGAGAAAATATAGTTCTTATTTAAGCAAAACAGAATTGTAACTGGCCTTCTTTGTGTTCACTCTTCTTTATTGTTAAAGTGTTGCCTACCTTGGAGTTAGATATGGTTTATGTTGGGTGGTGGTACTAAAGACAACCGGGGCATCGTCTGGGATGTTGAGGAAGATCAAATAGACAGCAACGAAATGGACGACCATTCCCAGAAATACCACCGAGGTCCGTCTGAAACGATTGTTCTTACACAACAATCCAAACAGGCCTCCACCTGATGAGAAAGAATATATTTTATATGTATTTTATATTTTTGAATTCAGTCCCTTTCGATCACGTAAATGAGCTCTGATATATAAACTTACCCACAATTTCTCCAATGCCTACCACAATCCCAGAGATCCCAATCAAGCCTTTAGCTGCTTCTCCAAACTGTGTAGTTGCTCCGATACACGTCCCATACACTCCGCTGTAGAAAGATAACTCCAGGCCTGCAGAACAACAAGGGCACGCTGTAGCTGCAAGCCTTCACTGGAGGCTTAGATACTCACCATATTAATGTATTCTCCACGTGACTCACCGGTGTATGCCATGCAGGGACTCAGGAGCAGTATCGTTTTAGTCTTCAGAAGTTGCAGGATGGTTTCTGAACAGGACACACAATACACAGATTTTAATTGCTAATAAATACAAATTATATGCCTAACACTTTTATACCTTTTTTGAACATGGATTGAGCTCCGATAAAAATGTAGACGTTAAGGCCCCGTTACCTTGTGACAATTTAAGTTCAATGCAGATAAATATGAATGCAATCTGAATGCAGGTGGGGAGGGGAAACAAGTGAGAATGTCACCCAGGTGATTTTAAAAGAAGATATCTCACTAGGTTGGTTTATATATGCCTGGATGCCCTCTCTTGACATAAATCAGTGTGCATCTTCGATAAACCCTGATACCTTTGAGGCAGGTGCACACCCGTTGACATGCACACAAGATACTCGCAAGACAAAGAACAATCTGATCATCTAAACAACTTCAGGCTGCATTGAAGGTGGGTGTAAGTGTAGGACAGTTTCCCGTTGACAAACAGAGATTTAATCTGAAACAGGCAGTTTCTACATACTCTCCAGAAGAGTTGTAGCCACATGAAAGACATTTTGACACGAAGAACAACAAAACCTGCGCCTGTGACTGCCTGCTAGTGTGGAGAACTAGAGCTTACCGGCAGTATGCCAAATAACTGAGACAAAAGGAAAATATAAAACATTTGTAACAAAAAACAAAACGTATATTAACTGTGGAAAATCTCAGATGATACAAATTTACACTGCAAGGAAGGAAATACAGTATCACCTCTATTACATGGACATTTTTAGCCATGCTCACAGCTGAAATACAATGTCTTTGATACAGATGTCGAGGCTTTGTTGTTATCCAGTGTAACATGTCAGCGTTTACTGGGTGGAATTTGAAATGTGATAAACACATTCATGTTCTCCTTTAGGATGAAGTGAAATAACTTTTCCAATTGCTAATTGGGAAATGTTAGCATGCTAACACACTAAGAGATGCTAGAACAGCTGTCCCAAATCTATTCTACATACTAATTTTATACAGTAAGTTCTACATTGCAGGTAGTATACAAGTAAATCAACATCATTTCCATTTCATACTAACTAACTAAGATGATGCAATATGTGCAACACAAACTGACTTTGGAACATTGATGCATGATGAATTTCACCAACACACATCATAATGATTTTTTCTACAATTTTACAGGTTTTTTAGTTTTCCAAGATCTTTTTGGGAGTTGTTTCCCAATGGATTTGAGACACACCATTAGTCTTGTTACTACATATAGTTAATTTTTTTAAATGATGAAACTTAATATAGTAATATAGAACTTACTGAATTCTGACTTGGCATCCTGCATGGCGGTGTTTGCTCTGTGCTTATACCTAAACAACAGAAAATAATTCAATTTTAACTTTGACAAGGCTTAAATTAATGAATGGAAATAAACTGCACACACAAACAATGACAGAACTCTTTCCAAGTGACAAACAGGTAAAGTGATTTACAAATCAAAGACACTTTAGCTGAAAATCCCAACGCACTGCAAAATAAGGTGTTTTTCACTGTAAATAATGGCTCCCTATAGTATTCTTTGTTATGCTGTTGGAATCATGCACACAGCCAATAAGCAAGGATCAAATACCTGCATCTAGGAGAAAAGAGAAAAGTTTCGAAACCCAAACAGCTGCCACAAGACAGACACAAACAGGCTAAGAGAATGAGTTTGGTCCAGAATGAACACACTACCATGAGTTCTACACAATCTACTAATTTGGTGACTCAAGTCTGCCGGCAGCCTTCATGATGCCCGACCTGACATGCTCGGTCTTATGGCGGACACTGCCGGCAGTCGGACTCAAATGATTAATCTGATTGGTGCTGAGTGCTAACCTGGAAATGACGAGGGGGACTATAGTCTCTCTGGAAAATCTGACCAAAATCTTTTAAAACTTTGTCAATCTGAAATTAAGACAGACTCAGCAACTGCATGGCCTATTTCTCACTTAAAATGTTTTCAGAAACACGTTTCAGTGAACTTTTTTAGTAAAATATGAGATTGTATTCTTAACAAGCCACCAGGACAGTCTGGCTTTGAATTTCTGGAAAAACCAGACCCATGTGACACGTTCATCCAATCAGCTGCCGTGAGCAGTCGGCATGACTTCGGTGTGTTCCGAGGATCTATTTTTGGCCAACTCAGGGAGGCAGTCAGTCCGACTGCCTTTTCTGCCAACCGTCAGCCATCCGTTGGATGCCAGGGCCGTTAGTGTTAAAATGCCCTACACATACCCTTGCATCAGGGCCAGGACACTTTGACATGACTTTTAGTAGTTTTTTTAGGGTTTTAACCACTGTCCCTCTCAAAGACAAAGTCTATGTCCCTGCTGCCCCAAATCTGCCTGATTACACCCAACTGTATAAAGTGTGATGATTAGGCTTGATTTGAGAACAATGGATAGTAATTTTGTGAGGGACAGAGAGATTTATACCACCTGCAGAACTGCAATGGTAAGTCATCTTGAAAACTCTATTATCTATTTGTTATATGTTATTTGTAAAAAAAAAATATTATTATTAATGATAATAATAATAATTAATAGTCATTAAAAAATGTAGTTTGGTTATAGCTTATAACTGAATGAACGGTAAAGTTGGTTTATTTTTAATATGTTTGCATATGTTGCATAAACATAGTCTACTTTCACTTTTTGCTCATCACTTGAGGTTCGTACCCTCTTTGTTCTTTTTCTGTAGTGGTTCAGACATTTCTATATATTCTGAGTGATTTCAACAGCAGTGGAAAAGGTGTAATTATCTAAAGGGTATTCATTTACATCACAGGAGTTGAGAGCAACGCCTGCCCTTCCTCTTCAGAGAGCATCTCTTCTTCATGATGGCTCTTTCTCAACACCAGGAAGCTGAGTGTGCCGAGTATGGAGGCGACCAACAGGGACAGAAAAATGTTTTTCCTGCTGCTGTCTGAAAGGGGAAGATTAAAATAAGCCGCTTAATTAAAATACACAAGATATATTAACAACATTAAGCTAGGAACATATTCAGAATAACCAATCACTCATATAATCCTCTTGGTATTTTGCTTTCATCATCATGCTAGATTTTGCTATTATAGCTATGACTCAGTTTTAACCTGATATCTTACCTGATATCTCTGTTTTTCCATTCCAGTCAAAATAAATGTAAAGATTGCCAAACAGCATGCTGTAAATAAGTTGAAATAGGTTAATCAAGTGATTAAATGACAGACGTCAAGGAAGGGGAAAAAAGTTCAAAATGTACATTTTTGATGCCTCATCAAACCTATTTTCTAACTTTTTGGGTACTTTGACAAAAGAAAAACCTAAAGATTAATTTAGCAGCTAACCTAGAGTTTTCAATCATATCGTATTAAGTTGGTCATACACTGTAAACCCAGATTGATGTTCTCTGGGCAGGGTCAAGCTTTGTGAAATCAATAGCTCTGTCACTTGAGTGAAATATTCCATGCAGTATGTTACCTTGATAATGTACAGTGTTGTACTCGAGATATTGCTTCTCAGTTTATAGAACACGTGTAAAATACGTTGTGCTTAGAATTAGTTTGTCATAAAGAAAAAACAATTGTTATAAAGAGATATTATTTCTGTAATAGCGATAACTAGCCTAATGTTATGTATTTGTTGTTTCTAAAAACTCTCGGCGTGTCCACATGATACAAGCCTTCCGTGATCGCAAACCCCCACCCCCACTCCACACAGTTGCTAGTAACCAAGGAGGACACAAAGGATTAAAAAAACATGACAACGCTTCAGAAGAGGTAACTATCTTCACGTGATTAGTTGCCGGTAGAGAGATGCAAAGCGAATGCAGAAGGGATGTGCACCCCGTTACGAGTTGATGAACCACTGAAATGGTTCCTTAAGAGTCTTAATTAGAGCAATAATGTCTGAGATTTTAAGTTCTACTTAAACATTCAAACATTTCATTGTCATGCCCTCTGTGCAATGTGTTGTGTCCAACAAGTTTGATGTGAATCAAACCTCTGGTGTTTGACTCTGCAGCTTTCACAGCTTCAAATTTTGACCTTTAATTAAAATGATCCCATTAGGACATTAGGAATTAAAAGAAACATTGGTTGTACAGAACTATCTAAGATGTCATCTGACAAATCATAGTTGACAGACAGAACAATCACACAAGAAGGACTGGACTTTTTTGGTGGTTGGAACTATCTGCATTTCTGCCTTTGATGATGCTTCTTTCATATTTTAAGCTGTTTATTTGCCTTTCGTGGTGAACCAGCAGTCCTGTAAAATGCTGTGATCTATTTTTGGCTTTAATTATATTTCACCTAAACTTCGAAATGTAGATGAGCAATTAGTCAGTCCCAAAGCCTCAGCAAGGGATAACAGAGTTTAGTCATTAAAGATAATAGTAACTGCATTCTTTGTGTGTGTGTGTGTGTGTGTGTGTGTGTGTGTGTGTGTGTGTGTGTGTGTGTGTGTTGGCAGGCTGAGAAGAACTGATTCATAAGTTTACTGTGGCATGGACCACCACTGCAGAGTCAGATTAGCATTGCCCTTTTGTGGTCTTTGGAGCAGGTGACAGCCAATGTAATTATTATACTAATTCATTTAGCATATTTTAACAGATACCAATTTCATTGTCCAAGCCAGTGTGCAAGAGCAGTGGGCCGAATTCAAGAGATAAAATGGCCAAAACCTGCAGAGCCCCTAATATGTTCTAACTAATAACTCACTGACAGATATTATAACATGATTTATTAAATATATTCTAAATAAATCGTACATTAATATCTCATCATGCTAAAAAAATACAGACCTGACAGTATTGATCTGCTGCAGTATAGCTATATCTTTGATCAACTGAAATACTAATACTAATCAAACAAAAAGAGGAAGAAAAGATAGTGATGAATTGTGTTTTATGCACTGTATGTAATGATGGGAAGAAATAATAGAATGCAGCAAACTTTAATAGCAACCTTGGTTTGGTTTAGGAAGCAAATTAGAAGAAGGATTTTTAGATTCTCAAATAAAAAAATGAATATTTAATTAACTAAAGGCCATAGTTGAGTCTTTTTCAGTGAATCACAGTATAATCTAAGTATTAAAATGCAGTGTGGTTTAAATGAAGTAATGCATGGAGGTAATGGTCTTGGGGCTGTAACACTGTAGCATTACTGGGTCAGTAGCTGCATACCTGCACTGTAGGAGAGCCCAGAACATCCCGGTGTTCTTGTTGATGGTGGAAGCCTCAGAGTTTTCCACCAGAAAGTGTCCCTGAGCTGTCCAGAGCACTGCATAGTAAGTGAGTGGGGTCATTTGAGAGAAAAAAATGTAACTAGTCAGTTAATTGCCCACACAAAGTGAAAAATGATCTTCATGTGTTGCTAAGTTATGCATGTAAGCCCTGGGACATGAAAAAAATTCATCACACCACAATGATTTGAGGCCGCTTTGAACCCCCCCCCAAATCATTTTTCTTTATTATTTCAGTAAATGCTCACTAACATCTATGAGCAAACTCAAAGTGCTGCGTGCTGTTTACTGAAACAGCTCCTAACCTATTTAAGGTCTAATTTGGGATACTGTTTATATGCATCAACACATCCCAGTCACGATAATCCCTGTATGCATGATTAAACATTATTTGGAACACAGAAACTGAGCTTGAATAGGCTGTAAAAACAACAAAAACCAAGTTGAAGTAGCCCATTTATGTGTACTTTATTGTAAATGGGATGTGAGGGTGCCTAAAAAACTAAAAAAGGAAACCTGTTTCTGTTTATTCCGAATAAAAACGGGTATACAAATAAACTGTAAGCTAGAATTGAAACAATGAGTTCTATTATTATCATCTGATATTTTGATAACTGACTCATTGTTTCAATTCATTTTTAAGCAAAAATGTTCAACTTCTCAAATGTGACGTTTTGATGCTTTTCTTGGTCATATCTGGTAGTCTTCGGCTTTTGGAGACAAAAGAAAACATTTGAAGATGATGAAATTATAATCAGCATTTTTTGTGTTACTAATTTCTGGCATTTTAAAGATAAAAAAAATGTAAAAATTATAATGAAATAAGTCTTAGTTGCAACACAACTGTAAGCAACAATAAGCAAAATAAATCTCCAGATTTCCCAATTTTAATTAGAGTAAATTTGACTGATAGGCTATTAATGCAATAAAATAACTCCATTATTCATTAGTCAATATAACTCAGGTTTCAGGTCTGGATCATGAGGTAGAGTAGGGAGAATAAATGAAAATGCTCCAGAACCAAAACAGAGTTGTCTTAAATTAATTTACTTTAAGGTTTACTGAACTATAATGCTGTTGCAAACATTTTTTTTTAAAGTTACAGTAGTAGCTATAACATTATTGTAACCAAATATAAAAACTAATTTCAAACCTGGTAAAGGAACTTACTGGCTGCTCCTATGCCGATCAGTACAGAGGTCAGGTAAAAGGACCATGTTGAAGGGACGATGAACACAGCAATGTACCCACTAGACAGAAAGCATTTAGAACAGCAATGAGCAACATGTTTCAGCTTCAGCATCTTTGTCACCATCCTGTAACCTTGCCAATGTTTACCTGTAAAGAAGGCCACTCAAAAACATAGTCATTTTTGGTCCAATTACTGCAACGACCGTTGGCGCGAGTAAATTGGAGAATGAAAAAACCCCATAGATTATTCCAAGGCTGTAAAGGAGGCAAAGATCATTATTATTGAACGTTTTACTTTAAAATGTTATTCTCCATTCTGAGTTGTGTACATGCATGACCTACCTGTGGTAGCCACTCCCACTGAAAGTATCATTCTGCAGGCTTTTCACTACAGTTTGCTACAAAGAAATGAGATGGAAGTACAGGGTCAGACTGGACAGAATGAGGCTTAATTATGTCCACAAGTCACCCATCTGGTTTGATAATTTCACTGACCGTTGAATAAAATTGGAAACACGAGATGCGCCTGACTGGCTGGTTTCCTGTGCATTAGACTGCGGTTGGGTCTTTTTAGGGTGGACGTTGTAATAACAAAATGTGCATACAAAACCAAAAGCAGAAGTTGTTTGCTTTATTGTTCTCTGCATTAAGGTATCTAGTAGTCTAATTATTCGGGATAAATTATACAAATAGGCCTAATTAAGGAACACTAATAAATGCGTTTTACATAGCTGAGGGACAGGAAATCTGTTCCATCCATTCAAAAAAAAAATAGATCTCAGCTCAGTGTCTTCTGCATTAAGCTTTACAAGGCAACAACAAACAAATGTGACTATACAGTAGCTTTAAGAAACAGGTTTGGATGTGTAAAAACTCAGTTATAAAGTTGAACTTACTTCAACGTTCCCACAGGTGGTGAAGGCGGTAAAAATGAACAAAAATCCCACACCCAAAATCACAACGTTGAAAGTCCTTCTGTCTGCCATGGTGTGTTCTTACTCGCCCTAACAACACATGTATTAAGGCTATATAACGTGCCGCTGGTAATGTGCTGTCGACTCATTGGAATTAAACATCTAGGAAAGACTCTCCTACGGATTCATTAACGACTGGGATGAATCCATTTGAACAAAGTTGCGCCACTAAAAGTTGACTTTACTAACTGTTAAGTTACAGTTTAATGCGCAAACAGCATGAAGGACAGAAGTGTAGCAGAGAGTCGGGACACAGACAGCCACTGAGTAGCTGTTATAAGGGGCACTTCCCTTCTATCATACTAAGTACGCATGACAACTTGTGACTTTAATTACAAGCATTTTTTTTTAACGGGCTTCCTTGTTGTTCTTCGACTCTTTCGTCATGATGGGTTTCTCTGGTTTTCCCACTCTCTCCTGCTTCTTTTCTTCTTCTTGTTCTTGTGCATTTGCGGTCATCTACACTCATTTAGCTTTGCTGCCTTCCAGAGGTAACCAGGAGGAATATTCTCCCATGACAAGCAAAACTGTCATTTAAAGTCAGCCTGCTGGGATCACTGGTATGGCTGCATAGCTGTCTGTTCTTGCGTAAACGTTTTTTTTTATTTTTTTTATCATGAGTCTAATAGTAAAGGCTATCTATCTATCTATCTATCTATCTATCTATCTATCTATCTATCTATCTATCTATCTATCTATCTATCTATCTATGATGTCAGTGGTTGGAAGTAACTAAGTACTACATTTATCACGTACTGTACTTAAGTGTAATTTTGAGTCACTTTACTTGACTACTCCCGTTTTCTGCTTCTTTATAGGCCTACACTACAATTCAGAGGAAAATATTGTACTTCTTACTCCACTAGCTACTACTTATTTAATAGCCTGCATTTAGTTTCTAGTTTCTTTGCCGATTCAGATTAATAATCTGAAATATGATTAACAAATAAGAATGTATTAACAGGCTACATTGATATAAGTTAAGACTTTATTGATCCTTTAGTGAAATTCCAAAACTATTCTGCTGGTGGTATCCAAGATACCACCATTTTACAAAGATGCATCTTTCGGTAATACGCAACCAAATGAAGCACTAATATAATCTGTCAATGTTTCCAATTAAAACACTGAAAAAAACTGCTATAACCTCATCTCCCAGGCTTTCTCCAGGTAACTAGCTAATGATTCATGTGTGAACAACCAACTCAATCTTTGTGCAACAACAATATTTACAAAATCAATATCATATTTGACACAATATTGTGCAGTTCCCTGTAAAAAGGGCAAGCGACAACAAAGTGAAACTCATTCTTATTTTGCCCTCCCCCCCATCCAGATATAACATGAGCCTCTCATTAAGTAGAACACAGACTCTGCTCATGGGGCTGATTCCTCTGTAATTTAATGGCATCCTTGGGTCCTCACTGGGGGTTTGGTATCAGGTTTATAATAGACAATATGTTGTCACCTGATCCAAAACATGTTTAATATCTCAAGTCCAGTTGCTTTCCCCAGTTTTACTTTATTGATGGCCATTTGAACTTCACTATAATAGTGAGATCCTTATTTTAGGTTCTCACTTACGCAATATTGCCTCTTTAATATTTGGCTTTCTTACCTTTTTCCTTTAACATACTTCTTTATGATACCATTCCTCAAAATCTGAAGTATCACAGGAAAACCTCTGAGACAACCACAGTCAGCCACAGTGTTACCATCTTGCCCCAGCACCTCCATTTTCCAATTTATTAATAGCAGACCAAATTCTCTGTGGACTTGATGTTTGAATTATCTGTTATCTCCTTTATTTTTTCAAAACCTGTTCTGTTTGAGAGCATTGTTTGTATTCTGTTGAACATATCTGTTCTTAAAAACTTCTAAGAATGTCTCCACTTCTACAATTGTCTCCAGCACCATCAACTTCTCTTTCTTCTTTGATCAATTTGCAGAAATTACAATACCAAGTATGTAGATGTTCTTGTTCTCTAAGGTGTTAGACATTCTTCAATTCCAATAAAGATTGTTGTAAACCAGAAGATAAGAAGAAGTTAGCTGGTAAAGTTCTACCGACTTTCTTTTTTTGCTGAAGTAATGGAGTTACTGTCCTGAGGGGCTACATAATCATAAGCCTCAGTCTTTATTAGAAGTTTTAACAAAAGAAAAGAATGATTTGGAACTCTGCATCTTTCTACAATTACATCCATACTGTTGGCAAACCTAATTAATTGGTTTGGAACTCAGCTAATACTTCAAAGAAGTCACATTGTAAGCAGTCATATGATGCAATTATAAAGTCAACCACAGCTTTAACCCTCATAGATATAGCTGTAATAACCATTCGGTTGACCATTTTAACCACTTTAGAAATCCAATCATTGACTCCCTATGCTTGCAAAAGTCCCCATGTTTAAAAAATAATCCAAAGAATCTCCGGAGTGAACCTCATCCACTTCTTTCAAATAATTAAAAGCAGCTATCCTGCTATTGAAATCTCCACAAATAACAAAAAATAAAAATAAAATACATTTAAAAAAGATTCCTCAATTTGACGCAGAAGATGGTTAAAAAATAAAGTAAAAAGTTATTATAGACATCAACAATATTTACAAAATCAATATCATATTTGACATATATATATATATATATATATATATATATATATATATATATATATATATATGTATGATCATTAAATTCACTTTATATATAAACGAGAAATAAGAAAAAGCATGCCAAATTAACAGTTAAGTATAGTAAGTGGTAGATAAAAGAAGCTCAGGTCATATGAGTCCATTAACGAGTCTGAAATTGTTCAACCTGCATATTATATAATTCTTCTCTTATCGTCTATTATCCCCATTTTTCTGGCACAATTATCAGATTCTTATAATTAAGTGTATACAAAAAGAGATAACTATCGCGCATAGACTACTACATGAATCATATAGGCCTGGGTAAGTGACACTATTTCTCTAATTATTGTAATGTTAGAAAATAAGTAGCCCCCCCAGTGAATTTGACACAAAGATAACGTAGGCTTGCAAACTGAGGGAAGGGGGTTACATTTTATTTATTTATTTTGTCATAGAGATAGACATAAAGATGTTTCGTATAATCCAATAGCTGGCGATAATGCATAATTGTATATCCCAAACGTCCTACATTATGAAGGAAGAAGAAAAACTCAACCAATAGCCATTGAGGAAACTGCCACCTCTCGGTGTCTGCTGCATGGAGGTATGAAAAAAACTCTTGCTGCCACAACAACAAAGAAGTTTAGCAAAGCGAGAGGAGTAACTACGACTCACTTCCGTGTTTGCCAAAAAAAACGTTGCAACAATACCATCTATGTACATTACACAGTTCGTGTTTTCAATTCTTATAACGGAAATCTTTGTTTTGAGCCAGACTTAATTGATTTGTTCACATTATATTGAGACATTATTAGCTTAATTATAAAAACAACTTCATTAGTAGTAAAAAAAAACTTTATTTCAGCTCTGTCTTCCTGTCTGCTAACTGAAAGTAAGCCTACAAATGTGTTAACGTTGTAACGGTAAGTATAGCTATAACGTTACATATTATGCCATAGTTTGTCTTCTGTCTGCAGTGTTGTCACACGTAAATGGGCGCTTGAACACGACTTTCGTTGTACTCGACTTTTGCTTCCTGAATATCAGACTCATCCTGCTGCTCTCTGTAACGGTACTCTCTTTGCCTCAACCTACAACAGATTGTACACAATCATCATGGCGACCCAGGATGGTGGGTATTGAAAAAATACAGCAGTGTTTCTTTCATATCTTTACATTGAACCTAAACACTGTTAATGGGATAACATATGTTTGGAATTTACATGTTGATATATGACGCTATTAATGCAGTGTATTGTAATTGTACGTCTCTCCGTAACGTTATTATTTAGCTAACGTTAAACGTTCACCAGTGTTGTAGCTAGCTAACGTTAACGATTGCTAACAGCAGTCACATTTAGCTGGATTTGTGGATGACTCAAGTTAATGTTAGAAGATTTAACAACTGTTATGTTTTAATTGGCTTACTTTTGCTGTTAAGGTTTCAACTAAATATGGTTAGGTTATGAATTGTAACGATACAAACAAACAGTTTACGTTAACGTGACCAGTTTTGTAACCAGTCACATTAACGTTAACGTCAACCGTATTAGCTAGCTACAACATATAGTGTTTTGCGAATATTTTTATTCAAGGACCATGTCTGTTTTAAGATTAGATGTGGCTCGCTTTTATGTATTCCCTCACTCAACACACAGCTAAGAAATGCTGCATAGCTCTTTTTTTTTTTAAAGTCAGCCGTCCACCGAAAGAGCTAGAAAAACGGGGGAGAAATAAAAGCGAAACTAGACTTTTATAAGCCACGTACTTTTAAACAGTTTTCTTAGCTGTAGTTACATTTACATGCGTTAGTTACTGTGTGTGAACGTATGGGAAATGCTTATGAAAGAGAAGCATAAGAATATTTTTGTGTTTGGTGAGCCATCCAGTTCCAGACACGTATTGTCTCCTGATCCATTTAATATTTGTTCATTAGCCAAAGTCATTAAATATTGGCATTTGCTGTGTGAAATAGGATTTCTGTTCTAATGTTTTGTTTCATGAAAGAGTATTCATTGTTAAATAAGGCAGTGGACTTGGTTATTATTTCTGACAAGGTGGTCCACCTCCAGTATAAACGCTGCAGAAATCAGTTGTGAGTACCAATATAAGAAATCATCAATCTTCACTTAATTTGGCTATATTTTATTGTGATTGTTAAACAAAAGAAAGAACAGATATGATTCCTAGATACACAGATAGTGTTGTTTAGAGTGTATGTACTCTGAATATCTGCATCTATGTGGGAAAATGTGGGACATACTATATAGAGAACTAACACCTTTGCACTGAATTTCATTGAATGGATCCAAATCAATGTTTTCATACTGTTCCAGGAAGTGAAGAAGTCATAATGGAAACTGAGGCAAAGCCGAAAGAAGACGAGCCACTCTGTGAGGATGCTGAAAAAGTTGACACAGAAAGTACGTCATACACAGATGCGGGAGACGCCACAACTCAGGACTCTAGTATTAGCAATGGGGACAACGCAGACGGCGAGCAGGAGATGGTGGACTTGAAGATTATCTGGAACAAGAATAAATATGATCTGAAAATTCCTGTTGACAACACCGGAGCCCAACTAAAAGAGAGGATCCACTCACTCACTGGTAAGAACACACAGTAGTTCACCTTCAATTCAAAGTGAAAGAGGCTGTTTAGAGTGAAGAGCAAAGCTTACAAATAAATGTCCTATGTATTCCTAGGTCTTCCACCTGCAATGCAGAAAGTGATGTACAAAGGACTGCTTCCAGAGGACAAGACGCTACGTGAAATAAAGATTACAAATGGTGCAAAAATAATGGTGGTAGGATCTACAATAAATGATGTATTAGCTGTGAATACACCCAAAGAGGCTGTTCAGCAGGAAGTTAAGGCTGAAGAAAACAAGAAAGAACCTTTATGCAGGCAAAAGGTAAGATTAATGGTATTCTTACAAAGTAGAGTAACATTTTTATGGACTTTTGTGATATTAACCTGGCACTGTTATTTCAGCAACACAGGAAGGTTTTGGACAAAGGTAAACCAGATGACATAATGCCATCTATTAAAGGAACAAAGGTAAGATAAGATCAGATCAGATGAAGGGAGGTCAATCCCTGTTTTTGTTTGTCTTGTGTTGACTGCCACAGCAGTTCAAAGCTGTTTTCACAGTTGTACAGTATGTTAACTATATGATTTTAAGACCAGGCACCCTTTTTTCTCGCTAACAGGAACGATTACCAACAGTGCCTTTATCCGGAATGTTCAACAAGTCCGGAGGAAAAGTTAGACTCACATTCAAACTGGAGCAGGATCAGCTGTGGATCGGAACAAAGGGTAGGATTACAGTCAGCCTTTTTTTTGCTAAATTCACTGCAACACAAAGATACTGAGTATTAAAAATTTCTTAATTTTTGTGTGTGTTCATGTCTACAGAGAGAACAGAGAAAGTCCCAATGGGCTCCATTAAAAACGTAGTGTCTGAACCCATTGAAGGCCATGAGGACTACCACATGATGGTGAGTGTTCTTGCTGCTGCTTGCATGCCAGACTTATCTGTTCTATGAAAAGTTGTAATGCCAAACACTCCGAGTAGGACACAAGTGTGCAGATGGGTCATGTAGCTAAGCAAAATAATAAGGTAAGGTTTCTTTGATAATTGTATATGGAACAGCTAAAGAACATACTTGATATGTTTGTTGTGGTATTAAATGTTTAGTTTGGTTATTTTTGTCTATAAAAGGTATTGTTTGTGAGTGAGCAGTGCAGGTTGAGCAGTGTCGCTGTAATGTGTGTGCTTCAGAATGATGGGGCTCGTTTGCGGTTTTGGGCTCCGCCATGGAGCAGGAAATGTCAGCACTTTCTCTAGATTAACCTTTCTCTCTAAAGGAAGCTGTGTCCTTCTTTGTCTGTGAACTGGAAATCCCAGAGATCTCTTTTTAAGAGAACAAAATAGTGTTATTATAACAGCATAAAGACTATGGTTAAGGAGAGTGTAGTAAAGCTCAGTTGAATAACTCGTGTTTTTGAACTTGATGTGTTGATGAATGGGAGTTAAACAAGACCAGAAAGTCATCTGATAACTTTAAATGTTGTAAAAGCTGACAGTATAATGCTGTGGACGTCATGTCAACGTCAAGTGCATTCAAGTAAAAAAAGGCTGATCATGACATTTAAAATGTGAGACTATTACATATTAACATGCTTCCTTGTTGTTGAAGTTTTCTACCACCTCCCACTGACTAAACATATAAATTAGAGAGATCAGGCTGTGGAGCCAAATAACAAAGTGTGGCAGTTTATTCCTGCATAGTTCTGCTGTCTTTCATGGTTACAGTACGTACACTGGACGGATACAGTCCAAGTGCAGAATAGTGGAATTACAATGACATTGGTTAGTGTTGATGCCAGCTATTTGCTCAAAGCATGTTTTTGCATCACTGAGAAGTTGATAATGTGTGAGGAAGAATAGATGGAAGAGGAGTTTTTCCTCTAAAGCAGCAAGCCCATCATTGATATCCATGATCCACCCTGTTTACTTTTTCTTTTTTTTTTTACTCAAATTGAAAAGAAGTAATTCATTCTGTTTTGCATTTCAGAATGGCTTTTGGGGTGATTAAGTGGGCTGTAATATACTGCAAAGGAATGTGTCTTTTTGATTGAGAGGTGTTAGTAGAGGCAGTATATTACACACAGCTATCAGGTCTTTTAATGTTTTGATTTGTTTGTTTTTACAGTTTTGTTTGTAGAATATGTGAACATCTATAAAATCATTCAACGTGCTTACCATTTTTTTCCACTTGTAGGCTTTTCAGTTGGGTCCAACAGAAGCGTCTCAATATTGGGTCTACTGGGTGCCTGTCCAGTTTGTCGATGCAATCAAAGACACAGTCCTTGGAAAATGGCAGTATTTCTAATGTGCCTCTTTTTTTGAACTGGGATTGAGAGGAGGAGCCAATGAAAAATGAAACTGGAGTCAACAGTGAGGCTTAAGGAACTTCTTGGAATTCATTCAAAGGAAACGGATGGATGCCTGTGGACTAATCATATTGTTTTTAGGCTAAAAGTGCACTATGTGGCAGCATAACATTTCTCAGCCCTGTTGATCATTCAAGGTTTTCAGAAAATCCAAGGGAAAATGGTGAAACAATTGTACAGAAATTGCTAACACTTTTCTTCAGTTATTCTTAAAGAAATAAAATTATTTAATGAAATGAATGCACTAGGGTGTTGATGTTGTCTGCCTGTGTTCAGTGTTGTATCCTCCCAAATGTCAACATTTTTTTTTTTTTATTACTTTGTTAAAGACCAAAGTGTTGCACATTTGAGCAATGCAGGCCTTCCCAGTCTCTTTGCAAAACTGCTCAAACTCTAGTAGGATGGGCTCTTTGAGTGAACAACAGGCCCTCCCACAAATAGGGGATTAGATTGAGGTCTGGACTTGGCCACCCCAGGACTTTACCATTGGCCTTTTACAGGTTTGTTGTTGCCCAAGTAGCAGTTCCCTTGCATACTGCAGCAACTTTTCCTGCAAGGTTTCTCTCTATTTAGAGGGCCTTCCAATCCTGCTGTGATGTTATGTATGGTGTTTGGCTAACATTAAACATAGCTTTTAGTATGATGGGCATGGGCACATGCTTTACCTTAGTGTTAGACCATAGAACTGTTTCCATATACTCAAAACTGCGAAAATGATAATGGTTAAGAAAGAAAGAAGCATACAAACTTTCCTATATCCCTGTTCATTACTGTGGTAAGTAAAAATAATCCTGTATCAATTAAAACCGTTAAATATGTTAATATTTTTTTAAACACATTGAGTTGACAAAAAACTATCAAAATCAATAATTAATTCAAAATGTAAAGCCATGGGTTGCAACAGTTATTGAATTTGCATGTTAAAAATGGCAAATGTTAAAAATGATAGACGAAACTTGTTTATAAGCCTGACCTTCCTACACTAAAACGGTCAGTGTGTGTGGTCCACAACTTATCCCCAAAATACTCCTATATTATTATTCTCAAAAAGAAATTGGTACGGTGGGCAACTTCACGGTGTATGGTTGATAGACTGAGAGAATGCTTTTACTCTGAAGGATAATAGACCGGAAGTGCATGTAGTGCTTTCGTGAAACGCCCACAACTTCCAGTGTAACACTAGTGGCGGGACCAGAGGGAGACTCCGACGCGGGTAATGCTAACTTTTAACTCTTTGGACAACCGTTAAACGGTAGCAGTTGGTAATGTACAAAGCGGCGACAACAACCGTACAGAAGAAACGCCCACCGCCGGTTAAAATACTGTCCGGTCAGCTAAGGACGGCAGAGAGCCGGGGGACAGCCGACATCCGGGATGGGTGCGTTATCAGGCTGGGCAGGGGCCGCTTTCTGCTGGTTTCGCTGGTGTGGATGCAGGGAACTGTACTGGAGGTCCAGCTGGACAGAGACACCGTGCTGCTGATGGATGAGACGGGAACCTTTGCTGTTCAAGGCGTCAACAGTATCCCCAAAGGGAAGCCATGTTTGTCCCAAGGTGAAGTTGGTTTCTGATATGATCAATAAATCAGATTAAGGCAGTACGTTTTCAGGTGTGGTATAACTGTAGTTTATACGTTTCTTTATACAAAAATACTCTAGATTGATTAAAAGAGTAAAAAGGTCACGTCTCGAATGTAATGTTTTGTCTGACCGACAATCCCAAACCTCAAAGAAGTTACATTTTTAATAAAACAAAATAGAAAAAGCAGCAACGCCTTAAAATAAGCTAGAATCAGACGATGTTTATATTATAGGAAATTGTTTTCTTGATAAATGACTTGATCATTATCAAATGATAATGATTTGTTTAATCCATAGGCTACCAATTGATTAACCAACTAATGTTGCAGCTCTAAAAATATCAACTGACATAAGTATGTTTTTTGTCTGTGCGGGCCTGTGTCAAAAACAATATGAGCTTGAATTGGTCTTTCTTTTTACCCCAGGGCAAAACACTGTTAATGTAAACGACTTCACTGCATTTCCTCTGTCCACATCTTGTAAAACAAGATAAATCCAGGTCTACATAAAAGCTGTACTTGGACCAGTTGAACATGGAGTCTAAAATATAGATCTGGATTTATGCCTTGGTTGGTATTACACTGTAAATTCATAAGCTTAAAATATGAAGTTTTTTTTTTTATATAATTGGAATGTTTTTACATTACACCACTACCAATTCTGAATGGTTTATATTACTATTTAGTGTCTATCTGAAAAACAGCCACTTCTCCCCCCATATCACCGTCCTTGTTTCCTTGAATCTATTGTCACTGAACAATTGGCCACCTGCTGCTGTTTTTACAGGCAAATATGTCATGGTGATGGGTGTCATCCAGGCCGTCTCCCCGGAGCCAGTCATCCGTGCAGTGAAGATGGCAGACCTCTCGGAGCTCGCTGCACATCACAGACAGATGTGGAAGCTGGAGGTGGAGGACCTGCAGCAGGTGCTGGTCTGAATGCAAAACTGTTGGTGCAAATGTTGCCTCGCTGGTGGCAGGATGACCTGCTCCTGTCATATCCAGCTGGACCATTCTAGTGATTCTTGACAAATGGGAGAAAGGGAAAAAAAACGAAACAAAAACTTCCTCACAGGACTGAACAGCAGTTTCTGCTTGATGTCAGGCTTCTGACTGGTAGGCATTATGCAAGAGTGACAAAGACATGCGAAAATGACCAGATTTTTTTGCATTCAGTATTACGCAGTAAAGTTGTTTTTTTTCACGTGGCTCCTACTCAAGGAGTCTTCTAGAGAAGAAGTGGAGCTGCAGGCCTCTTATTACTCTAAAATGATCTGGTAACACTCAGGGGGAGAAAAGTGGCATCCAGATAAAATGGGCATCTTGTATCGTTAACTTAACATAGGAAGCGTCTTGTCAGATTATACCACTAGCATTGTTATAATTTGTCATTCATTTGGCGTAGATATAAGATGGTTATACAAATATTAAATAAAGATTATTAGAATTTTCAAGGACTCCACCTACTTTTCTCTACTAAAAACAGATATGTATGCATACTGTAACAGGATTAACAAATTAAGACTGTTAAAATCCATTTTTCAAAAACAAAATATTAAACTCCAAGTTCATTTCTGCCTGTGACAAACTGTGGTGGAATGTAACCGAGTGAATTCAGTCAAGTTGAGTTACTTGTACTGTATTATGTAGTATTTCCATTTCATTGCACTTTGAACTAAGTATCGCTAAAAAAAAAATTCAATACGGGCACCGATACCGATTCCTTAACGATACTTTTTTTCAAGAGTCCACTTTTATAAAATCCATTTCAACAAAAATAATTAATTACACATTATGGCAAAATCTTATTTTTCAGCACCTACTACGTGAGCCCCATCTTTGTGCGCAGCGTAGTCTCTCGTGCACGCCTCTACAACGTGCAACATTAGACAGCCAATCAGCATTTTTAGATCTTGGTAGAAGCATTTTGCATTCTTATTGGCTCACTGACGCTGATAAGATTTACGCCTTTCAGGGTTTTGCAGTTGTATACATACATTATAGAATAACAGTCAGAGTACTTTATAATGTAAGTACTTTGCTAATACCTCAAGGTGTTCAGTACAGGACTTTTACTTGTAATGAAATGTGTCCAGTTTGGTATTACTACTTTAAATTACCAAGCAGATCTGAATACTTGCCCCACTGGTTACGGATGTGTAATTAATAAAACAGCAGTTTAACACAGATTAAGAAAAGAAGCTTTATTTGGTGTGGTGCCCATTACACTGGTAACACTACTTGATAAATGGAAAGGGAAAATGACCTATGATGACAGATTAAAAATAAGAGTGTCAACTGAACTCTCAATTTAAGTATTCCATACTTATAACATATTTAAAGTAAAAGGTCATTAACATATACAAACCGCTTATGAGACGAAATTACTTTGTCAACTGTATCTGAACACATCTCTGATCAAGGTTCACACATGCTACTTTCAGCACCATTTTCAGATATTCTAATGACTGGTGCATAGCAAAGCTTACAAGTGTCTCCCACTCATTTTGTTGTTAACAATAACACTTCTGTAGTTCAGATGAGAGTAATCCAGCCACCAATCAGAAGGCTGGTCCTGAACCCGCTCTTAAAATCATGCTGCGATCAGGCAGTTCCCTGTGCACCTAGGAGGCCCTTGAGGATCACCTGACTTTAGACTGATTTGAATACTGCATTATTTGCAACTGAGCATGAATATTGTCATCACATCATTATATAATGTCTTTAAGCAGAAAACTGTATTTTCCAAAGTCATTGTCATTTGGTGCTATAAGATGGTCTTTTCTGGCTTTGGCAAGTTTCATCAAAAGGAATTCCCTGCGCTCCATCCACTCTTTTAGTTCCTGGTCCCCGTGTGCCAGCTTACACAACTCATCCTCTGTGCATGTGCCTTTGAGGAACCTATCAGAACACAAAATTAAAAAGGTCAACCATCAAAAACCACTGGACTCCGACTGGTAACCAGAGGCATAGTGTGTTCCGTGGCTAATAATCTTACCTCTCACAAACTTTGAAAGTTCCTGTGGGAAACCGATACTGCCAGCAGTTCTGATCATCCTCAGAGTTGAAGACTCTGTCTTTGTGTTTTTCTGAAGTAATATGCTGCTGCCACTGCTTCTCACTGTTGCAGTTTTTACCACACAGCCAACAGTGATTCCCAGCCTGCGAAAACACATGGAGCCATCTCATGTAAACAAATGACTTATTACCATCCTTTAGTTAGTCATTCAAAGCAGGGCTGGGCAATATGGAGAAAGTCAAACATCACAATACTGAGACAATATTGTAGGGTCAACTATTGGTGCCTTCACAATATATTTACACAATGAGACTTCTGATAAATCATCACTAATTTGGATATGTGGGTAAAGGCAAGACCAGCTTGGAAAGGTCTGGTAAATTCAGAAAATGTAATTCCTTTACTGTTATGCAGCCATTAAAACCAGAAAAAGGTGGCACTTATGCCATATTGCGATATTCAAAATCTAAGATGATGATAGTTGTCAATTCCAGATATTCCAACTACTAAATCATTAGCTACCCAAAAAAAAGCAATACACCACTGCTGCTGAGTGTCTGTTTGTCACCAGATAAAAACAGCGGGTCATGCTCGCTGGGCTTTGAAACTCACCACTTCTTCAGCGTAGTCTGTTGGCATGTGGATCTGTTTGCCATTCTCCCTGACAGAGTTACTGGAGGTCTCCTCACCCCAGCCAGGCTTCTGGGACTGCAGCCACTGCTCATAAAGCTGGTCCATATCTGGAACTAAACAAGGAGATAAAACGAGCGAGTACAGTTGGTGCATCACATACCAATTAAGTTCTAATTAAGTACTAATTCAACTCTATCAAGTACGAGAGCTCATCTCCTCGACATAACTCACTGTTGTTTTCCTTCATGTAGGTCCAAAGGTCTCTTTCTTCTACACTGTGGGCAAATGTGCAATTCCCAATGTACTGACACTTTTTGCCAGCTGTCACGTGCATGCAAATCTAAACAAAGGAAAAATAACATTTGGTGACCATTGCAGGAAATTTGTTTCATTCAGAAACACAAAACAAACAACCATGGAGCATAAAAATGTTTGGCACGTACCTCAAATTGAGATGGGATGGGTTTTTTGGTTGGAAGTGGTCTAACCGTTGTCCACTTTTTCCTTTCATGGGAACTTACAAGCACCACACGTCTGTCTTTGGCCCACCTGAGACAGAAAGACAGAGACTGAGTGTGTGGTATGTGGATGGCACCGTTTCACTTATCTTGTCACCTCCGGTCTACACATCATGCGTTGAAAACTTAGTAATACTCACGTGTGTCTCGCCTTGGCTGAGCAATACTTCTTGTTTTTGTCAGCTTCACTTAGTTGGCCATTTCTCCAACACTGGCCACAAACAAACATCATCTTCAGATTTGGAGGCCCGAACCTTCTCTGTGCACTGGAAAGCTGCTGATGAAAAAATATTTGTGATTAACACAAAGCAACAGTGAAACAACTAGACGATTTAGCCAGAATATACACCAACCAACCCTCCTGTTTGTCTGTTTTCAAAGTTTCTATATCGGAACATTTGGGTTTCTTTCAAGCAAATTGCCCAAAAGTAACAAAGTTCCATGAAATGCTCTTCACAAGTCAAACTTAGGGATCAGTTCACTACTTTTCCTAGGGGTGGGAATCTCTTACGTAATAATAATAATTAACTTATCAGAATCAAACAATGAATTGTTCTAGAGAATCTAAGAAATCGATTATTCTACCCACCCCTACATTTTATTGAATTTTGGGTGTTTTAATTTGATAGAATTATTCTGACTTAACCATTAATATCCTCTGATCTCAATTATTCAAAATAATTCACAATTTCTGCTTTTTTAACTAAAAAAATTAGATATTCAGAATTTCATATAGGCTACAAGTAGTTTATTGACCATAATTTCCAAAGATCAGTGTAAAAATAGTGGTCATAACTTGTTAGTGTATACTAGTGGCAGTGGGGAAAAGAAAGCACGGAAAACATTACAATGCTACAAAAATGTCAAAGAGACAAAAGATTTTTTTTAAAAGTGGCTAAATAACTGACAAAAAAGGTGTTAATTTACAATTTTGAGCACAATACAAGGGTTTTGCAATTTTGAATTAGGACATGCTAGCAGCAAGCAAGTCCCTATGTTGGGCTCACCTGAGCTCCCTGCAACGATGCTGTTGCATTCCAAAACTTCTTCGCCTCTTGGACAATACTTTCATGAGTGATACCTATAATGATTAGAAAAGTAAACAAATAAAAATCATTACATTTTATTAAATTCTGCATTGACAAATATTGCAAAAGGTGTTGTTTTGGAAGAACTGTGTTCCAGCCCTTGGGAGAGTTCTTTAAAAAGCTTACCGAGCTCGTGCTGCATCATCCAGACCTTCAACTCGATGAGGCTGTGGGCGTAGAAGCAGTCGTCCTCTCTCACGCAGCCGTAGCGCACTTCATGGCGACAAAGATCCAGCTGGCACTGAGGACTCAGCGGTCTGATTTTTGAATAACGGACTGTGTTCTCCTTCAAAATGTGGACCAGGCACCTAAGAGACAGACAGTGTCCACATGTTCAGCGTATCCTGATCTAATTCCCTCATAGATTTGCACAAGGTCTTGTGTGCTTTGGTACATAACTAATTTGTGAGCTAAATGATGGTGAAATGACTTACTTATGATCCTCAAAGTCATGCTTGGTCACTGGATGAGAGCAAAGTGATGAGTCATCCTTGTTGGTTTTACTGATTATTCTGGGTTTATGGTCAAAGCACACCTGCAAATTGAAGTTTTTGAGAGCAAAGTGATGAGTCATCTTTGTTGGTCTTGCTGATTATTCTGGGTTTATGGTCAAAGCACACCTGAAAATTGAAGGTTTTTAATATTCTATAAAAACAACAGATTCACTACAGCAATGACTACATTTGCTGCAAAATAAGAATATTCCATCAAATATCACTCTGAAACTCACAACAGATCAAAGTCTACCAGCTACTAATGAGCACCACACAAAGCGAGAAACTAAGCTCCAATGAAAAGCACAGCATAGCATTCATCACATTAACATTTGTGTATTTATTTGCCTTATATTTAAATTTTGCTCTGGGAAAAGTGAAACCAGTGACTATAAATGTACGTATGTATAAATGTAACAAACATATTTTCTATGGAGCTCCCGTGGGGTCAGCTGAGTGGAATTGATCCTGGAAGTTCAAATCTGTGAATACCTTTCCTACTTTGCTCATGTTTATGAAAGCTGAGGGAACAGATTTTTATTCTGTGCACACGGTTTAGTTTTTTTTTTTTATTATCTCAGCTGACCTCAGGGGGGCTCTGTACATTTACAATGAGACAAGCATTTTTTTTGTTTTATTCTCACTAAAAGAATAAAAAAAAAAAAACACTGCCAATGGGCGTCATTGGCAACATTAGGTTCCAGCAGCGGCAGCACTGTTATTGTTATAAATGAAAAGCACATCACCACAACACCCTGAGGTCATTAGTTCTGAAATTAAATAAATACTCACTCCACAGAGAAACATGAATATCCCATGATGCTCCTGTAAGATCTTGGGGACAGTCAACCTGATGTTGGAGTTGGGCCCATAAGGATCGAAGAGTAGCTCTCTGGAGATAAATCCTTTCCGCTCCAGTGTCCAAACATCAATCTCTTCTTGGCAGTATGCAAATGTGCAGTGGCCAGGGTACAGGCACTCTTTTCCAATAGCCACCTCTGAAACAGCGCATGTAACACTTTAGCATAAGCAGTTATTCACACATTGTGTGTGTGTGTGTGTGTGCGCAAAAGCAAAGCTTAAACAGTACCACAAACTAAGTGACCGCAGCTGTGCAAATGCTCCTCGAGTAATGGGAATATTCCTGTGTATGCCTAACACATAAGGGTAGGTAGGGAAATATAAACCAACGAGGAAGCAATGGGGAAAATGTTTCCACAATTAGTGTATTTGTTTTTTAACCAATAATCTGTATTACCAAAAAAGGACAATCAAACTAATGGGATTTGTAGGTTAAAAAAAAAAGTGAGTAATATGGAGGCAAAAACAGGAAAGCAATGAAATGTACATATTTATGAAATGTTACCTTTGCAAATGTAATAAGGTCCAACATATTGGGTTTTTGTTGGTCTGGGCCGAATGAGCTTCCACAACTTGTCTGGCAAATGTTTGATTCTGCCAAGTAAAGCGTCCTTTTTGCATTTATGCTCTTCTGTATGAAGTGTGTAGTCCAACACACCGGGCCCTGTGGTTATAAAAATAGATTAATACAGAGACAGAGACACAGAGACACAGAGACACAGAGACACACACACACACACACACACACACACACACACCTCACCAGTTTTAACGTAGCAGACAGAGCACGCTTGTTTGAACTCATGTGTATCAGCTAAGGGGTTCTTTGCCAAGTCCACAGCAGCAGGAAGACCCTTCACTTCAGGCATACCCACAGCCATTCCCATTGGGGCTTCATTATTGTTAAGCTGGTCAAAAAAAAATAAAAATAAAAATATATATAGATGAAATGTGAATTATTTCAACGTGAAAGTGTCTAACAATATATAGGCTGGCAATAATGAATAATAAACAATTACCTGTGGAATGAATGGATTGTGAGCATAATCTGTCACTTTAACAGAGAGGAGAAAAAGAGTAATGCATTGGTCAGCTGATATTTATCTATCAACTTTTTTTATTTGAAACAAAGTAAAGCCCTGTGATTAAGCAGGCCAGGTAACAAAGTAGCCTACCTGTCTTATAGTCATTCATGGAGAGACTATCCAGGGAGTCCATTGTTGGGGGGAGCCTGGAAAAAGTGTCACCAAAATACGTACTTGACCCCGACTTGTGATACAGCGGGGGCAGAGTCACTGTGCACTGCTGGGTACTGCTGTGGAGAAATGGGTTGATGTGAGATGGCATCAGGAATGAACTCGACATGGAACTGCCCGAGGCAATACTTGTTGGCAGAGGGAGAGGCCCCTTCATTGTGGGTATAACCTGAAAAAAGAGACAAACAAGCATCACACTTGAGCTCAGATATGGACACATTGGCACATTTCCGAATCTGTTCACTAACCATGGCTGACTCCGGACCAGCTTGGTCCAGTAGATCATCTAGGTCGTCCCCAATGATGTCTGCGTCAAAATCTTGACTTGTTTCAAGCATCATACAAGGCTTGCTGGTTCTGCACCCATTAACAAATGGGGGCACAGGAAGGGGGGCCGACGTGGATACAGACAAAGGCTTGGGAACGGACTCGAAGCCTGGCGGCTCAGACAGGGATCCAGACGAGATACTGTTTTTGGGGAGAAGTTCATCCACCACTGCGTCATTTAGAGCCGGGTGCACTGCCATTGGAGCTTGGCTTGGAGCTGGGGCAGGAGCCAAAACACTGCTATCCTGGGTTAGCTGAGGCACTTCTAAAAACACATCAGCGGAAAAAAATGTGACGAGTCATTTCTTTTTTCTCACCCTTTAAATGAACAAATCAAAGCTTCAATCAAAGACATTCAACTTACCAATTTCGATATCTTCAACTGAAGGCGAGCCATGGGGAAACTGAATGCAGAAGAAATGTATTAAACAATGGATTATAGGGGAGTGTGGCTATATTTTGTCATATACATTTTAGATCGTTATGATTACCTTGTCACATGATGCATCCTGATAATTTGATCCTCGCAAAACATTCAAGGCAGGCTGTTAAAACAGAATTAGATTTCATTAAATCATGACTTAAAGTTTGTTTTATAGCAGGACAGCCCTCGATGTATGTGCAAAAAATTTCAACATTTTCCGAAAGCCATAAATCCCAGAAGAAAAAATTCTATCACTAAATAAGCCAAGTCTCATGACGGTATGAGATAGTTACTGAGACACACGTACCTTACTCCTTACATAAGCTTTACGGATTTTCAATCCCAAAATTTTGGCTAGGTCCTGAGTCAGCTGTGTGACACTGGTATCCTGGGGGGAAAAAAAGATTGACAGTGTTAATTCAAACACAATCACTGCCTCTGATTGTTAATTTTCCTTAATATATTGTATCAAAAGTATTTTCTTTTTCACCCCAATCTGCAAGGACTTTATTTTGCACATACGTATTTTTGTGGAACTTGCTTTTATGCATTGTGCATGCATTTCAGCAACCAGGACTGTTGTCTGTTGCCTTTGAAAGGACAGTATTTTATCATATTGGAGATGAAGAGAGGTCGGCAAAATCTTTCCAGAATGATACTCCTCTCCATATTTAGTATCATTCAGTGTGTGTTTTTGTCAAATAAAATAAAAAAGGGCAATCATATATATATTAGTATTGGCCAGTGCTTATTACACTGAAGTTGGACTGATATCACTTTTACTTAAATTTGCCTGAAAATGTCTCAATTTAAAACACTCACACAACAATGAACTGAGTGTCAGGCAACACGCCAGAAACATCAAGACTCCAATGGGCGTGCTGCTCCTTCAGGTAGCCTGGTCAGCATTTCATTTTGCTTAATTTTTGTCAAATTTGCAGAGACAGTGAAGAGAGTGAGTGGATCTAATGCACATGCGGATAGACAACATACAACACGCAGATGTTACACGTTACCTGAGGCACTGCTAGAGAGCATTTGGCAACAGCCTCATAGGCTTCTTGATGTCTCCCCATCTCCTTCAAGGATTTTGCTTTTCTGTACAGCGCTTTGTAGTTCCCCTCGTTCAACTGAAGAGCCTTTTCACAGTCTTCTAATGCTTGGTCATACAGTCCCTAAAAACAAGATATGTCCCAGTTAGGAAAGCCATATTTAACCATTGTGCTGAAGAGAACAGAGAACATAGAAACCGCAGTTTGATTATAACTTGACTTTCTGTGTTCAGTGAGTTGAGAAAGGTATGTGTGCTTTCCCTGAAGTAAAGTGTTTTTTGAATTGCCACGTAACATGACGAACACTGACAGAAAAGAGGAACTGAATTTTGCTCTGAAAGCATCAATTATTTCCAAATGGGGATTTGCTAAGTGGATCCTGAGTTTCTCAACGGATTTTTAGATTTCTGAAGAACAGCGTTCAAAGTGAATTTTTCTTTTTTTTTTAAGACCTGTAGAGAATGCTGTCATTCACCACCTTTGATAAGATTTACAGTACTTTCACATCACACTCTGTCATAAAACATGTCATTACCTGTTCTGTCTAGAAAAGAAAGCTAAAAGAACGTGTAAGGCGTCACGGTGCATCGCATGATATTGAATTTGATTATACTACAAGTAGTCATTTCATTGTCAGAGATGGCAAAAGAACTCACTTCCCATCCTCAAGTAGAAGAACACATACTGTACTTGTTAAAAAAATACTCTGGTAATAGAAATACTGATTTACCTTACCCATTTACCTTTACTCAAGTAAAAGTAACAAAGTACAGACTTGGAAATTTACGTAAAGTATAAAAGTAAAAGTAGCCTTGCAAATGACAACCACTTTTTAGAGAGCAAGCTGAGAACCTTCAGTGGAGAAAAGGCTCTTTATATGCCATTGGCTACATTTTGAAACAGCTGTCTGCCAATAGGCCTAAAACATATATGACTATTGTGACAGAGACTGGGACTCCAGGTTAATACGACTGAGTAGCAAGATTTGAATTCAGTTTAGTTTAATCTTCCCCTTAACATTTAAAGCAATCTACAAGTGTGTGCTCAGATATGGCTTCTGGAAAGAAAAAAAAGATAAAATATGAATTACTAAACTGACATTAATTAAGAAGTTCCCCAGCAAATTGGCCAGGTCAGATAAGGACAAGGATGATGGGAATGTCTTGCTTCTCGTCTGCCAAATCTCTGTGAGCTCCGTTTTCTTCATTTTCAATCATGTCAACGTCCATACTATGTGCTAACGTAATGATTTGCCGTGATTGAATGCAGAATGCCTCAGAATCTGTTGAGTCGTCTAGTAGTGGTGCAACGTACAGTACTGTATATTCCCATCCAATTAGATTGAATTCGGTATTGATGTTGCTGAAACTGAAATTATTTGAAACTTGTTAGTGAGGACTAGATTAGGACTGTATTTAAAGCGGATTCTGGTTTCCAACTTCGCCCCAGGTGTGTGTTAAAACACGGACGGAGACAACTTCTCTCAGTTGATGCTTTATTACAATCAAGCAACAGTACAAACATGGGCATGGGTAGCTTTGCTATGGCTGTGTGTGTGGTTCTGCAAAGAAATAAATAGAATTGTAAAAGCTATCTATCATACACAATGCATTGGAATTGATTATGCTAGCAAATAACAATAAACCCACTATTAATTACATTATCTTAATACAGTGTAACTGTAGCATGTAAATAATGCACCTAAAATACAAACGTGAGCAAGGGTGTTCAACAATAACCATTATATTGCATCAACGGCCAGGTGTAACCTAGCTAACAGGTGAAGAACACAAACACATTCACTAGCAAATTTACTTTAAATTTGCAAGAAGCATAGACCAATACAACAACAGGCTTAAATGAACTGACAACATATATACAACTTACAGTTCTCAAAAACGCACACACACAATCTCAACTGATTGTCCTCTGACGGGACAGCGAGTCTTTTTCTTTTCCCTCACTTTTTCTCAGTGTGTCGTGCATGCCCGCTCACGGTGTGAGGCCCGTGTCGCGCCATTCTCCGACATGTACTCACGATCACGCCCAATGGACAAGACGACCTTCTGTACACAACTAAATGAACGAGCCAGTTTTTTAAACTTGAGTAGAAAGTACCGATATTTGTGTTAAAATGTAGGTAAAAAGTTGCCACAAAAATAAAAAAGTACCTGAAAAATCTACTTAAGTACAGTAACAAAGTATTTGTACTTTGTTACTTCCCATCTCTGTTCATTGTGCATGCAACTCACACCCTTGAGGTGGATCATTATTTGACACATTCATAAATATCAATTCATCAAACCTTATTGATGCATTTTTTAATGATCCAGTTTTGCATGACAACCAAATTATTGTGCACCTCACTGGACCTTAAAGCATTTCATCATGTTGTCAAACGAGGGTTATTGCAACTGATTTCAGATTACAATCCTAAATTCTGTGTAATAAGAGGCTAGTAAATAAATTGGTGAATGTAAAACACCAGTTAAAGGTGCTCTAAGCAATGAAACGCGTGTTTTAGTCTACATTTGTTGTCACACACAGCAAACATCTCGTCACTATCCATTAGCTGCCTGGCCCCTGAACACACTGTTAAAAAACAAAACAAAAAAACAACGTGGTCTCTGTAGACAGCCCAGGCTCCGCAAACGCCAACAAAAACAGACTGCCAACCTGCACCACCAAACAGTGTTCCCGCGTTCCAGCCAATAACCGACGAGAAGGATTTGGGGGTGGGGGTTGGGGGGTTAGTGGGCTACGCAGAAGCACGGAAGGGAGGGAGAGCGGAAGGAATGATGAGGAGGAGGGAGGGGCGAGATAGCCTTATTCTATTTGAAAATACTTTGAACGTCAACAAGAAGTAAGTAACGTCACCCAACATCGCTTAGAGCACCTTTAAGAAAAACAGTTTGTTTCATTTTAAAATTTTATTTTAACATTACTGGAAGGGTATTTGCTCTCTTCACCAGAGTTAGATGAAAAGATTGTATGTCTTTGTCATGGAATCTTGTCACCATAGCGTTGCTGGGCAACCAGAGAAACTCCAGGAAGGGACTGTTCCCAGCCGCACAAACATTAATTAACAAGGTAAGCCTTGCCCCGCTAGTTAAAACTTAATTATGCCTCATGCACCTGCCTTTGTCTCCACAACCTCTGACGTATTGTCTTGTGCTTTTATATGAACAGTTAGCAAGCTCAAAAAGTAATGCTGGTGAAGAAAAGGTCCTCTTTTTGGTCTTATTATGATGCCAAGTGTGTGAAATGAAGTAAAACAAATACATTTTTAACAAAAAGTGTGAAGGTCCTATTAATACATAGCAAACTATTATATAAGACCAAAACAGCTTTTTGTATTTTGGACTTTAATTGTACTATTTACATGCAGAAAAAGCAAAGTGAAAGGGACTTCAAAGTGATTGTGATGAAAACTGAAGCAAGACTCAAGTGTGATGGTATCCAACTACTTACCGGAACAATGTTTAGGTATGCGGCAGCTCGATTTGCATACAGCTTTTCCAGTAATCGTGTTGGAATACAGATATCTTCCGAGTCAGCATACTCTGCTATACTCAAGGCTTCGGTGTACATCTCGATGGATTTTGTCCACTCCCCTTCCTTAAACACATCATTTCCTTCTCCAAAAAGATTCCACACAAGATCCTTAATAAAAACCTGAAATATTAAGAGAACCACATCAATACAAAGTATACATAGTGCAGCTGATTTGTCCTTTCATTCAAGCCCCAGTATTTTGGGGCAAAGTTGCCTTTCATGTCCATAAATCGGTTTAGCTTTATACAAATGTTTATACAAAATGAGAGTGTATCAAAATGTACAAAGCTTACGTCATAATGCTCTTGACTTCCAGGAAATGGAAGGGTTGATCTAAAAGCAAAAGGAAGTTCACGTTACACACCTTTAAAGTGTCAGCAGAACAAGAAGAACATACCTTAGAGTGAGAAGTAACAGTGACTGTTCAATTGCATTCAGAGCTCATAATGTTTCATTCAGTACAAAGTAGGACTGCAAGTAATGTTAATGTATAATATGGTCATCCTTCACATCTTATTCTTTGAGTAAATAAGGCTGTACACTGTACACGCTAGATCTCGCAACATGGTTTAAAGACATTGATACGGATCGGTCACGATTTTCCGTTAAACAAGGGTCCAATAATCCACATCTGCATGCTGACACAGAACTAAAGGTACAGCTGAGATTAATATCAGCAACAGTTCTTAATCATTTGGCACAATGTAAAATTGGGCAGATAAATTGTTTCACTTGAAAATAGCAATATAAATAAAAGGTTGCGTTATTAAATGTCATGAATCATTTACTAATAATAATAATAATTGGGAGGTTGTTTGGTTATGATGTTACCCATTTCAGCTGCTGTCTGGGATCTGAAGGCAACAGACAACTTAACATGTGACATTAAGTTTCAAGTTTGATTGCATAGCGATGACGAGCGGAGTAGTATTTTAAGTATCACTTTTGTTTTTCAAATAAAAGGCTTTGTCAGATTAGATAAAAAAATGCAACACTGCGCTGCCTGGCGGAGCTCTGAAAACAATATGGGCGCACTGCGAGGCTATCTGATGCATGAATACAAAGCTGAGATCAGGAGAACATCCCACATTAAAAACAAAACTCACGTGAAGCCAGTAATCAGCTGTAACACTGACACCCAGCTGATCTGAACAACAATGCATAATGCAAAGCTGACAAATCATTGTTGCATCATGCAGTCTACAGAGGTGCCCACACTTTTTCATTATTAAAAAAATAAAAAGGACCCGCAAACACAGGCAGACGAGTACTTGTTGCTGGTAAGAGTCTTCATCTGGTTATCCTCTGCAATATTTCCAAGATAGGATGACAAAAAAAGACTAGTGGACATGGCAACATCAGGAAGTGTCAAACATAGGAACAGTCATTACACATGTCTGCTTATTTATTAGGGCATAAAGTATTATATTAGTAAAATTCAGTTACACTCCCAACTTTGACAACCAGAGATCTAAACCATGACACTTACTGGATGAACTGTAGGCCTTTCTGAATCTCCTGCCAGCGACTTCTTCTGTCCTGACATGCTCCCGACATGTTTGTATTAATATCCACTCCTCTGTCAGCACCTGAAATTGTATGATGTATACATTATATTATCTGGTGAAAGTCATTGGCAAAAAAAACAGCAACAATACAACATAAAAGCACTCCTTGCTTCAAAAATCACCATCAGCAGGTTGGCCAACTGGTTTACTTACAATTGAATACGTGTTGTGTTCACATGCCATTATATTACTGAAAGGCTAATTGTCTTCAATGGTTAAAGCTTCCGCATTTAACGTAGTAATGACGACACACGTGCAGTTCCGGAAATCAAGGCTTAACATTTTTATTAGCTTGGGAGCGGATAACGTTATCAAAACTGCTCAGTTTAATCAACCTTAACCTGAAACCATGTTTAAACATAGCACCTGAAAGCAGGAGGTCCATTATCGGACATCATTTCGACAGCGCTGCCTAGTATTTCAGCTTTCAAACAAAATGCAAGTGTTTCACATGATTGCAACATAAAACAGGTAGCTAGCTTTGGTGTCCCGAATAGTTTGTATTGGAGCATATGGTGTTATTGTAAGCCCTTCATGTTATTGACATGGTTTAGAACATTTGCTGTCACGTCGCATAATACCACCAACCCTATACAATCGTAGCTGATAGACATTATGGTTTTACTCTCCATTTCTTTTACACTAGTTGCTAATCAAATGAGCATCTGGATTACAGGAAAAGACAGGAAGCTGGCAAAAGGCTTTAGAAGGGTGCTCCTGTCCTGTTTTGGTCAGCAAAGCCAAAATTCACTTAATTCTAGGAACAGGTTTGTGTATAGACGCTTTCATTGCGTAACACTCGTGTCTATTTCAAGACGACGGGTTCACGGTGGAGAAATACGTCATTTACAGTTAAGTTTTCACGAGCGAGAAAGCACCTCGTACATGGGTTGTCCGATATTGGACGCATGGCATTTAGAGCACGTGTGTTACCCGCGGACGAGGAACCGCCGAGAGTAGAGCAACCAGCATCTGCTAGCAAAAGGATAGCAATATGTAACCTACATAGTTTAAGTGCTGCCAACAAATCTGAACCGATTAAACTTAACAGTGTTCTCCGGTGCTGGAAACACACCGGTCTAACCAGCTAACGTCACATGGCGTTACCAGACTAAGTTTCTAGGAAGTGCACTGAACCTAACAAAGCATAGGCATGCCCAAGTTAAACTAACGTTAGTTCCCCCAACGGAAACAATAGCGAGCAGTAGATGTTTAGCTCTCGCCTGAGACCTGGTAAATATCACATTAATTAACCAACAATGCCTGCTGCCCATACTTACATGAATGGATCTTTATTCCAAACAACCCTTATGTCGGTTATCTAAAAGGAGGGAAAGTGATTTCTCGTTCTAGCTAAAATAACTTAGCTAGATGTGCTGTATCGCCGAAGGCCGCCCTTTGCTTCTTCTTCTTCTACTTTGGCTCGAGGTAGAGTGACCGTCGACAGCAGCGCAGTGCTGCCCCCGGCCGACAGTGGAAGGACACGGAAACATTTCACATAGAAAAAAGCAACGCAATTTCAGGAAGCATGGATCAATAAACCAATAAGTATATAATAATAATATTAATAATACATGAAATGGATATACACAACACAAATTAAATTAATTACATTGCTTTTATTTTTTATACATTTAAGTTGTTGTTTATTTGTTACATTTTGATATGCTAATGTGGATGATTTCCTTGTGAGTAAGCTCACTGACAACTGTTTGGATGTGTGGATCATATGTCTTTGTTTTGAGCTTAGACTCTATATATATTAACGGTCTATGGTTTTGAGCCACAGTATCTGCAAACAAAACTAGCCAGTGAGTGAGTATACACGTAATGACTTTTTCTGCAGGCAAAGATAACTGCACATCAAGGGAATGGAGCTAAGGCATGCCTTTTTTTTATTTCAGAAGAATATATAAAGTAAAAAATAATGTAGGCTATTATTTCAGGAATTGCACATATGACGGATTTCCTCATTTTGTTTTGCCAATATATTTATATTGAAAATCCACACAGAGGACTCCATCTTAAGTCTAACATTGTCAATCCTTCAGGCCTTTCGCTAATATAATGCCAAGACGCTTTGCCTGCACTGCCAACCCATCAAATCTATAACACACATCACAGTTCAGACTGTTAATCCTGAAGAAATGGTCATTCCTCTCGCCCATTACTCTCCTTCCTGCAAATATTATAATAGGCTTCCAGACCAGCTGGAAAAACAAGAAGAGAAAGGGAAAAAAAAGATACCTTATTACCGTACAGGACCTTCATGATTAAGGAGCTTGATAGCCTGGAACATAGCAAATGCCAAAGGAGAGAATATTTCAATGAAAGCACAATAAGACGTTTGAAATATACTGCTGCTGCCATTAAAGAACAACAGTTTCCTTAGAAAGAGCATTCTTTGTTGGGACTTAGTATTTAATCTGTCAGTCCATATGTCCCATTTAAGTTTATGGTTGAGCACTATATACTTATACTCTGTGACAGTATCTAAAGGATTCCCATTTATAAGAGTGGGTTTAGGGGACAGTGCTTTTCTAAAAATAAATTGACATCTCCTTGTTTTGGAGATATTTAAGATAAGGTTTGACTTCTCACACCAGTCAAGAAGAAAAGTCAAGAACTGACCCATGCTCCTTTTCCTGGTCGGTATCATCCGCATACATAATAAAGTGCCTGTTAGGAAAAGTGCTGGTGCATGAGTTTGTGTACAGGATGAACATCAGAGAAGATAAAACACATCCCTGTGGAGATCTTGTGCAAGTGGTCATTTAGTCAGAGAGTGACATACCAACTCTGACTCGCTGTATTCTAATAAATGTATATCATGGGCTCTGTGTGAGGAGGCAGACAACCAACGACTTGCCTTCTTCTTACTTTTCATAATTTCCTGACTTGTTTTTCCCCCCCAAATTAGGCCGGAGCTATTGTCTGATCCTCATTCAGGATGAATTTCATGTACATACCCTTAGCTGGACTGAACACAGTTTTCCCCAAGAACACTCGGTTTGTTCTTATAACTCAACATCATAATTCTCTGGATGTTGCTCAGACTAAAACTTAGCTTGTCCAGTGTTTCTCATTTAATCTGAAATATGTATTTTTGGATCATTTGTTTAGAGGCTATCTCATCATCTCTCATGCAGTATCTCACCCTCAGTTAATGTCAAGAAAAGAAGTATTAAACACCAGAAATTGTTTGGGATTCTGCTTTCATTGCATATTTGCAGCTTATTCAGGCATTTCTGTCAGGTGTGCTCAGCTCGATATGATCTAACTGTTGACTGGATGTTTTGTAGCGATGCATAGAACTGAAAAATGATCAGATATACAGGGATCAGAGGGAGGTTTATCCTCTCAGAAAGTTCAGTCATTCTGGCAGCTACAGAAACTGCCAGGAGGAGGCGCTTATCGCACATTGTGCAGAAGCATCACTGAGGAATTGAATCACAAAACCCTTTGAATATGTCCCATGTTATCAAAACCCTACGTGTTTTTTTTATGATTTAGCTGCCCCAACATTACCACATTATGAATGACTATAGAGTCCAGTGCAAGAGAGCTGAAAATATACTTTCAGAACACACAATAAAAAGATGAAACCCAAAGATATGACACAATTCTCGCCATTTTCAAATCAGGTCTGCCATTTGTCAAATAAACAATCTCAGCTGCTAAATTTAGACACTTGGAGTGCTGCTCTGTAAATCACCCTGACAATAATAATAGCTATTTGCTTTATGGAGAGAAGGTCTGTTCTACTCACCCTGCTGACATGCTGATGTGCAAGGGAAAGGAGAGGGATGGAGTTTTTATGGTTATGTATGGGAAACTATATTATTAGAGTACAAGTACCATAATTTGCATGTCTAGGTGCATTTGTTGTGAGGAAGTGGACCCACATATTGTGTTGCTTACAGAAATTAAACATGTGCTGCATCAGCAAAAATTAACCCTCATTGAAAATCTGTACCTTAACTAGCATTGTGTTTTCTATACTCTAAGTTTATTTGTGTTTTGTTTAGTTCATTTCCCATGACGTGATGTATATGAATATAGGATACTTGGAAAGCTTAAAAGGACTTGAGTTTTATGTGTAAACCAAATAATCTAGGATTAAAATGATCAAATAAAAGTGTTGGATTTGTGTTTTTGTCTTCCTGCAATTATTTTACACAGAGTTCAGTAAGTCCTTATTCTTGAAAATTGTTGTGCAGGATGGGTGCAACATTTTTAGAGGCAAAGACAAAAATTTGAAAATAAGAATATAAAAAAGTCTTGATTTGTAGACATGTGTGAATGTATTGCTACCTGTGTATATTTGTTTATATAAATCCCAAATTTGTTGCATCTCTAAAAAAGGTCAAATCTATTTCATCTGGTACAAAACATTATTGCAGCATGACATCTGAGGATGCACAGATGCAAACACTGATCCCAGAGCTGAGAAGAAGCAGGAATTACCTGCATGCTGTTTCCTCTAGGGGGCTTTCAAGTACACAAACATTGGATTAGCTTCTGGCCAATGAGATAATTCAAACAGCATCTAAAAACAGCTCTCCACCCAATGCTACACTCACTTAGTGTCAGTGAACGACACTTGGGGTGGAGTTCAACCGCTTGTTGCATGCCATGACTGCGTTTTACCGAATACTTCTCCTGTTATCTGGTAAGATGACTATTTATTTTGTAGTGGAGCTATGGAACTTAACTAAGGCATTGTAAAAACACAAGGGTGCACTCCCTATGTGTCTTTACAACAACGTACAATAGCAATACCATAGAAGGAAACTACCTGTGGTTACATATGCAGAGGGATTCAGTGGAAGTCTTATTCTAAGGTAGCATGTGCAAACAAATTTCTGGTGTTTATGAGGTGTGAGGAAGTGGAAAGTCAATCATCTGACTTCTATTTACTTTGTACTGAGGCTCTGTGCAGAAACACAGGCATGTAGAAAGAAACAGATACAGACTGAAAATGTGCATGTGCCTTTCCAGACTTCTTAGATGCTGTAGCCTCTTATGGGGAACACAGCTCAGTGGCCAGTTTATTAGGAACACCAAGTTAAAACTATTGCATACAAGTCCTGCAATAATGTTTAGTTTTTGTTGAAACTGTTTTAGTGAGATAATTTAGCTTACCCTCATTGATATAGGGCCTACATGCAGGGTGGGAAAAATAATAGAAACACCCCTGTAACACAATAGCCTACACTTCAGCAAACTACATCATCACCCTCTAAAATGATCATAAAGTTGAATCAACACCTTTCAAGAAAAATGGAACATTATAACCTTCATGAAGGTAAGATTTGTTTTTTTTGCAAGAGTGTTGTAGACTGCATTAGCTTTAATTAGCCCAAATGCAGACAAGGTAGGTGGTGCAAAAGGTGAGCGTTTATTGAAGACAAAAATATATTTAATGACAGGCATGTAGACAGGTGAGTCTGGGTGATGGAATGGGAGTGACAAACAAGGACGTGCACAGGTAGCCTATGGGCTATTGTTGCCTGGGGAAACTGCCCGTTAATTTGGTCCGTTTCAGAAAGCAGGTTTTGAGTTTATTAACCCTGGGATGAGGGGAAACTGGGTTTTCTGTTTCAGAAAGTGAGGTTAATCAAACATAAGTGTGTGGGGGGGTGGGGGGGTAATGCCAGCCTGTTTCAGAAAGAGAGGTAAGTTAACCTCAGAGTCCATTAACTGAGCCTGTGAACCTAACCTGGTCGGGAGCAGGTTGTTGTTGTTTTTTTTTTTTTTAAACATTATTGATGCGGAGCATATTAAATGTTAGATGGTGCTGCAACCTCAGAATGGGATTAGTAGGCAAGGCAAGGCAGCTTTATTTGTGTAGCACATTTCAGCAACAGGGCAATTCAGTGCTTTACACAAAATCAGTTAAAAAAAACAGTTACAAAAATAAAAACCAATAAAACACATGAATAAACAGTTAAAAATAAAAACATTAAGACACATAAAACACAAGAATAAAAGTTACAGTGCAGCATAAGAAATTAAACATTAAAGAAATGAACATCATTTAAAGAAAGACACCATCAAAAAGAAAGGTCTTCAGCCTTGATTTAAAAGAACTGAGAGTAGTAGCGGATCTGCAGGTTTCTGAGAGTTTGTTCCAGATATGAGGAGCATAGAAACTGAACGCTGCTTCCCCCTGTTTAGTTCTGACTCTAGGAACAGAAAGTAGACCTGTCCCAGATGACCTTAGAGGTCTGGGGGGGTCATAGTGTAGTAGCAGATCAGAAATGTATTTTGGTCTTAAACCATTTAGTGATTTATAAACTAGCAAAAGTACTTTGAAATCAATTCTTTGAGGTACAGGAAGCCAGTGTAAAGACTTCAGAACTGGAGTGATGTGATCCAGTCTCTTGGTCTTAGTGAGGACTCGAGCAGCAGCGTGCGGAATCAGTTCCAATCGGTCTAGTAATATGTCATGGTCGCCCGTATCAAATGCAGCACTGAGATCAAGTAATACTAAGACTGAAGTTTTGCCATTATCTGTGTTAAGGTGGATGTCATTAAAGACTTTGACAAGAGCCGTCTCAGTGCTGTGGTGTGGTCGGAAACCCAACTGAAAGGTATCAAAACTGTTGTTTAGTGACAAGAAATGGTTGGGTTGTTGAAAAACCGCTTTTTCAATGATTTTACTTAAAGCGGAAGGTTTGATATACTATATCAAGTGGCTTGATTTCTGAAGTTTTCAGGGCCTGTGGAAAGATTCCTGAAAGAAGAAACATGTTCACAATCTGTAGAAGATCAGAAGCTAAACAATTCAAGACATTTTTGAAAACAACTGTTGGTAGAATATCAAGGCAACAGGAGGAGGTTTTCAGATGTTGCATAATGTCCTCTATGTTTTTATGGTTGAGCGTATGCAATTCTGTCATATTGGAACTAGTTTTGCTTGAACACTGTGACAACACACATCCTGTACTTGATATGGAGGCACTGACTGTTTGTCTAATCTTCTGAATTTTGTCTTTGAAGAAGGACACAAAGTCATTGCAGGCCTTGGTAGATAAAAGTTCAGATGCTACTGGCACTGGAGGTTTTGTTAACCTATTGACAGTGGAAAACAAAGCACGTGAATTATTATTATTGTTGTAGGAGAAAAGCTGAATAAATGTTTCACTGGTGTTTTCAGTGATAAACCGTTTTCTGATTATCTTTGTTTGGACACTTTTGGGCACAGAGATAGAGCCGTTAAAGAAAACACAGGAATGATCAGACAGAGCAACGTCAGTCACCACAACCTTGAAAATGTTCAGACTCCTGGAGACTATCAGGTCCAGAGTGTGCCCCTTATTGTGCGTGGGCTCTGTCACATGCTGAGTCAGTCCATAGTTCTCAAAAACACAACACAGTTCTTTGGTCCCCCTGTCCTGGGGGTTGTCAACATGAATGTTAAAATCACCCACAATGATTACACAATCAAAGTTAATGCAGATTATAGACAGCAGTTCAGTGAAGTCATCAATGAAAGTTGCACAATATTTAGGTGGCTTGTAGATATTTAGAAATATCTTGAATGGAGGACCTTAACTGAAGAGCCACATATTCAAAAGAAGCAAAATTTCCATAACATATTTGTGTACAGTAGAATGATTCATTAAACAAAATGGCGACTCCACCTCCTTTCTTATTCCCCTATTCTCGCTCATAAAACTGAAGTTAGGGGGAGCTGACTCGATGAGAACAGCAGCGCTGTTATTATGGTCTAACCAGGTTTCAGTTAAAATCTAGATTGTGATTAATAATAAAATCATTGATTAAAAATGATTTTCCTGCCAAAGACCTGACGTTTAGTAAAGTTAGTGTTAGTGTGTTTTCATTTTTTGGGATAGTCTGTGGCTGATGAGGAATGGATGCTAAATTTGCTAAGTTTGCAGTTAAGTGCTTATTTGCCATTCTTTTTCTATTACCTATCGCAACATAAATTGAGGAAGAATCGAATACACAGGGCCCGGGCTTGCCTAGGCCTAGTTTACTTTTTAGCCCGGAGAGCTGGATTAAAACTGCCAGCTGTGAAAAGCATTTGATGTGTTAAGCAACCATCCTGCATTATTCACTTAATGTGAAGTTGGCCTATTTTATCGGAAGCATTTTCTTGGAGTAAGCTAATAATTCATTAAAAACAAATGTTTCATTTAATAATAAACACACAGTAAATTGTGTCTGTGCAGCATTGTGAATTAGTTATATTATGGATATCAAAAGTTTGGATTGTGGGGATTGAGTAAAATACTTTTATTAGCTGTAATCATGTTGTAATTGTTCTTTATACTATATTTACAGTAATGTGCAAAATGCTGTAAACTAAGAATGCTTTCAAAAATCTAAATGACTTGTTTATTATTTATCAACTTACAAAATGCAAAGTGAGCAAACAAAAGAAAAAATCTAAATCACATCGCTATTTGGTGTTACTCCCCCATGCCTTCAAACCAGCATGAATTCTTGTAGATACACTTGCAAAAAGTCCATCAACGTTGAGGATCGTAGCAACAGTGGTCGGTCAAGGAAATTTAGTGCAGCAGATGAAAAACCCGTCAAGCTTATTTCCCTTCGAAATCGGAAGATGTCCAGCAATGACATCAGCTCAGAACTGTCAGAAACAAAATACCTCTGACATGGAAACAAGGCCAAGTGACTTAACTGTGCACGAAAACATAGGAACTGGGCTATAGAGCAGGTGCTGTGGAATGATGAGTCAGAATTTGAAATATTTGGCTGTAGCAGAAGGCAGTTTGTCCATCAAAGGGCTGGAGAGCGCTAAAACATTGTCTGCAGGCAACAGTGAAGCATGGTGGAGGTTCCTTGCAAGTTTGAGGCTGTATTTCTGCAAATGGAGTTGTAGATTTGGTCAGGATTAATGGTGTCCTCAATGCTGAGAAATACAGGCAGATAATTATCCATCATGTTAGACCATCAGGGAGGTGTTTGATTGGCCTCAAATTTATTCTGCAGCAGGAAAACGACCCCAAACATACAAACACTGTCATTAAGAACTATCTTCAGTGTAAAGAAGAACAACAAGTCCTGGAAGTGATGGCATGGCAACCACAAAGCCATGACCTCAACATCATCCTGTGTGTATGGGATTGCATGAAGAGACAGAAGGATTTGAGGATGCCTACACCCACAGGAGATCTGTGGTTAGTACTCCAAGACGTTTGGAACAACCTACCAGCCGAGTTCCTTCAATAACTGTGCAAGTGTAACTAGAAGAACTGATGCTGTCGTGAAGGCAAAGGGAGGTCACACCAAATACTGATTGATTTGATTTAGATTCCTCTTCTGTTCATTCACTACATTTTAAATTATAAATAAATTAACACTTTCATTTTTGAAAGCATTCTTAGTTTACATCTTTTTTCATACCTGCCTAAAACATTTGCACAGTACTGTGTGTGTGTGTGTGTTTGTGTGTATATATATATATATACAAATTATCTATGGTACCCAATCATAGTTCTCTCAACCAGAATCATTGGGTGCAGCTCCAGTCTAAAGGTCAACTGGCAGCACAAGTGTCAGTGCTCAGTTTTTTTAGCAGTAAAAGTACAGTATACTGTATAAATTACTTCATACAGATTTATAATAATTCCATTCAAGATGAGGCCTAGCATAAGGCTCCAGACCAGAGAGTGAGGGGTGTTGCCTTTTTCCAGATTAGAGCAATAGCCCCTCCAAATGTCTGTGCACGTCCCTGATGAAGAACATGTTGGGTGGTGAGCACTGGTGAACATAGTGTAAATTGTAATTTCCCCTTGTGTGGGATTAATAAAGTATATATTATTATTATTATTATTATTATTATTATTATTATTATTATTATTATTATTATTATTATAGTATGGCTTTGGATGTCAGACCAGGGCAAGGTGAATTCCAGGGTGAAGGTACTGAAGAAAGAGGCGCAGGAAACAGTTCAGAAAACAAGAGAACAAAGCAACCAGAAACTAGTATAGCTAACAATCCAGCTGGGGCTGGATGTCAGGTCACAGCTGTGTAGTGGTGATGATCAGGAAAAGGTGTGTAGATTGCTGATGAGAAACGGGTGAGAGCAGGTTCAGGTGTTCCTGGAATTCCAGCCTTGCACCTGTGGCCCGGCAGGAACATTACACAAAACAAACCAGACAGACTTGTAAAACATGCTCAAGGGGTTCATGACAGGTGTACCTAATAAACTCGCAACTTTTTTTTATTTTGGTGTGTTGCAACACACTTATTGTGTTTTTTTTTTTTTATATCTATATATATATATAGAGAGAGAGAGAGAGAGAGAGAGAGAGAGAGAGAAGAATAACTTAACGAGTTTGTAGAGGGTGGATAAAAGAAAAGGAACACTTTTTATTATTGTGTCCAACCCCTTAATATGGCACAATATATCAACACCTTACCACAAAAAATGTCCAAAGACACTAAGATGTGTTTACAAGATGAGAGATTAGTTTTTTTTTGGTTCTTTATTTTCCTTTGCAGTGGTTGTGGCCTCTGCGGCGACACGCAGGTCCCAACGGACAAAAAGAGGCTTACTGGAGTTGGCAGGAGCCATCAAATGCAGCACAGGAAGATCTGCCTTGGCTTACATGATGTACGGCTGCTACTGTGGACTAGGTGGGCAAGGATGGCCAATAGACAAGGCAGACTGGTGAGGCACCCAGCTTTAATCACACTCTTCTCAAAGCAAAAACACTGTCAAGTCTGTTTATATTTTCAAGAATATCTGGACACATAATGACAGTGTGTGCCAAACTTGTGCTAAACTTTCAGCTTACACTATATATGGCCCACCTATACATTATGTGATGCAAAAGATATAATTCAGCATGCAATGGTGATGTTTAGCCCTCCACTCCACAGATCATGCAGACACATTATTTCCTCCTCCTCCCTCCGTCCTGCTCGTGTACACACAGTGTCCGTTTCTGAATGAGTCGACTGAACCACAGCAGGGATGGAAGGACGGAATGGTGTCCAAATTCAGCAGACTCACATGCTCCAATGGGTACTTGAAAATGGGTCCAAACATTCCACACCCAAATCCTAATTGCCGTCTCCTTCTTTTCCTTCTTTGCCACAAGACATCGAACCCCCTCAATCCAGTTAACTCCTAATTATCTGTTGTGAAAACCCATGTGGTGATCCTTCCCTGTCTTAAAAATAGTCGTGGTGTGAGTCAAACCATAGTGCTGTGACTACCCACCTACTGCTTTTTTGACCCTGCCTTGTGTAGTCTGGAGTTCAGCCTTCAAAATAAAACATTTTATCATGTTGTTAATCTCTCTGTATGTAGGTGTTGCCACAGACATGATTGCTGTTATGGCGATGCAGAACGTCTTGGCTGCCAAACCAAAACAGACCAGTATCACTGGACGTGTGAGGACAAGAAAGCTGAGTGTGGTACTGTACTTTTAATGCTTATGTACATATTATTTTGTGGTTTTGAAAGTAAGATTGCTGCTTTCTTTCTTTTAGTGGCCCCACGTGTAAATATGATGCTTTGTGTACCATGTAACACCATCATGGGTAAACCTGAAAAGGGGACACAGATGTGTGTGTGTGTGTGTGTCTGTTTGTGTGTATTTTAAGCCTCTATAAACCACAGGTTTCTGTACATAAATAGCAACAAACTTAATGAGGTTAACAAATTTAAGTACCGAAACATAGTGTGTTGTTTATATGATATTTTATAAGTAAATCAATGCAAAATGAATTCCTAGTATCCACAACTACCATTCAGTAGCCAGATGTCTCTCAATTTCAGATAAACCACACCCAATTGACAAAATGACAAAAGCTAGACTTTGCAAACTTTAGAGCAAGTATTCACAACAAATTACATGATCCTCTTTCAGCTTGTCACTAAGGAAAGGAATTTGTGTTTTTCATTGCAGATGATTTGACGGACAAATGTCAAAAGCTGCTGTGCGAGTGCGACAGAGATGCTGCCAAATGTTTGAGAAAAGCACCTTTTATCCGGAAATATGCCCTATGGCCAGATTTCCTCTGTGGTCACGAACACCCAATGTGTAATATTTACTGACACAATAAATGCATGTCCTGGTGGGCCTTTTGTAAACATAGCATGTTGCATGGCTCTATAATACTCAAAGACACACGGAAATTATGTTCGGCTGATACTGTTTGTGTGTAAGTTTTTCATAATCAGGCTCTTTTAATTTAATTGTGAAAGAACATAATGAGGCGTGTGAGAAGTAAAACAGTGTTATGTCTTTGCAGTTACCTTTTTATCTTGAATATGTTAATAAATGACCATTTAATAATAAACTACCATTAAAAGAGTTTACAGTTAATTAATATATATTTTAACACACACACACTCTGACTCTCCCAGATGAGGATTACAGCTGTAGGAGAGCCACAACTTGAGCATTCCTCTGTTGAAACTCAGTCCATACTCAGCCAGAAGGTAAATGTTAATCTGCAAGATCAGATAGACTGACCTTACAGTACTTTTATTTGTTTAAAACATGTGCAGGGCATTGTTTGCCTTATAACTTATAAAGTTGACTCCCTTTGCTTTGGTGTTCTTTTTGACTACACTTCATTAGGTTTGGAAAAAACTTTTGGCATTAGAAACTTTTTGAAATGTGCCCTAATAAGCAAACTGAGCTTTTCCTGCTTTTCTATTTTGAAGTCTGCTGACATTTTTTTTTCCCTCCTCTCCCAATCTATGTATTAAATATTCCAGGTACATTGCCACTGCTATTTCAACCAGATGCAAACTTTACTATTAAAAAAAAAAAAAAAAAAAAAAATTGGGAAAAGTCTTACTCATTGATGTCCTTTTAAGGCTTTGAAAATATCACAGGTTGTTATGCTTAAAAGGACTTTGCCACAAAGTCAACAGAAAAAGCTAGTCACTAAATAGCTATTACATGATCTCATGTAACCTTAATACTGTATTATGCATGTACCCTTAATACTGTATTATGACAACTTCTGGCTGGGCTGGCTCAGTGGGTATAGCAGGCGCACAGGGAGGTTTGTGCTTCAACACAGAGGTCTAGTGTTCGAATGTGATGATTTGCTGCATGTCTTCCCCCTTTCTCACCCAGCTGTCCTATCAACTAAAGGTGGAAAAGTCCAAAACCATATGCAGTATATATTATGACAACTTGTGCTCTCCTTGGCTGTTTGTTGTTTTCATCATAGTACTAAAAGAGAAGAAATTGAAAAAAAAGGTCAAACCAGCAAGACGTCACCTGGTTTTGGCCAACAGATGGTGCCATATTCCCATATCCTAAACTTGAAACACACTGACAACAGGAACCAAGCATTCATGGGTACGTGCCCAAACAATGGGAGAATTTGCACTTAATAATGATCACGGATACTATTATTTAGATTTGTAAAAATGAATTATGTTTTGAAGTTCCTAGTAACCTGGTGTGACTGTGGGTTTGAATGTTTTACTTGCAGTAAATGACTATATTTTTGTTTACCACTGTTGGTTTTGGGTTTGACTTGGGAACCTCTTTCAGATCGAGTTGGTAAAAGTCCTGCTGTCAAGTCCAAACCTTCATTTCTCCTCTGACAGCCAGTAAACCGTATCACCACCATTGCTATAATCACAGTAAACACAGCCTTCCGAGATACTCAAGTGAGTTTTCACACTCGAGTTCACACGGGAAACACAATTTCTTTGTTGAATGAGTGCACCACTTGTGAGTGTGGTCTGAAATGGGAGATGATGCCGTGGTGCAGTGTCTAAAGTCCAGGACTGGAAATAAGTATTTGGGTCATGGCCCACAAACACTTGCCTGATTGTGTCCAACCTTCAGCGGCTATGAGCTCTGACATTATGGAAGCCTTATGCCTTCATCCAAGACGGTTGCTCAAAGTCCCACTTTACAATACACATACCTTGTTAACTTTTTAAGTTTTCTAAGCACAGAATGAAAGAAGTACAGCAGCTGTTTGAATTCATGAGCTCAGAACTGAAACATGCTTCACAGCTGCAGCATCCGCATCTAATTTAGCACCACTGGTAGGGTAACACAGGCTGTGCTTTCTCAAGCTGAAAAATATTTTGATATTAAATGTTTTAAAAAATAATGTTTTGGGTTTGAAGTGGGGAGACAGAGTACAGTTTGATTTATCAGGGCTTCTGTGGGATAAACATTTTATTTGCTTCACACAAGGTCTGTAGGATTCAGTTTCGCCCAGGAAGATGTCTTGTTAACCCATGAGACTCTCTTTGAAAGCAGCCTGAATCCTGGTCCTTTCTTCTACCTGCTGCCTGGGAAGGTTGGTGAGGATGTTCCTCAGAGTGATTTTCTGCCAGCACACTCCTCTGTCCTGCCCTGTGTCCCCTGTGCCATCCTCACACAGCCTGTGTCCACATCTTGTTTACACCTTCATGGGACTGGACCCTGCTCTTTCTGTCTATTGCTGACGGAAAAAAATTGTCACAAATTCACACTGGCTGCAGCTGACATACAAATCCTGGTTAAAAACTGACCTTGTATTAATATTTCTGGAGCAGTGTGTAACTCTTAATGAAAATCCTGTGATAGAAGAAATGCCTATCCCACATATGCATGACAGTGCGGTTGTCACAATGAATGAGTGCATTCTTTAATCCCTACTGGAGCAGCTCACAGAGCCTGCTCCATGCTAATTGTGTTCTTTAATCAGCTGTTTGGTTCCCCAGTCGAGAGCCAGATGGCACACAATGAAGTCTTGGCTTAAACAGCTCAAAATATAAACCACAATAAACACGTGCACAACAAAGTATGATTTCTTACCAGCAGACGCGCTGTAGGCCTATGCGCTTTTGGACTGCAATGTTCAGGCAAATTGGGTATGGTCTCCAGGTCACTTTTTTTGACTATTTACTGGCTGTGTATTTTGTAATCATATTAAGTTCATAAATAACAACTTGAACAATGTTGAGCACAAGATTTTGACTCAATCCATTACATTTACTGTATAAAGTAAGTGAGTTCAGAGTGCTAACTGCCCACACAAACACTAAAATCAATGTGTGCAGACCTGGACCTGCTACCAATATATACTGTGTGTTACAGACTCTGTCTTATTATTATCTCCTTTGTGTGCTATTTCTTTGAAGACTCTTTTTATTTGCAGGTGGCATATTACAAAATAAATAAATAAAGTAAATCACAAAAGTAGAAATACTTGAACTGAAGGTAACTGATATCTAAATGTACGTAAGTTTTAAAGTATTGTACGAATTAATGTTAGTGTAGTTTTATCAATTCATATTCTTTCTGTGAACATTTCAAGAGGTTGAAGTGATGTTCAGAAATGATCAACAGCAACGTTTAGGAAGGGTAAAAATATATTCATCTCAATATGCCAAAATAAGATATATAGGCCTGTAATGTATGCTGATATATATATATTGTTTTATACAGAATAATGTGGGCATCATCTATCATTTCCCAAGGATTCACCAGGGACCTGAATGTACAGTATTTCATGAGCTAAGCAGTCAAAAAAGGATGAAAAATGTGGGAAATATGGTCGAAGAGAGTGCTTAATATTTGGAGAATTAAGACTAATGTGAAGAAGTTTAAACTTTTGCTTATATCGTGACCCCATCTATCCAATTAGCTCCAGCATATCGAGGCATATGTTGTTTTTCTTATGGCTGAACATTTCATGCATTGTGTTGTTTCCTAATTGGAAACGCAGCTCTGACTCTTTTTCTAACCAGCTTGGGGAAGTAAGAGAGACTCAGTAATGATACGTGTTAAATGTTTTTCTGCAAGCCGTGCACCACACAGCCCCCACCTGTGCCACTAAAACACTGGGAAAAGGCAGTCATGGTTCAGTCATTCAAACATAAGGAATACACACCCTTTTTCTGTTGCTATATCTGGAGTTTAAATAGCAGCTGTGAGAGGTGAAGCTATTTAGAAGGGTGCCGATAAATGCTTTCCTAATCTTGTTGGAGGAAATGTTACGTGACACACTCATTTCCAGTACTGTGTCATATGCTTACATAGGTAGTTACATATAGTTTTATAGTAAAGATTCTTTTTAGATGACATTCTTCTCTAATTTAAACTGTCTTAGACCAACAACGTATTACTGAATAATAATATCAGCTAAGGTTGGTGGATTTTAAAATATACTATAACTATTTTTTTTCTCACCATCTGTCAACACATTTATGAAAAGCATTATGGACTAAAATCATCCTGGGGGAAAAAAAGAAACAAAAAAAAAAATACAATTTCTCATATTACTTTCATGGACAGTAGGATCAGTTGTTTTATTATTATTGACACTATTCAGAATAAATTATACAGGTTACCATGGAAATGAGCTGCTAGCACTGCATCATGAGCTTAATACTACTACTACTACTTCTACTACTACTACTACTACTACTACTACTACTACTACTACTACTAATAATAATAATAATAATAATAATACAATTATTTGTAGAGCATTTTGTAATTGTGCATTGTGTAAATCAATCCCAAAGTGGGAGGGAATGTATCAATCATGATGGTATTGACTGCACAATGCATGTGAGCCATTTCTTTAGTTTGTTTTTCATGTTAAGGCTGCTCATAGTGTCATAAAGGACAATCTCTTTTTGCACGTCATAATGGATACACTCCAGAACCTGCAAGTTTGCCATCTGGAACTTACTTTCAATGACCAAGGTACTGATCTGTGTGCTAAATGCAGCATTCCATTTTACACTGATGGTAGTTGGAGGTTGGACATTTTCCAGCAGTGATGTGATGTGGATGTTGCTGACTAAGATTTTTCTAAAAAACACTTCAGCAGCTTCCAGTTGTTTTCTTTCTATCATCATGTGTGAGTTTACAAAGGATCACTTTAACAGATGGAACATAATGATACACTGCTGCAGCAGATACGAATCATTGATGCTGCAACACGGAGCGTTACCAAGGAAACTGTAGTCTGATTAGTGTGGGCTGAGTATATACATGATATAGTGAAATTGCCACAAAGTTATTTGAATAGGAGACTTAAAGGAATTTTGTTGAAAAAACATCATTAATATTACATTTGATAATGTTCTGAAAAATGATTGTTGCAGACTGGGCAACAATGAAAGCCTTTGCTTTTCTAGTAAATTTTTTTATACAGCCCAATTTCACAAATTTGTCACAAGGGGTTTTACATTCTGAACAGCATATCTGTCCTTTTACCCTCGATTCAGACTTTAACTATTCTCACCATCAGCCCTGCATGGCTATTATTCCATTGTCAGTTCAGTTATAAATAAGACTTATGTCTCATTTTGTGTTACTGTAAATGACTGCACTGGGCATTTCTGTGCATCAGGCTCACTGCTGAGTTTAGTTGTTTTGACTACTGTACATTTATTGTGTAATAGCCTATATAGGAATGGTTGATTGGCTAAACAGTCCCCAAACATGTGAGTAAAAACATTGTGGGTAAAGCATGAATTTAAATAGACAGATGTAAGGAAACTGAATTTAAAGGAATATGTAGGTAGTTGAAAGCACACACTTATGATGTAGCATAGCCTAGTTAGCTTTTCTTTTTTTTTCATTTAGAACATATTTGTACTCAGAGAATTTAGTGGTGATTGATTAGTGGCTGAAAACACAGTTGGTGTATCTTGGTGAGTTTAGTTGTTAATTCAAAAGGCACGGACGGGGTTCGAACCCGCGATCTTCGGTTTACGAGACCGACGCCTTACCACTTGGCCACCGCGCCTGCGCTGAAAAATTCCGTCTTATACCATTTTGTAGTACCTTCCCGTGGTTGTATTCCGGTGGATAAACTATTGTTCTTTATGTACTACCAAGGCTCGCGTTCCCCGCCCTCATCAGGAACTGCTAAAATACGCTACCCTTCTGAATGTATTGTCGTCATTCGGCCACAAGGGGAGGCTATTATCTTCCATGTGTGAACAACGTGTCGATCTTTTGCAGTTTTCAGCAAGCAGAGGTCTCTGCTCTCCATCTTCCAGTGTTAACAAAGGAGGTGAGAGCTTGCTCTTTGCAGTCTTTACTCTTCATTGTTTAGTTAAACATTAACTGATGTACTTGAAGTAAGTAGTACTGTAGTACTTACGTTGCTACAGCCAATTTGGATGACCTTGAACTTTTTGAGAAAGAAACCAGTGTAGGTAACACTACCCACAGGCTGTTTTTTGAGATACCATAATGTATATATTTGGTCAGATTTTGGTCTAGCAGTGGTGCTAGAGATAAGGTCAGTGGGTCACCATAATCACCAATCTAACTTGGACCTAATATCCAAACTAAATTGAATGGCAATCTGTGCCTTACTGTCGAGAAATTTTGTTCTGAATCAGTGTTGAACAGACTGAGATTGAGCTTGCATTACCAATATGATAACCAGTAGGCTGCTTGTAATTCTTCTCTAAGCAATACAATATGCATGAAGCACAGGCTGCAGCTTTTCACTGTCTTTCTTTTCAAAACATCAAAGATGAATGCCTGAGGGGCTTTTTTTTCCTCTTTTTTGAATCAGATATCCTAAAGGCTGTTTGAAAAATGAATAAGACTCATTTCCATTGGGAATGAGTTAACAGTAAAAATCACAGATGTGGATAGTTTACCTTGCCCTGCTTATAGCAAGTTGCCTGCACACAGACCAAAAGAGGAGGATTCTCTTATATTAAACAAACAACATGTAGGTAGATTTAATTCAGACCACCTTGAAATGTGACAGTTTTTCTGAAAGCCCAGCCATGCTTTATTGTTCCATCTGTTTGAAATGTTTACCTAAAATAATATTTAGATAGCATTTATGTTTATTGCACCGACAAGTCAGTAATAATGATAACATGCAGATACATGCCACATCTCCAAGTCCCAAGGTTTTTGATGGAAGTGTGAATGCTGATTGTTGAGCTGTAATCCTTTGAAGTATTGAATATTTATTTTTTTCTCTGTTAAGATTTATGCCCTTTAAGCTGTTAACATGAAGCTTTAGCAAGCAAGTTGATAAAACATGATGAACACCCTGAGTAAATCTAAATGATTTTTTGCTTAAGGGGGTTAGAGTTTATTTTTTAATGTCAAGTGAAAGTGGTTCCTTTTAGCAGCTCTTCCTATTTCTCATAAACCCCTAAAACATCACAACCTGAGAGATATAGTATGTTCCAGTCAGAGATCAAATGGATCTGGGGTATGTTTCGCTCATGTGGGGAACACTGAGCAGCTCACTCCCTGAGAGAATAAGAAGTATTACTCCGACATTCTATTTAATTATTTATTAGTTTATTGCTTTGAAAATTGTCTTATTTTGCTGTGCTTGTTCAGGAATACCCCTGTGCCCTGAATGTGTGAGAACATTTTTTGTTTAACAGGCGCACTTTGTTCTGAACAGTGCTTGTTCTTATTTTATATAAACAAAAGTGAGCACATTGTCTATGTATAAATTCTGATAACTGACCAGCAAAATGGTATATCCTGCTGGTATAGTCTGCTTTATATTTCCCTAAGCATGTGAGTTGGCATGATTGTTTATCATGCTAAAACCCTATGGAACCCATCACAAATATTAATTGGTGGCTAATGAGGACATGACCACACGTTCATCATCAGCCACACCATAACTACATGAACAGCCTATTGAGATTGCTCTAAATCAGAGAAATTGTATTCCTTTCTGCCTGAGAGATCCACATAATTGTCTGCATTCAATTCTTATTATTCAACTGTAAAATTACAGCAGTAGTTGTCTTTTTGTTAGGCTCCTTCTCATAGCACCATGTAAAGATATGTTAATATTTTATTTCAATTTTAACAGCCACTAATTCAACTAAGGGTCCAGTAACATTTAACTTCCTGGAGTTTCCTCTGGTTGCTGGGCAACCATCTAAGAAATGTGGCCTCTAACCCCCAGTAAACCCACAAATTGTGTCACAATGGGTTTTTTTGTACAGATTAAATTAACAGGATACAACATATTAATTAATGCGCTTTAGTGGATTTTTTTAAACCTTTGGATAGAGTCAGGCTAGCTATTCCCCTTTTTTCAGTTTGCACTAAACTAGCCTGCTGGCGGTGGCCTAGCTAAATTCTGAAAGTGTTTTCGATCCTCTCTTAACATAAAAAGCAAATAAGCATGTTTCCCAAAATGTTGATATCCTATACCTTTTAAATAGATTTTTTGATCGAGATTAGTTAGCCTCAGTTAGCTAGGTTACTTGTTACATTAGCTAGCTTGTTTAGTACTTTGCACGTGACGTCACAACTACTAGCTGGCAGGCAAGAACATCAGTCTCTTAGCAACGAAACCTAGTAAGCTAATCGTCTTGCCAGGACGTCACCAGTTTTCCTTACTGCGAAAGTTGGTGTTTTAAGGTGAAAAAGACTTTTCTGATGTTCGCCGTGCGTAAAACGTACTGTGATAAAGCTTGCACCGGACACAAACAGTGAGAAAACCTCCTCCGCGTCGTTGTTATGAGGTGGTGGGAAAAAACCCCTGGAGGGAAAACACCCTTGACCAAAAGAAGTTAGAACTTTCAGTGTGAAGGAGGGATTTGGCTGTAAGGAGGCTGCGCTCCCGTCCCCTCTAATAGAGTGGCAGGACGGCGAAACTGACAGCGCACATAAGTCGCTCACTCTCTTGGCTGACGTCAGAGCAAGTAGAAGCACCAATTTTAGTGACAGCATCCTGAGAGATGCTTGTGTCAAGGGCTCAAAAGGAGGCTTCCCCAGAGCTTGGAGTACCAGGGCAAGGTCCAATTGCGGGGTGAGAGAGCACACAGCCGGTATCTGTTGCCTGACCCCCTTCAGGAAACGCTTCACCAGGGGGTGCGCAAAACCGTCCTCTTGCCATAGCCTTCGTGGCAGGATGAGATGGTTGCCACATAGGCTTTGACTGTGGATGGCACCAAATCATTATCCACTAGTGTTTGGAGATAAGTCAACACTATAGGCAGGGGGCACGACGTGGCATCAACACTCGTCGTTTTGCACCAGCGCCCTGCGTAACATGCTGTAGTGGAGGGGGCTCTCGTGCCTTGGATGGTGTGCACCACAGTAGGGGTAGCCCTAGCCCATGTAAGTGTTTCCGCTCAGCAACTAGCCTCACAGCCACTGGGTTATCCCCAGGGGGGGAAATATCTTGTCATCCAGCTGTGATAGTGCGTCCTCGAGGAGCCACCTTCCAATAGCCAAGCCTTGGTGAAGGTGTGTCGTGGCTGTCTATAAGCAGAGTCCATTGTCCATCGGAAGCTATGAGCCGTACAGAAACACGTTTCTGACGTCAGTGGGTGGAGCCAGATGTTTTGCTGGGCCACGGTCTGCCACGACATGACTCTGGACAACGCTACCGTGTAGGCCGTGGTCAGGGTGAGGATGGCGGTCATAGCTTTGCCAATCTCAGTGGCTAGCTCCAGAGGAAAAGCACCCGAATTGGTGGCCATGGCGGAGACGGCGGAGGCTAGCAAAGCTATATTGTTCTGTGCCACGAGGCCCTGGGCCACCCACTGGTGTGACCAATCAGCAGCCTGAGCACATACCTGATCACGGGGGGTGAGAGGTGTGGGCTTCCGGTGGCCAAAAAAATAGCCTTCGAAAAGCAGGATGAATGCCAGACTCTGCTCCAGGGGGGGGACCAAGGGAAGCCCGCTTCTGTGTCGCCTTGAACCCGAGTGAACGGGGCGTTGCGAGAGATGGGAGCCTTCAGTTTCCCGGGATGGGAGAGAGCTCCCTCCACTAATGGCCGAAGCTCCGTGAAGCGCGGCCAGAGTGGGGCCCATGAGGAGGGCGGCTCCTGTGCGTAAAGCTGCAAGCAGGGGCTGGAAGCGCCACTGGGAGCGCTATGCCTCTCTGATCTGCTGCCTTTTTTGTGATCTCTGGCAGATCCAAGAAGAGGGCCTTAGCGGTGGAGGATGGAGCCGCCTGAGGCAAAGGGGAAGGCCACCGAAGCGGTGCCTCTGGCCGTTCTGGCGATGGGGAGAGCCGTTGAGGGAGGGCATCGATCCCCGTCTCGGGGTCCTGTCTTCCCAGGGGTGAGAAGGGACAGCTGGTTACTGAGGTGTTACCCGAGGGAACTGAGCCATTGGACTTGTGCCCGCCAAAAAAAACTTCCTCCAGCGGGTCCAGAGTGTCGACGGAGTCCCTTCTGTCTGCCCAGCTGCCATCCCCTTCCCTGCTAGCCTAACAAACCAGAAAATGTCCGCCCGCCAGTTAAGCTCTTTAAATGGCAGGAGGGCGCAGAACTGGCAGGAGGTGGGTTGGGAGCCAGGCCAGCGTGAGAGGCACCGAAGCACGTCTTGATGGAGGTTCGGCTTCAGGATGTAGCCGGTCCGGCAGGTGGGGCAGATGCGAGCACCGCTGGAAGTCGAGATTGTCTTCATACTGCTAGCTTGAAGAAAAAATGGGCAACGGGTCGGCTCTGTTTATATAGAGTATTGGCAGACTTAGTTGAAGCCCGTGCTGGACGCAAGGGCAGGAAAGAAAATCTTTACTGCGCATGCTCGAAGGGATAAACCCAATAGCGTAGCCTTTAGAGGGCGGAGCCTATACGAAATATTACAGACCTCTAAGATTGACTGACACACACACACACACACACACACACACACACACAGTTAAAATTATTAGCTGCATGCTTTATTAGTCTTTCTACATGGGTTTAGTTAATGATCAGGATATCATTTATATAATAACATTTTAGCGTAATATTCAGATGAAGACATCACACAACGGAACAGATTAGCAAACGTTAGCGGGTAGCTAGCTAACACTCACCTTGCTTTGATTATGAAGATATTCCTGTTTTTCACCTCCCATACGACAGCGTTGTTAACCCATCCAATCTTGAAAAGATAGCTATCCATATTTTTGTGGGCTTTCATTTGTTGTGCTGTGTAAGGTGATGGATTCTCTATAAGATAGATGTAAATGCCAGCTTCAAGACATCACGGGTGCTGTGTACGGATCACAAGTTCCGTGTACGTTAATCTTTCCATGATATTCAATTTTAACATTTGGCTACATATGGTCTAAATAGTTGATTGATTGTAGTATTGGAAATCTGCAAGGCTGCAATTTGTCGCAATTTTCTTGTCCGCCAGGTATCCATGGTGATCATGTGAATGCAAAGTATGAAATTCATACTGTAATGTTATAGTTATGTTCCAATTACCTTCCCCGTTCTTCCTTTTAATTGTCTGAACTGAAAACACTGCTGACGAAAAAACTATGATTGTAACAAATGCAGAATCGTGTTGACAGATTTTAAAAAGTTTTGTTTCTAAAATAAACTGTACAAATTCAAAGCTAAGTAGCATTAAAAAAATTGCTGATGTTAGCTAAATGCTAACATTAGCATTACTTTATCTCTTTGTTATTTGTTAAGAATTTTGCTTGGACCACACTAATGCAAAAGAATAACACCTCATCTTAACCATTCTATGGCTTATTATCTATTTATATAATCTTGTGATGTCTTATAATCTCATTCCTGCTAGTCTTTTGCAGCTTGTTTTATTTTGGCAAAATGTCATTATTAATTCGCCTGCATGTCATAGCAATGACAAGTTAAAATGTGGAAATAAAATGTGTTTAAAGGCATCACAATCCAGACAAATGCAAGTGGCAGCCAACACCGTGAGTCTTTGCTGGAGCAATGTGAGGAGACAATGGTCATTGTGAGAAGGGTATGCTGGACCTGACCCAGGCTACAACCAGACATGCAAGTGTGAAATCCAGTTGAAAGGTAAGCAGCGGATAAAGCTACATAACAAAGCCAATATCATCTACTCCCCTCTCTCCAAAATGTCTTTTCATCTATCTTTCTCCTCCTTTCTTTGCATTCATCTCTTTATTCACTGGGCTAGTTTCACAACTTCATACATCAGATAGATGCAAGTTTTAATAAAATATCACATTGTGATGCAGTTCATTGTAGAAAGGCTTTGTGGCTGAAATGTGTAATGTCTAAGAAACCAATTTGATTTGACTCAACACTGCTAAATTTATGTTTTTCTTTTTTGTTGCTTAATGTGTACGGAGCAATTAGGTGAACATCACTCATGCCTGTTGGGTCTGTTACCATAGCTACAATACATTTGTGCAGACAATCATCGGGTCCTTGTTTCCGCCAATAGGGTCGCACGGATGAAGCTCCAATATAAAGTAAAGATGCTCATCTTTCAGGAACACACTAGTAAGAATCAGAAACAGGTTCATGAATATGAGAAAGTATTGCAGAGTGGCAGGCAGGGGACTGCGCCCAGTCATGGCGGACCACAGAAATAAGATCCGACGAGCCACCCAGCAGGAGAGGAAGGTGAGAGCATCTACCATTTTGAAATTAAACTTCTCTTATTGTTCATTGAAAGAGTTTGGCAGAACAAAACAGGGACAGTAAACAAGATATGCCTTTTGCATTCAGGCTTGAACGCAAAGAGGGACGAGGAAAAACAAAAAGGATTTATCACTTTAAATAAAATGCATTAGTTGAATGAATGCAGACAGACTGTCTGATTATACGTAGTCGAGGCTGCTCAGGTCTCATTTACTTCCAATTGGTGAGATCAAAGAATTCCAGCTGAGCTTTGTTTAAAAGGAAGATGTCATTTTTACGTTACATATTATGGACCCCTGGAAATTTTAAAACATGTCTGATCAGAATTTGTCATAAATGAATACACACATTTGAAAGTAGTTATTATACAGATATGGTCTCAATCAAAGAGGACTCTAAATCCCATCAATCTGAACATCTGATTAAAAGATGCGTTCAGGGACAATCATGGAGGAGCTTTGAGACCAGGCTTGTTGAAATCAAAGGCCTGAGAGCTGAAATCATTTTTTGCCGGCTATCTGTATCCTTCTGAGAAACATAAATGTGGTCAGTTAAAATCTGGCTTTAGAAAAGGACAACAGCCAATGCAGCATGTTCAAGCTGCCCCCCTACTGGGCGGCCCATGAGCCTGTCGATATGGTGGTTTGATGTTGGATGGAAAATAAGAACCCCCCACAACAAACAGAGAGGGCTGGAACAGAGAGACTGGAACAGAGAAGAGAGGGTAGAAAGGGAACCATCGACAGATGGACTCTGTTGTGATTAAAGATGGCGGCAGTCTTTACTGCAGACTACGAAGGACTATACTCGATCCATAGAAAAGCGGTGGGAGTAGTCAGCGATTCAACACAACAAAACCAAGAACGACACAATAAGGTAAATCAGCAGATATGATGTGTGCTTTTGAATGTCTTGAGGATGAAGTCTATGGTTGCCAGTAACTTTCCATTGTATTGTTTATCATTCTGTATCGTTTTTCCTGTCAGTGCCATACTGGGTTTGTTATGTCGTCCCTCTCATCAAAACCGAAGCACATCATTTGATTTGACCAGTGAATATGCATCCCATGACCAGACTACCGAAGACCCCGATAGACTTAACGCTTAAATTAATTTGAATTTTTTTCAAGCCAGCAGATGTCGGACAATGTACTTTCAACATTTGGTACATGGTTACGGATGTTTGTCTTTGGTATTACATCACCATTGGAAATATGGGCCTTTTTAATAAGATTTTTTCCCTTCTTTTGGGAATGTAGGGCTCTGTGAGCTATGATATCCAGCAAAATAAACTCAAATCTGAAAATTGCTCAATCCTCTGTGCCTAATCCACTCCAAGGCTTGTTAGTCATGATATATTCAGCCAGGACAAAGGACATCAGCAGGACTCCAGAATACATTTTCTGACAGTCTTTTGATATTCTTCTTTCATAACAGACATTGAATAACTTTAATGTGCCTGCCATATTTTTTCACATTAAAACCATCTGATCTATAATAACTTGGTTAATCGCATTAACGGTTTCAAGTGTCTCAGTTTAGTCTGTAAGCCCTGCATGTGCATGTTTTCCATTTTTAGTTTTGAGGGTTTTGAAAGAGGTATTGTCCTGTTTGTTGTTTCTTTTGTTCATCTTAACTTTTTTGGAATTCTTTGAACACAGCCAATTTGAAAAATAGAAATCTCTATTGTGTGCACTCAGAATGGGAGCATTCATTTATACGTCTTAATGGGCTTTTGTTCATCAGAGAATCTTCCACAGAGATAAGCCTATTTCAGCCAAGGCCTACTAGGGAGTCTAAATCCACACTGACAGGTGGAACAAAAGACAAAATGAAAGCACTGAATTGGGAAACATGAAGTTGTCCTCTGGTAACACTGCAGCAGGAAAAAAATCTTTTCAAAACATCAGTATAATTTCGAACATCTTTCTTTATGAGCCATGATTATAATTACTTTTGACAAACTACAGAATTTGCATTTTTCTGTAATCACAAATGAATACCACTGATCAGTTAACACATAAAACAACTCTCATTGAAAGGTTTTAGCTACTACATTTTCTTTAACAGTTCTGACACAAGATACTACTTTTACATGAGCTTAGCTGATTTCATTAATGACAATGGTTCATACAGTCACAGAACTGAACAGAGAAGCGTCTTCTATTGTTTCTCTGTCTGCTAAGCAACTTCACTGAGCCAGTTGCTTAAGGGCTTCTTGTTTGAAGTTGCTGAGGAAGGGAAGAGTAATTTTTATCCACCCTCTACACAAAGCCATTTCTAGATATTCAAGGGATTTAAACTATTTGTACATGGGAACCACCACCCCAGTCTGCCACTCCTTGGGCACTGTCCCAGACTTACACGCAATGTTGAATAGGAGTGTCATCTAAGACAGCCCCTCCACACCCAAAGCTTTCTCTGCCACTGCGGAGTTGTTTGACTAACTCAGTCACTTCCACCAGGGAAATTGACGACTATCTCCTATCAGCCTCCCTTCTGCCTCCTCCATAGAGGGTCTGTTAGTTGGATTCAGGAGTTCCTTAAATTGCTCCTTCCACTGCCCAATTACCTCCTGATTTGAAGTCAACAGAGTCCCATCCTTACTGTACATAGAGGTTGCAGCCCTTTGGGCCTGTCAGTGCCTTACAGATGCTTCTGGAGTCTTCCAGGATAACATATCCCAGAAGGATTCCTTCTTTAGTTGTGGCTTCCCTGATCAGATTTAGATCACACAGGCCATTCCTCCCAATCACGCTTCTCCAGTTGTCTCCATCATTGCCCATGTACGTGTTGAAGTCTCTCATGGAGCCCCGTGTAGGAGTCCATTCAGGGTCACCCAACTGGCCCGGTGCCTCATACCCTGGACAACTCCAGAGAAGAAAAGTGTCCATCCCCTATCCAGGAGTACTGTGAAAGGACTGTGCGTAGAGGTAAGCCCCACCAGATCTAACTGGTAGCACTCCACCTCCTGCACAAGTACCATCTCCTTTTCCCATGTTCCATGTCCCCAGAGCCAGCCTCTGTCGCCCAGGTCTTGTCCGTTGAGGCCAGTTCAAACCAATTCTTAGTCTGGCCCCGCGCCTGAGACCAATTTGCCATGGGATACCCTACCAGGAGTTATGGCCTATGGCCTAGAGCAGCATTTTGGCAAGGCGGTAAAATTTGAGCTTTAAAAACATTTTAACTGTTTTATTTGGCCCTCATTTTATCGCCTCTTGTAGTCCATTGGTGAGGAATGTGTGTCTGTCACCAATAAACGACCCCACCACCCCATCCCCCCAGTTCTCACAAGTTAGAGGTCAGAACACTGTACAACCATGTCTGTACAACCAAAACTGTCTGGTTGTGAGTACAAAAAAAGAAAAATAGCAAAGGAGTAAGCACTCCAAAAATAAAAGAATTCTTTGTTGAAATATATTGATCCTGGTGGGAGTAAAAAAGAGGATGCTGGCCCTTCCAAAGCCCCGGAGACCAACGTAATCAGCGCTGTTGCCACTGCTAGCTGCCCGGCCAGTGATGCCTCCGCTACCATCAAGGACAGGGTGACAGGGACATTGAGGCTGCTGAACATATAGCGTTGCTACCTGTACACAGAGGGTGCTGAAAGATGTGAAAGATCCCAGCAAATAGCCAACAACAATAACGCAAGAATTAATAGACTTTTTGACAGAGAGAGGACCATATCAGGTCAAAGGAATTGATTTCCCCAGGGATTATACACACAGGAAAAAGTCTAGTTGTTTCAAACTGTGCACTTTTGTGTAGGCCTATGTGTAGGTGTTTGTGTGTTTAACGCACAAGGTTTTGTTTAGGCTATATAAAGATTTGCAATATTATTACAGTCGCTATTTAGATGAGTTGAACTTTGATTATTTAGAAAATAGATGTGCTGTAAAGGGGTTTGGAACCTATTGGATTTTTATGCTGCAGACCTGTTGGTGCCGTTGTTGTAGCATCATGCATCTGCCTACTTTAATAACTGTTGACAGTTTGTACGTTGCACTTGTCTTTGTGTTATTAGTGTTTGTGTTGTTGCTGTTTTTTTGCTTATGGCTTATATTGGCTGTGTGTTATTGTTGATATTGTACGTTGCAAATAGAGGGGGGGCACAACTGTGTTTCGCCTAGAGCTGCAGAAATTCACGCACCGATCCTGATCCCCACCACAATTAGGTGATGGTTCCCGGAGTGGACTTCTACTGCAGTTTACTATAAACATGTTTGTGGGATGCCAGGATGCCAGTAGAAGAAGGATATCAGTAGAAGTCAAAATGCATTATCATTTGACATTGTGATACAAGGGGGGAAAAGTCCATCTTCGTGATGCAGTCCCATTAGGCTTTTTAAGCCACACTAGTTATCAGGCTGCGTTTCCAGTATGTGTTGGAGTTTTCATGGTCCTCCTCTTTTGATTAACTAAGAAACTGTAGCTAATGGTGTAGGGACTGATCTGAAAACCCACGCCAGCTGTCGGCAGCACTCATTCATGTGTTCCTTTCTCTTTTTTCTCTTCATCAGCACTGCCCTCCATTTGATCATGGCAGGTTCTGACCACCATTTTGATCTTAAAAAAAAAAAACACTGCTGAGAAATCAGCATTGCTCAAGCTAGCAGAAAAACTGGGATGGGCTAGAGTGGGTGCTGTGTAAACTTTAATTTGACATGTGATTTGCGTGGCTGCTGAGGGTTCACAATGGGTCCAGACACCTGGAAGTAATGGCCGATTCTCAAAGCTTTAACTGTGAACAGTGGAACTTCATGTGATATGTCTTACCAGATGTTACGTCTAAAGTAGTGGTATAAAGCTGTATGTGTTGTTTTCATCAGTGTGTTGTTAAACAGAAAATGTATTGTGATGCAATAAAATCCTCCTGGTTTGATTCTGTCTAGGTTTTTAACAAATGTCCCATGCTGGGGATATAGAAAGAGAATAAAGCAAACATGTTTAATCCAGTAAATCTATAATGTTCAGAAGGCTCCTGTTGGGGATTTTTTTTAAGAAGGAGCATATAAGGTTTGGGAGCTTGCCTTATGTTACTGGTATCATGATAGAATGTTATTCTTAAATGATAAAGTAGACTTTTAAAATTAATTTCTATTAAAGAAATATTGAAGAATATGGAGTATAATATGTACAGAAATGTCATTAACATTGCAAAAATAAAATCATACTGTAGTTCCTCAATATTCTTTCTGCTGTGCGCAAAGCAGACTTAACAAATATTTATTCTCCTACAGGAACAAATGGATGAAAAAGACAATCTATTATGGCGACATTCTGCTTTGGCCAGGCCTTCTCGGGTCAAGGTGATGAGAGGGACGCTACCATTACTGCAGCCCCATGTGTTAAATAATCGTGCAATGGAATTCTCAGTAAATGGATATACTGCAGGAGGATGTGTGAGGAAGACAATTAAACTCAAGGTAAAAACATTTGTTAATCAGCATTTTCTCAATCACCTTCATGTGATATGTTTTAAAGGGCCATCATACTGTATATTCGTTCTAAAACATTGTCAAGATTTTCTAGTGGAAGGAATCCTGGCTTATTGTTATCTATGATGTGAGAACATTGAAATGCTGTTCAAAACAACAAAACTAGAAATAGTGTTGGAAAGGAGTGTTTGAGTATCATGATGCTTCAATAATGTTAATCAATTTTGCCTCGAGGAAGCTGAAGCGTGCTGAGTCTTTTTCATGTTTTATCTTCCTGGCATAAATATTGTAAGCACTGTGTACACTCCACACTTTAACCTAGGTTTCTGGGATGGAGCTGGCAATTCTGGTGATGTGATGAGACAGGGTGTGAAATATATATGTTCTGCTCTTTCTCGTGCTCCCAAATGGATTGATGTAATTACATAATCAAATGAATTTCTGTTTTTATGGTGGCCCATTAGCCTTTCATCTTAGGCTCAGTAAAACCGTGTGACTGCTCAATGGTTGCCTGGCATGAAAGCATGGCAATTGACAACCGCCTTTAATGCTTCATTTATTCTATTCTTTAGTCTTTGCACTGTAAAGTTATAATGTAATGACACGATCAAGTGGATCTAACAGTGCGGCTGGTGATGCTACTGCATCAGCATTAGTTGTTACAGTGTATAAACGCAAATTATTGCAGTTCTGTGTGCTCACTGTGTTACATTCAATAATTATCAAAAATAAATTGTGTCTAATGATGCAAAGTGGCATGTTGATGGCTGTTTGTCACACCAAATTGTTTATAAAGAAGATGTAAGTCACTGCTTAGTTTGGGTTTCACCATAGTTGTATTGGTTTCATTAATAAACACACCAAAACATGAATTCGTATATCTCCAAGGGTGCTGTAAGGGGGCCTGAGATGATGAGTAGCCTACTGCAACTTTGCACAATGTTGCATTTCAATTCAAAAAGGTACCAGTGTTAGGTCCAGCTAGGTACCAGAGCTAGGACACATGAATGTTACAAGCCATTGCAAAAGGTAGGTAGTAGTTCCAAGTGTTTATATCTGAGGTCATCATATGATCCATGGATTAGACCAATAAAAAGTTCACTGCAAGATAATTTAACTGATCAAAGCAGCTTCAGCCCATGTAACCCATGTACATCTTCGTCATTATTAGCTTATAGCATATAACAACATAGGCACAAGAACACCTAAACGTAGGCCAGTAATAGACTACATAGCCCACTATTGAACGCTTACAGTGGTATTGTAATTATGTTGAATGAAATTGATTTCTTCCCTCAATAGAGGTTTGAATAAGGTTGCTCAAAAGATCAGCCAATATGGCTTACTCTTTTCGATTTGTGTAAGATATCAAATATTTTTAAATGATGATCCATTTTTTCAGCGGATTGTAATCTAAGAAGTATTGAAAGGAAATGTTACAAATTTATTTTCAAGATATTTATTTTAATTCTTAAGAGAGGGTGACACAAATTAGTGTAGCCTACCACATATGTAGCAAAAGTAAATACTGGCAATTTGTGTATTGAACGGGCGAGGCGCTGTGCATCATCTGCTGTGTAGCTTCGGCTCCGCACAGACAGTGAGAGACAGTCATGGAGAGGTGGAGAGCGGACTGTTTTCTTTGTTATTTTTAAAGTCATGCAATTCGCAACTATGACAATGTTGGCGGTGACTTGTGCCGGCCCAAATGCCAGATGCACTCGAAAGCAGCAGGAAGATTTTCACCGGTTAAGTATATGTCACTTTTTTCTCTCCCCCAGCTCAGAGATTGGGATTGCGGTAGTCGGGAGATATGTGCCATCGCTTTGCTGGTTGTAAATCTATTCGGAAATTGGTGTGGGATTCCCTCTGTGTCCTCTGACGGTAGGGGAAATGTTTGCGGTCGTCCTGTTGTTCGTTTAGTTTAGCAACTGTTAGCGGAGACAGTACAGATATTAATAGGTGAATAGTGTGACAAAGTTGTGCACTTGTCGGTCGACTGCTGAAAGGCCTATGTGTGTGCGTGTGTGCGTGTGCGCGCGCGCGTGTGTGTGTGTGTGTGTGTGTGTGTGTGTGTGTGTGTGTGTGTGGAGTTTGTTTCTGGCTCCCCTCCCCCACACACCGCTGCTGTTCTGCTCATTCTGGAGAGGCCAAGACATGAATGTGATAAGAGGCTCACTTCAAAACGAACAACAAACGGATACAGTTTCAGAAAAAAGGGGCATTTCCTGAACTCGGCTCAGACCGGCTGAAATCACGCCTAACCCTTTTGTAAATATTCCTGTCAACCCATACGTGAACCGCATAACCGTTAATTTCAATAGCCTGTGAATGCGCTAACATGTCTGTGCCGATGCATCATTACACACAGGTAGCAAGATGACTGCTGGTTTGACCAGATTAATTCCTTATCAATGATCAACCAGGCATGGAATGTGCTTCTATTAAAATTGCCCACATTTTTCTGGTTATGATTTGCACACGTGCACGTGCTGCTCACACTTCAGGATTGTGCAGAGAACGGCATTGTTGCCAATTTCTTCTTTCTTGTCTTTTGTTCTATCAGCAAAATGATTTGTATCTGTATTGGAAAAGACAGAGAGTGGGTGTGCCCTAAAGGTAACGTGATGGCAACTCTTAAAAAAAAAAGTATTTCTTTTGAAATCACAGTTAGAGTAAACGTTTTTTTTTTAAATTGTAAATCTACTTTTTTCAGTATTTATTTTCAATCCCAAAACCCTTAGAGTTAACAAGGACACAGAGCTTTAAATAAGATTTTGATTGGTCAGAGCCTTTACTGGTCACCACGATTTTACCCTGCCCTCATCTGTAAAATAATATTGGCTGCTGCACAGATATGTGAATTGAAACAGTCAGAGAAAATTGCCTTTTTTTCTCTACGCTGTTGTTGCATTAGGGAATCGGCACTAAAATGATTTCTGACACTGTATCTGGGAAGCTTAAGCATGAGCTGTAGGTACAGTGAGTAGAAGTGGAGATATACCCACTATATCTAACTCTTTGCTCAGCTAGAAAGCTTAGGGACAACACATGACGACCAGGACGTGTCCTTGAACAAGACATTGAATCCCTAATATCATTGGGTACACTATTCGGCAGCTGACCCTGTACTATGATAGCAGGAAATGAAATAAGGAGAGAATGTGATACAAGGATCAATAAAGTATATTTTCAGTGCTTCTCATTTCAACTAATAGTATATTTCATACTGTAAATCTCAAGTGAATTTATCATTGTGATGATACACTAATACTAATTTTGCTGTAATTGGAGTAGCTGTGTAAAGTAATTCCATGCTCATGCATTTAAATCAGAATATTGCTGCAAACTACATAACACTACACCTAGGGCTGGGCAATATATCAATATTATATCAATACTGTGATATGAGACTAAGATTTTGGATATATCATAATATTGTAATATGGTAAGTGTTGTGTTTACCTGGTTTTAAAGGCTGCATTACAGTCAAGTGATGTATTTTTCTAAACTTACCAGATTGTTCTAGCTCTTCCATTATTTACCTTTACCTACTAAGTCATTAAATCATTTCAGGACAATATTTATCAAAAATCTTATTGTGTAAATAACATTTTGTTAACGCACCAATAGTCAACCATATAAAATTGTCGCAATATCGACATCTAGGTATGTGGTCAACAATATCGGGATATTTGATATATTGCGCAGCCCTAACTACACCATATTCATACCACTGCATAGTAGATGCCTTGAAGGCCAGACGGCAGTGAAGCCACGACTCATGGCTTGGATTACCACAACACTCCCACAGAACTCTCAATGTGACTCAGTATGGCACAATTATAGACCATCAAACCACTAAATAGACTATTACAAGCCAAATGATTTAAGCTTTCAGTTTCTGCTTAGGTTTGCAGATGTTATGCAGATATTACGTTCACAGATCAAGTACATAGAATTCTATTTCAGTGTATCCTTGTATTGTTGTTTTCATCACTCATTTCCACAGTTATTCTATTGTATCGATTCCATATTTCAAATGTAAATACGCTGTACTGTAGATGCGAAAGAATGTAATCATTCATTCCTCATTTTGGAGTGGTTTTTGGGGTTTTCAGTAGCTTTTTCTCAAGTTTACAAATCCTCTGGATTTCTGCTGAATTTGCATTAATTTCAATGTTCAGTTGGAAACTGGCCCCTGATGAGTTTTTCATGAAAATCTGATAAAAATGCAAACTGTGCAAAATTCTAAAAAATCCCTATGAGGTATTAGTCCTCTTCTAACCAGGCATATGGCAAATATGGCACATAATTAATCAACCTTTTCTCAGTAGATCTGCTAATATGACTTTTTTGTCAATCTGAGAATGAGTATTAGATTATCTTCTCATAGCAGTGCCCTATCAAGGCTAGCACTTCTCTTTATTTCAATGATGTGATGAAGCTGAGTCTCATTATATATGTTTCCTCCTTGCAGGAGTTCTTTTGCAGTGGCATAAGTAGAGGTCTGGATCTACTAGTTGTGCAGTGTGGGCTCTACGAGGACGTGGTTTATGGATGCTGGGACTATGAGCATAAGCGACAAAAGGGACTACTTAGCAGACCTGGGAGGCAGCTTCACTGAGGATGCTCCGAGACCTCCAGTCCCAGGGGAAGAAGGTCAGCTGGTGTGCAGTGATGGACACCAGTACAGCAACCTCGGCTTCTCCTCAAAGAATGAGAGCCTCAAATGTGAGGCGTCTGTGGCTACACCCAGGCGACCTGACTTGGACTTGGGTTATGAGCCAGAGGGAAGTGCTTCCCCTACACCACCCTACTTAAAGTGGGCAGAATCGCTTCACTCCCTCCTGGATGATCAAGATGGCATCCATCTGTTTAGGACGTTCCTCAAGCAGGAGGGGTGTGAAGATATGTTGGACTTCTGGTTTGCGTGCAGTGGCTTCCGCAAACTTGAAGCTAATGAGGGTAATGAGGAGAAGAAGGTCAAACTGGCAAAAGCTATCTATAAGAAATACATCCTGGACAACAATGGGATTGTTTCCAGACAGATTAAACCAGCTACCAAGTCCTTCATCAAAGACTGTGTCACAAAGCTTCACATTGATCCTGCAATGTTTGATCAGGCTCAGACTGAGATACAGACTATGATGGAGGAGAACACCTATCCCTTATTTCTTAAATCTGACATATATTTGGAATATACACGGACAGGAGGAGAGACCCCTAAGCTGTACAGCGATCGGAGCTCTGTTTCTGGGAATGGAAAGGGGCTGTCCGGTTATTTACCGACTTTAAATGAAGATGAGGAGTGGAGATGTGACCAGGAGCCGGAGGAGCAGCCCGAGTGTGTCCCCACACCGAGCAACCGGCTCACTCAGAAGCTGCTAATGGAGACGGCACCACATCGTGTTGCCAACAGCGCGAGATTCCAGGACACTCACGAGTACAGGTAAATCCTCCCAGTAATCTAGAAGGCTTCACTACAGCCCTAACTACACAGCTTGTCTCTGCAAACTGCTGAATTAGAAATAAGCGGTGAAACCCCACAATACCATGAACGCTGCTTGAAGTTTGAGATGAAAACAGAGTCTCAGTGTAGCACAGGAGGCAGCTGAGATGAGAGGAAGGTGGTGTGTTACACCGATGCTGTTGAAGAAATGTCAGAGGCTGCAGAAACTCATTTGCTCTTAGAAGGTTGAAGTAGTGTTTTTGGTTTTTCTTGTGCAGGTACTGTGGGACTTGAATTTTCCCATTGGACAGGGTTTTGTAGTAAAAGTTCAACATGATTTTGTTTTACAAAGGAACTTTCTGAAATCTTACCCTGACAACTGTCATCTTTACCTCCCTCTTTTTAACCCTCATGTTGTCCTCGGGTCAAATTGACCCGTTTTCCTATGTTAATGTTCTTTTTAACTACCCCAAATAACATGATTGATTCCACACAACTCTCTTTGGCAAGTACAGATCTCTACTTTCATTCATTTTGGGTTGTCTTATTCAATTGTATAGCATTTGAAAAAAAGAAATTTAAGTGGTTTTGAAGTAGTAGTGAGTAAAAGTTGACATACACCAGTCTGTGATTATCCATTAACATACATTCCTTAAATTTTAGTCTAAATAATTCCTAATTTCTGCTTTTCTAACTCAAACATTAGGTATAATTTCCAATAAATTAGGTTTATTGATCATAAATTCCAAAAATAACTGCAAAACTAAAGTTAATAAGTTAGTGTTACGTAGTGTTAAAAACATCAAAAAGTGACAAACAGTGAAAAAAGCATCAAAAGTGTTGAAAAAAGGGACAAAAACATAAAACGTTACAAATATGGATAAAAAGCGTCAAACAAAAGTGTCAATTTTGATGGGAAGACAACACAAGGGTTAATATTAAGACTGCATTTATGGGAAAACTAAATGTGTTATGTTGGACTATTCAATAGGGGTGGGAAAAATATATTTTTTGAATGTCAGAAAACAGTGACTGAAAGAGGATGGGATAATGGGCAGCAACTTAGAGTTTAGGCAAGGTTGCAGAAAAAAATGGCCAAAAAGAAGAAAAAAATTACATTTTGTATATATACACATGATTATATAAGACAAACATAAAATAATCAGACAAAACACATATAGGCTGTTATTATAGGTAATATTATCAGCCAATTTTAGGCATTTCCTGATCGGTATTTGCATTTATAATGGCTGATAAAAAAAAAAATATTCATTCATCTCAATCATTTAAAAATTCATTAATCTCAATCATTTATAATCACAAATAAATGATTCTGATAAATGAATATTATAATTTAAAAATACAAATGGACAGCCAACCATGTTATTGGTGTTGGCGTTGCATAGTTTGTCCACCAGAGGGCGCTTTACAACGTCACTGTTGGCAACACAGATTTTTTTTTTTTGGTAATGTGTTTTTGTTCGAAGGACTTTGTATTTTTGTATTTTCATACATTTTATTTAACAAAACTTATATATATATATTTTGATGTTCCTCTGTTAATTACAATAAAACAAATTATCATATTATTTTAGTGAGAACTCATAAATAACTACAAATAACTAATATTAGGGAAATCTGTTTGTTTTCTGGATTAAAAAAAAATACAGTATATATCAATATATCGGCATCTCAGATTTTTAAATAACCAATTACTCGTATCGGTATTGGCCTTAAAAATCCTTTATCGGTTGGGCTCTAATCTACTTATCACATTACATCTGACCACCTCATGTTTCATGTTCTAAGAAGCATATTCTCCACCTTTAAACATGACTGAGCCTCAGACATGGAAGATTACTGTGAGAGAAGGTGACTTTAACAAGCATGTTTAAGGCTTAAGCATGAAAAGACTACATATCATAATCAATACAAAACTAATGTTTAATTTGTCCTAAATTGAAGTAGAGCACTCATCTCAATACCCAGATTCAGTTTAGCAACATATCAATACAAGTCTAGAAAGCTAGCAATTTTTCGCTGCAGTGTAAGGGGTGACTGTGTTGGTCACCTATGTGTGTGCAGCTTTAAAATAATGGCCTCTCAACTTTGAAATGCTTTTCATTCTCAATGTAAGAGGTCAAAGTAGATTCACCGTGATGTTCTAATCTGTGCAATGCCAAGCCTGCTGATGGCCTGCTGATTGATTCTGAGAAACGTTAGCTTTTAGTCATAATTACAGGTCTGTATTCAGATTAATATTCAATGTTTAGTTGTTGTTTTTTTTAACATAAATGTTGAGGTGGCCGTTTCCTTTGATTACTGACTTGACTGCATTTTAAGTTAATGATTCTTGCAGATTCAGTTAGACTTCTTTTTTAACCTAACGTTGGTGCTTTGCATAGAGCTGGGCAATATATCAATATTATATCGATATCAAGATATGGTACTAGATATCGTCTTAGATTTTGGATATCGTAATATTGTAATATGGCATAGATGGTGTCTTTTCCTGGTTTTAAAGGCTCAAAACAGTAAAGTGAAGTTGTTTTCTGAACTTTCCAGACTGTTTTTCTATTATTTGCTTTTACCCACTTAGTCATTATATCCACATTACTGATGATTATGTATCAAAAATCTCATTGTGTTAATATTTTGTGAAAACACCAATAGTCAACACTACAATATCGTTGTGGTATCGAAATCGAGGTATTTGGTCAAAAATATCGCGATATTTAATTTTCTCCATATCACCCAGCCCTAGCTTTGTTTCTATTTCACATTTTTCGGACTGTGGCATGACAGACCTTGACTGGAACATGCTCTTCTTTTTACTCAGAAGTATTCAGTACATCATGCACACACAACAGATTTGAATGTGTCTACTAATTATCACGTGGGACAGTTAGTTAAGAACAAAAAAGCCTGCTTTGTCAATTTTTTTTTTTTTCATTTTAATGTAATCAAATGTGCGAAGCATTTTTATGGAAGACATTCTGACATGTCACAGTAGGAAAAGCACAGGTGTAAATAATTAGGGTGTGACGAGACACTCAACTCACGAGACAATACACAATATTGGGTTCACGAGAACGAGACCAGACGAGATTTTAACATTAAATCTAAAGTCACAAAATGAAAAACGACCACTCTGAAAGGTTTTGCCACAAACTCAAATGGCTTTTCTCCAGTATAACTGAACTCTTCAGACCCAGTAACTGCAGCATGAGCGTCTAACTCAAATTGAAGCTGTGTGCGACCTTCTAACGAAACTTCTTTAGTTCCCTCAAATTAAAAATAAAAATAGTAAAAATAACAGAAATGAATGACTGAAATTGTGTTTTTTTTTAGTCTTTTTAAGTGCAAACCATAATCAAAGTAGTACTCTCTCAATAATCATAACATTGAACAGCTAGAACAGTCTGGTAAGTTCAGAAAATTACGTAACTTTACTGTAATGCAGCATGTAAAACCAGGAAAAGACCATATTACGATATTACAAAATATCCAAAATCAAAGACGATATCTAGTCTCATATTGTGATATTGATACAACATTGATATATTGCCCAGCCCTATGTTACACTATGTGTATGGTGGAGAGATAGTGTCTTCACTCAGAGAACCAAGGTTGCAACGTAACCAAGCGTTTTCTGGCATAGTTGAGACCAATTGTTTGTACTTGAATTTGTCATTGTACAGTAGAGAGAGAGAGAGAGAGAGAGAGAGAGAAATAAAGCGTATTTACGATTGTTTCACAGTGATTATGTTCTAAAGCACAAATAAATAACCATCAAACACTAAACAGGCAATTTTGTGGCGACAGATGCTGAACTCCTCTGCCTTTTATTCATTGCAGCAGTAAACAAAGAAGTAGCTACTCTAGTATAAATTTATGACATTTATACACATGACATTTATATTTATACATTTTAAGACAAGGGGAGAACATTTTTTTTTGTTTGATATCATTAAAAGTAAAGTTGGGCTTTGCTATCCATCCCAGAAACATGCGTGAAGCGGCTCTCCACTCCGTTAAAGATACGCGCCTGGTCTATTTTCACATGTGAGTTGCAGGCCGCTCGGAAGCCGAGCATGAAGTGAAAGTCAATTTACCAAAGACACCACCCAGTATCGTATATGTCTCGTCTACAACACCACAGACAACAAGAGATTTATCTTGGAGGTGGAAAAAACATAATAGACACCACAGATCCAGAACAAAGCCAGAAAAGAGAAACAAGTATCGTCTTCTTACCTCTAGTAAATAATCAAATGTCCGATGGTTGAATTAGCTTTAGCTGCTTCAGTTTTAGGGTCCTGGTACTGTGCATGCTGATACACTGTCATGATGACACTTACTGTATATTATATATATATATATATATATAATGGAGCCATCTTTATTATTAGTTATTATTAGTTACACCTGTATGAGTGAAGCAGGTTGAAAGTGCTAAGAGTGTTCATGGCAAATCAACCCTGGAAAAAAAGGAACCCTTTTTTTGTTTAATCTGACTTTTGTTAACAAAGTTGTAGGTAAATACTTAAATGGCAGCTAAATAACCCCAGTCATTACTTGTTGATTGTTAACTAACTTGTGTGTGACTTTAAATAAAGCTGAGCAGACAAATTGATTCTTAGATGCAAACTCTAGAATGATTCAATGCTCGATTATGATAAGTTAATAATCGATTATTTAAAAAAAAGAAATTCAATTTTCATTTTTTTTAAATGTGTTGATTTTTATTTTAAAGTAACTGTACAAATCAGAAAACAGAGTGACATAATGGACAACAACTTAGACTTTACATAAAAATGGCCAATGTTTAAACATGATCTAATGAGACATACGCAAAAACATCTGTTCATCTACTGACATCTGACCACCTCATGTTCGCTGGCAGATCTCAGAATCAAATCGAATCGTGTGGTTTCATGTTCTAAGAGACATGACTGAGCCTCAGACAGATTACAGGTGTGCATGTTTTTTGAAAAGACTACAAAATAAAAACCCCAGTCATTATGTCATTGAAACTTGTGCGTGACAAATACTGCAAATGTCAAAATCTAACAAACTCACATTTATATGTATATTTTTTTAAATCACTCATGGAAATGTACATAAAAACAATTGTTGCATCGACAATCAGTTTTGAATCAAATCGTTGGCCGCTGACTCAGAATCAAATCGAATCGTGTGGTACTCAGAGATTCCCGCCCCTAGCAGACAGTGTGCATTTTTGTATATCTTGTATGTTTCTTTTTAACCCAACACAACAGTCAGTCTCGTCCAGTAACAACGACGATAAATTTTATTCAAACATGGTGGTTGCATCCTTAACAATGTTAACAAAAAAAAAAGAAAAGGCTGCATTACATTGTGCAATTCTACTATGAGTAGAAGGTTAGAAGAAAAAAGAAAAATATGGAACCACAAATGTCTGGAAGCTGCTGACAATATGATGAGGTTCAGTTGTATATCAAAGCGGTCTCAAGACTACAGTTTTAGCCACAATGTGTAAAATACTACTCTGATAACATTAAGACAAGCTCACTAGTTTATAATGGATATTTTTCAGTAGCCATGTGAGAAATCAGACAGTCAACCAAAATTCTGACATGCCAGAAAGCTATGGAGCCACAACAGTGACAATAACCTGTGTTATTGAAAATAAAATTTGGCATTGAAACAAGAAATATTGGCATATTTATTATTATATTATTTTTATATTATTATAGTATATAGTATCAGTATAGTATATAGTATATCAGCTCAACATTTTTCAGTGCCAATATTTCTTGTTTCAATGCCAAATTTTTCAGGTTACTGTCACTCTTCTTGCTCCATAGAAATCCATCCAATCAGGGAAATTAATCAGGTGTTGTGACCCTCTTCAAATGACACCCAATCTGGCAGAAATTCAGCCCGATTCTAAAATTAGTTGGGTTCCACCAATTTAGCGCTAAAATTGGCCTTAATCTGCACGGTGTCTGCCTGGGTTAATACTCATCAGCTAATAGAATGACAGAGAACAGACACTGATTGACTCTAACAGACTCTGAGTAGTCTGACTGTGTTGACTCTACATACTAGTGATCCTCCGGCATAAGAAATTGTAATCACATTAAACAAATAGTGCCTCAGCATTAATAAAATGCTTACGATTTAAGTGTGTTTGGCAAATGAAAGTGTGACAATTAAAGATCAAATGAATACATAAGTGTTTGCTACCACAAATTAACTAATGTCACTGCTGATTGAACCTTGTAAAGCTCATCATGTAATACGGTTACATCTTCAATTGAGGATTAAGGCCACTTTGTTGTGGTTGTATGTTTCTGTTGTATGTTCTGTTTCCTGTTTCATTTTGGTAGTCTGTTTTTCTGTCTAGTCTTTTCTGTTTCACTTCCTGTCTCGTGTTTTCACGCCTGTCTGATTGTTCTGCCCCGCCCTAATGTGTTTCACCTGCTGTATCACCTGTCCCTTGTTTCCTAGTTACCTCTTGTATTTAGTCTTTGTGCTTCTTGTCTTGTGTCAGGTCTCATTCTTGTTTGTGCTACCTTCTCGTCCTTGGAGTTTTTTTTGTCTCTAGATCCTGTTTGTTGGATTACTTTTTTTTTTCTTGGATAGCCGTTTCCTTGTTTTTCCACATTCAGTAGTGAGTCCTCAAGCTCAGACTTTCTCCTGCCTCCTCTCTGCTTTTATGTCCTCAAATTCCCCTACCCATAACACACTTGCAGTAAAAATAAAAAGTCAACATGTTAGGTTTATAAGGTTGGAAGGAATCACATGCAAACATTGTTGCAAATTAAACCCAAAACAAGTATTTTAATACTAAACGTTAGAACAAGGTGATTTGGAGAAATCAAAAATCACAATATTTTGGACCAAACACCGGAATATCGATACTGTAGTGTTGATTATTGATGCTTTCACAAAATATTACATAACACATTAATAACACAATGAGATTTCTGACATACTCATCAGTAATGTGGATATGCTAACAGCTAGAACAGTCTGGTACAGTCAGAAAATGACATCACTTTATTGTAATGCAGCCTTTGAAAACCGGAAAAGACATTTATACCATATTACGATATGATATCCAAAATCTAAGACGAGATCTAATCAGGACATTGATATAATATTGATTTATTGCCCAGCCCTACTAAAGATTAAGATTCTAATGTGCATGTTGTTGCTATTGTTGGTCTTCAACAGAATACAGAAGACAATACCTTTTAGATTAGATCCTAAAACACTGGTCACAATGCAGTAGTAGTAGTGAGCTGATATCAGACCTGCCACAGACTGGGAAGTTGCAGACTTCTGCTGTTTTTTTGCTGTTTTTTGTGTACATCTTTTCTGGTTGATATCTGCAGAAGGCAAGACGAACCAAATGCTTGTTTGTGTTTGCTTTCTGGCAGTTTTTGTTGGAGATCAATGCTTTCTTCAAAGTCTCATAAAAATATATAAGAGAAAAATACAGTTTTAATTAGAGAGTGAACACACAGTTTTGGGCATATTTTCATATCATATAATTATTTCAGCAATCAAGCATTTGGCTGGAATTACATAAAGACATGCTTCATTTTTAAAAAGCCTTTTAGCAGCACCCGTTGGGTTTTTATGAAACTAAATTTTACATCAGTTGTGTCTGATCTCTTAAGAGACAAGCAACAAAAGACATTAAATAGTCTTTCAGATCAGCATTTAGAAACCAATTGACTTGAAAGAGAATGACCTATACATTAATTAGTGTTTGGGGAATTTTTTTTGAATTGAACAGCTCAGTTTTCTTCTCGTTCAAGCAAGTTGTGTACTTCAAAGGCAAAACTTCGCCTCAATGTGTCACTGCTCAGTGTTTCACTCAAATCAACATTATTATGTTTATCTCACATAAAGAATCTGTAATCAATGTTTGGAGTCAAGCAGTATTAGTATGGTACCATATACTTTATTGTCCCCTTAGGACAATTTTGTTTTGGACTTCAAGCTACACACATAAATAATGCCTTGGCAGTTAAAAACAAAACAATAAAGCGCCAATAGCTGCCACAACACTACATTGCATATAAAGTAGGTCTATTGCACACATCCCTTGGTAAAAACATATTGCACGTAACACATATTTCCTTCACCCCAGAGTAAAACATCATGAAACTATAATATAGTAATTTTTGAGTTTTGAGTCAGACTTTTTACTCTTAGAGAAATGGAATTGATACATTTTCTTTTGTATACGATTTTGTTGGCCTTTGCATGTATTTAATAGTTGACATAAGAAGGGAGAATGGCATGTGGTTCTTTTGATGACACATTGAGGGCAACTAAGGTGTACTGCACCTTTATCATTAATTTGTGGTTATGAGAAATAAATGTTTCCAAAATGGAAATGCAACTGTGAGCAGTGTTGTAGAACATCTCATCTGTTTTTCACCAAATGTCAGATTGAATTGTTTGCTTCTTTTCTTAGTCATTTCCTTTGCTTTGTCATCAACAGAAATGTTTCCACATATAATCACAACTTGAAACTTATTTTCTGTACGCTGCACTTTTTATTTGTCCCAGCTCTTCCACCAACCTGGCACTGTAATTATTCACTATTGCTGAATGTAGATGCTAATGAAAATCAGTCGGTCACAAAGGTTTCATTTTGAACTCTGGGTGCTTCTGCATTCCAAACAGGGAGAAAGCTTCAGGGAATTCCAATTTGAATAAAAAGAAATGATGCTTAACATGTTTAATTCATGTGTACAAAGCCCTGCAAGGAGTAAGTTCAGCAAAGTAAATGTAGAAGGTTGACAAATTAAGCTTTCCCATATATCTGTAGATGCTCTTGAAGGGTGTGCCCTAGAATAAAACTTATAGTTATACTCCACCGTTGAATTCTCTGGTATTGAATTTGGTGTGTTTACAAAGGCTGTTGAAATACTATCAAATATGGCGTTCCTAGCAATTGCAGTATACTTCCTCTGGCTGTAGGTGTTTTTTGATTACGCTTAACCGAAGCAAGAGGAGTTGCAGGAAGTGTCAGAGCCTGAATGTTTGACAAAAAATATCTGCTGATTCACATCGTGTTTTTTTTTAACTAAGCATACATGGGACTGTAGTTTTCATGGCTTTAATGTGTGTTGTCTAACATCCATTATGTCTGGAGCATCAGGTCTCTAACTAAACCAAAAGAGCAGAAATGGAAGACATTTGGCTGTTCTTAAATAACAACCAAAGTTAATAATCTTCTGGTATAATGCTAAACTTTTGTGTTCTTTATAGAATGTTAACTGTGAACGGACAAACCTTTGGCTTCTTCTTTTTTATCACAATATCTAAACATTCTTAATAAATACTGTGTGTTTATCATTTAGGATTATACCAGAGAGCTGTGTACCGTTGTTCATAAATGCATTTTCACGAGCATGTCTATACCATTATGATCTCTAAAGCTTTTTTTGCCCTGAGCATATTTCTTCATCTTTTCCAGGCATGCACCATGTCGGGAGCCCATCAACCCGTACTACGTCAACACTGGTTATGCTATGGCTCCTGCCACCAGCACCAATGATAGTGAGCAGCAGAGTATGTCCAGCGACACAGACACGATTTCCCTTACCGACAGCAGTGTGTATGTATTTACTCATAACATACGCAGAAACACACACATTTAATGCTTAAAGTTTGGCTTACCAAGTCATAAAGTAAGAATCCAATACAATACTAACTATTTCCAGTTGTTTAAAAGGAAGACATGTCATATAAGTTAGCATTGCTAAGAGACAGGATTAAGAGTTTAATTGGTTTCAAAATGCACTTCTTGCCTGTTTTTACCTGCGGTGTGATTAAGTATCTGGCAGCAACCAACATCTGCTCGTTAAGGTAGCAGACATAAAACCACATCTGATAGAATGTACAGAAATGAAAATGACCTACTGACGTCTTTTATAAATGTGACACATCAATCGGTTTTACATTTTTTAAATGTAATTTCATGTAACTTTGTTTGTGCACCAGCATGAGACCAAAGGCAATATTTTGTACCATTTGGTACACTCACTTGTGGGCAGGACTTGTATTTCAGTTGAGTGTGCTGGTGAAAGAAGATTTTAGAAATAATGTTTTCTAGGTGCAGATAGGGCACCAGGGATGTAATGCCAAAAAAACTTCAAAGCTTGCACAGCTGGACAAAAATGTGTTTGAAGCTGAATGGATTAGAGGCAGTTATCAGCTAATTGTTGCAGCGCTTCCAGCACAGGAAAGGAGTGTGAAACCCAGCATGACCAATACCACATGGAATTACAGACTGATGGATGTGTTAACATGTAACTGTAATCTGCCAGACCACTTGTGGTGCAATGGACACAATAAGATTGTGAGAATACCGGCCTTGTTCTACTGATTAATCAAGACTTACAAGATGTTTGTTTTAGGCACACACAAAAATTCAGTGGAAAGCTTTCAACTTCAAAGCTGCCTGTGTTGTTTATTCATGAGGATGTTTTATGAATATGTCTTTGTTGTTAATTCCAGAGATGGGGTTCCACCCTATAGATACCGCAAACAGCATCGCCGGGAGATGCACGAAAGTGCCAAAGCAAATGGGCGAGTGCCACTACTTCATATTCCAGTGAGTTATTCATGAGTTCTCTCCTTTCTCTCATACTTTCTGCCTCTACACCTCTCTTTAACTGTCGGCCCCTGCCTTATTTTCCTCCGCTGCACCATTGGAGATGTGCATATTTAAGCTCTGCTGTGTCGCAGGGCCTGTGATGGAGTGTAAGAATAGCTGATGGTGAAAGAGAAGGCTGTCTAAATGTAGCTTGATGCTTTCCTAAGCTGTAAGCACTGAAGCCTGGTAGACATGAATCCTCCCCTGTGACAGCCTGATGCCTCCCTCTGCAGCTTGTGCTGTCTTTTGGTAGGAAAACCCCGGCCCTAATTAGGCCTCGGAGTAAAGAGTCAAATTAAAACTCCACACGTAGCATCCTATTAGCATCCATGAATTGACTGTATAGTAAAAATCCCCAAAGCCTAAATCTCACGTTTCCCTGCCCCAACAAATGAATCATGACTTCACTTAATTGGCAATAAGAAAATTGACAGGGCTTGTAGATGTATATATTTTTATATTTTTTATATGTCACTTTGTTTTCCAACTTTTTCTGGTGCCCTTTTTCTGGTGCCCTATCAGGATGATTGCAATTCAATGACTTGTGCTATTATGTGTGGAAATGAGATTACTTGCGTAATTTAAATAGTACAGTAACCTTGTTACTACCTTGTTCATGTTCCCAAAATGATTTTGCTTATCAAATGGATCTAGTTATGTTATTGAAACTTGCAAGGTGATGTGTTTTTGATGGGAGGTCTAGCTCCAACCTCTATTTCAAAATCACACAGGAGGCATGGGAATGTCACTGAGCCCTAATTTTTGTAACAGTGGTTAATCATTATGTATCATAGTCACATTATAATCATACATTCTCCATGATGTGGAAATAAAACAATCTCACTGTATCAGAAAGGATCAGCTTTAGTAGGATTCAGTGATAAAGTCTCATTGTTAAATTTCCACTTGACACTGTCTCCTTGAATGTTTCCTGCTTATGTTTCCTATGTTTGGTCACTGACAGGATGTAAAAGGTCAGGGTGGTAAAACTGGCCATATGGTGCTGGCAGTAATGCAGTGACAAATAATCCACAGAGTATTTTACAGTTTGAAAATTCCCCCCCCAGCGCACAAACCGGATTCCAAAAGATATACATGTGGAGCCAGAAAGGTTTGCTGCAGAGCTGATCAGCAGACTGGAGGGCGTACTGAGGGAGAGGGAGGCTCAAGAGAAGCTAGAGGAGCGACTGAAGAGAGTGCAATTGGTAGGATTCTTTTTTTTTTTCTCAACCAATGTCTACTGTTTAAAGCATGCAACAAGCAGAGCCACTGTTTTGTTAATTTGGTGTAACACGTCAGAGGTTTACACTAACAAGCCTTGTCTGTAGACTAAATTACCTCTAACATTATATAACTCAAGCAATGCAGATGTTTTGATTCTACTGATTCTGAGCTGCTTTTCACTCAGGAAATTTACACCTTCAAGTACTATAAGGCCATGTTGGCTTCTTGTGACTCTGACTGAATAATATTATTGGCCAGATGGAAAATAAAATTGTATGAAAGTATGGATCCCTAACAACTATTTGTATGAGATTTATCAGATTAGTCTGACAATTATTTTCTAGATTAAACAATAAAATGTCAGAAAATAGTGAAACATGGCTTTTTGGTTTTCCAGGAGCCCATGGTATCTTCAAATTCCTTATTTTATATTACCAACAGTACAAAATCTTAAAGATATTCAGTTTACTATCATATATAACAAAGAACGTTGGTTGGTTAATTAATCAATATTACACAAGAAGGTTTGATTTAATGTCATTATTGGCACGACAGTGATGCAGCTATTTTCAAACTGTATTCATATTGTGGGGCAATTCGCTCTAAAAAAAAGAGGATGTTGGTCAGTGAGCCTACTAGAGCTAATGTTAGCTTGGTCGAGATTGTGGGATTTCCTAAACTGAATAAATAAACTGCTGTGTTAGCTCAATCTATTCTATTGACAGATTTAGCTCCTTTATGTCCGTGAAATTTACGTTTATCAGCTGTTTTAATAACAGTTAACTCCAGAGCGTGGGAGTGTGTTCCACTGTGTTTCCTGATTTACTTTCATTAACACAAACTGACAAATGTTTGAAACACAGTTAAATTAATTCATCTCTGTAATGCTGACACGGAAGTGGCGGAGTAATATTTTAAGTGATGAGCCTGGTGTGGTTATTTGGCTCTGGATGTGCTGTCATGCTGATTGGAGCACATTATAAATGCCTAGTTGACCAATCAGGTTGCCTGGTCGGATTTACTTGTGTAATTTTCTTTCAACCAGCTAATGAATTCACTGAGTAATTAACATATACCTAGAGTAGTCTTGTATTGGCACCGTTTATATTGACTATTAAATTTAAATCCTGGTATTGTTTTTGGATTCTCAGCTTTAAGCTGATTTGAGTGAACATGTTTTGGTCATGAGAATCTCATTTAAATCCTCATTACACAAATATTGATTTCAAAGGACTCTTTTTTTCCCCAACTGAATAACTTTGATATACTTAAATAAAAGAATCCATTGTGACCATAGATGGTGTATTGAAAAGCAGACCAGGAGTGATGTGCACGAGATACCACCAAAGCCCATTTCTGAGCCAAAAGCGTCTGGCCAGTGGGTTTCAAGTGTTCAGTGACAAAGGAGACTTAAATCCGTCTGGCCTTAATGAAATTAATGAGGCTAGCCATTTGAATAGAGAATAAAAAGACATAAAGAATCATTTGGAGATTTCCATCCTTAGCCTGTCAGCAGTCTGGCTTTGTCGATGAATCAGATGGAGCACCTGCACACTCGGCCACTTGTAAGTCTGGAACAGCGTGCCGCCTGTTTGATGTCACTTGAACGATGATGAAATGGTTGCTGCTGCTACCACAAATGAAGTCTCCCTCAGTACACAGACCCAAGTATTTAGTCTCAAGCAGACATTGTATGTGTTTTGGCCCTGGAAGGAAAAAAGCTGCCATCACACGGTTAGAGATTTGCTTTATTAAACCTGGAGGCAAGCATGAAATATGACACTCTGAGCATCTAGAAGAGGAAATGTGAGCATAGCTTTTTAACCATAATATCAGAAGTATTAAAAAAATGATAGGTTTTATGCATGAAGGATTTGTGGTTAATAATTGATGTCATCCTTTTATTGCTGTGAGGAGAAGGTCCACATGACTCCATGAGAATGTGAGTTGCCACAGCTCTGTCACACAGTCTGCTAAAAATGTAATTATGGCTTTACTTAACGTCATTTTCTGGAACAATGGACCGTGTGGCCCAGCTATGCACAGGATAATTGGTGCACAAGCAGCAGCATTCTGTTCCTGACAATAAATCAATAGCAAATAAAACTCATGTGAGCTATCATTATATCGCCATCCAATACAAGCTAACTTGTAGAATGTCAAATATATCTGCTGTTGTTTGCCAAGGAATTTCATTGTCAAATAGAAAAGCTAGCGCCCATGGGAAAGTGAGCTAAAGGGAAGATTTCATGGTTTCATGATGGGGTATATCTGGATCTGGTGCAGAAATACAAAGACTCATCAATTATTGAAACATGCCAAGAAGACATATCCTTTAACAATATTGCTGATTTTCCGAAAGGAGTGGGTACAGGGAAGTTACGTTTATGCAGGCGCAGGAAGAGACACTCTTAATGGTTTCTTTCATACGGTTATAAGAAATGGATTGTGAGCACCGGGCAATAGCAAACTCAGTTAGTTTGGTGTGTTTACAAGTGAAGATTTGTTCAATTATTAACATTCTTGAATGTTAATAAGTCTTGAATAATTTGTACTTGCAGATTTGGTTATCTCCAGGAAGAAAGTATTAGGTTTAGGATTACATTTATTTAAAAGGTTTGTAGTAATACTGGTGTGAGGTCCTTGTGCCATAAGGATCAGATGGATGGATGGATGGATGGATGGATGGATGGATGGATGGATGGATGGGTGGGTGGGTGGGTGGGTGGGTGGGTAGGTAGGTAGGTAGGTAGGTAGGTAGGTAGGTAGGTAGGTAGGTAGATAGATCGATCGATATCTATCTATCTATCGATCGATAGATAGATACTACTTCAAAATACATATACATTTAATTTTTATGTTGTCTTCGCTACACATCCTCTCCCCCACAGTGCCTGCTTATCAAAAGATATTGTGAATGACTGCAGTGTCCCAACAATTTTAATTTGTGTCAACATATTTTATATGGCTTAGTTTTATCAACGTGTTGGACATAATGCTTTAGCTATTCATATCTGATCTTTATAACCAGGTTTTATTTTTTCCAGATTGCATTTGTTTTCTCTAAATGATGTTTTGTTTTGTGTGTGTATTTATTTTCTAAAGGAAGAGGAAGGTGATGAAATCATGTCCACAGCCACAGCATTATCCAGTCACAGGTTCCCCCCTGGTGCTTATCTGCAGAATTACAACTCGCGCTATTCTGACAACACCTACAGTGGTTTTATTCTGAGAGACGCTCATGAGGAGAACCCCGAGAGCATCCTGGATGACCACGTCCAGCGGGTCATGAAGACTCCCGTGAGCCAGTCACCAGGCACAGGCCGTCACTCTCCCAAGTCACGCTCACCAGACACTGTCCCAGGGGGCAAAGGGACAGGACTTGGAACAGCGCAGGTTAAACATTCATCCAGGCACGGTCTCAAGGGAGACACCGGCCACCTGTACCACTACAAACATGCGCACCACATCCACCACGCAGGCGTCGGCAAGCCCAAAGAGCAGGCAGAAGGTGAGGCGGCCGTTTGTGTACACAGCAGCTTTCCATGGAGCACAGAGACAAGTCATTATGGATCAAAGTCTCGCACCTACGCAGATGGCATGGGATCCAACCCCATGGAGCATACAGGGTATAGGTATGTACCAAACTCAAGCATTAGTTTCCTCTTTCTCAGTAATGCACTGTTAACACTTTTGTTATTAATTTGTGATAGAATTGAGGCACTTGGTAATTATCTGGCAACTGGACCAGGGATAGATATGTTGTTTGATTAGTCAAGATGGATTAGGACGTTTTTTTGGTTTCTTTTAGGTAAAGTTAGTAGTAGCTTTCATTTAAAAGTCCTCTTTTGGTTAGGCCTTTCTCCTCTCCGTAGTTTGCCTCTTCATTTGTGTTTTTAAATTGTTAAGTTCCTTGTCAATAACTTTATTTTATTTTTGTTGCTTTTTCCAGATGCATGTTACAAGCTGGCTTGTAACATGCATCTGAAATCCGTTTTGCTTACCAGTTGTTTTCTTGAATTATTCAGTAGCAAAGGTGGCACGCAGTTTAAAAGGGCATTCAAGAAAGGTGAGGAAGTGCGGCCTCATGACATGCCAGCACCGGCAGAGGAGATGGAGAAAAACCAGAAGATCCTATTGTGGCTAATGGAAGGACAGAAAGAATTGGTTCAACATAAGAGGAGCCCATATGGGTCAGTGAGGACAATTAACTGCAAGTGCAAGCATTTTTTGTTAAGGGTTGTTTAGAGTAAGCAGCACGGACTAACAATGGACAAAAAGGAAAAATGGCACTGTCTTTGAATACTCTTGCTTTGGTTAGTTTGATTGTTGATATTCAAAAAGTCATGACTTTACATTTCAGGAGTACCACTGTGTCCAAGAGGACCACAGGCCATGAAGCTCAACTGCGGAACAACGTGCAGCCGTCTCACCCTTTCATCCAGGATCCCACCATGCCCCCAAATCCAGCTCCCAGCCCCCTAATCCAGCTGGAGGAGGTGCGCCGACGGCTTGAGGAGGAGAAGTTTAAGTCTGGAACTGTACAACAGAAACAAAGGTAACTAGACTGACATGTTACCACAGTTATCTGTCCACTTTGTCTTTTTAACTTGATCCTTTTTTTTTAGTTAAATGAAACCCTTTTGTTCTCTAGCCTGTGTGCTCCTTAGGGCGAGTGTGTATCTAACTACTGGGGTTGTTCGGTTCCTCAGGTATGTGATGGAGGTAATCCAGAGGGGTCGTACTGCAGTCAGGCCTGCACTGTTCCCTCCGCTCAGCGTGGTGCCCGCCGTCTCTGACAGCGAGCTCTCCCAGCCCGAGTATGTCCACCATGTCCTACCAGTAATTTTACCCACTAGCTCCAAATTCCCCATAAGTCACGGCAACCCACTTTACTTCCCATTCCTATTACTGGTAGTTTAGTAACCCAGGACTGTTTTTTTTTTATAGAGCTACTGAAAAATCAGTAATGAGCAATCCCTTTCCCTAATCTCCTCCTCTGTGTGCTGTGTCATTATGCTGTGTTGTTTTAATGTGGTTTGTTGTCTAGTTTTTCCTTTGTGGCAAGTATTATTTATTTTGCACACTGCTTTAGAACAGTGGTTAAACTGTTGACTGGAGCAATCTATGATTTTTACAGCCACCTGGCTGCCAGTGAGAAAAGACTATTTTCAGTGTATAAACTGAATTATTCTCCACCCTGTCATGACGTAGTAGGATCAAACTTGATAGTACAAACAAATGTTAGATCCCTTGCTGGTTATTTCCCATGACAACCATAAAGAGGAGCACTGAGAGTAGAAGTGTATGATTTCTGTGTTTTTGCAGAGGCAGAAGTATTGGGGAGCGAGTCGTTTTTGATGTTTTGTCAGAAACATTTTTCTGTCTGATGTTTAACTGCCCTCTCAGATGGATACTACAGATGGAGGGGAGCAGGGGTGTAAGAGGCAGATGAAATGGCACTGCCAGTGAGTGAAGCCTCTGGTCAGACTTGTGAGGACTGGGCTTCAGGACTGCTTATGTCACGGCAAAATTAATCTTTCAGTGCCTCCAGTGTCCGAGCTCAAAATAGTGGAATTTGGGAAAAAGGCTGGTTATTCTGAAAGAACATGATGGTGTTTTCAGTTACATTGGTCCCAAAAAAAGAGTATAACATGTAATAGTAGTAACAATTAACAGTTGGAGAATCTGAAACTTTCAGTAACTCTGACTTGCCTTTTTGTATAATCTATATCCACGGCGTTCCACTTCCACATTGCTACGATGCCGAGGGACATTCTGCCAGAGGTCTTTCATTTTAGCTGGATGTCTGTTACCTTCAGCTTTCTTTGTGTTGGCATTTTAAACTCCGGTGGATTTATGAGGGCTATGGTTACCTGCTCCTCAGATCTCAACAGGGTACAGACAGCTAGCCAGACTATCTGTCCATTCTGAGTTTTCTGTTGCACGACTAAAACAACCTTTGAACGTATACGTGTTCCACCAAAACAAGTTCCTTCCCGAGGCTATTTTGCAGCGGCACCAGGGATCCGTTCGGCGGTTAGCGCCGCCCAAGACTTTTTTCTCCTTTCCCGGAATGCTGTGTGAACTAGCCAGACCCTCCTCCGCAGCGCTGTAAAGGAAGGTCTGGCAATGCGAGACTACCTTTTGTATAACTAGTAATGCCACTGTAAATTCAATTACTTTCCAGGGACAAAAACAGATGCAGTAATGTGGTAGTTAGTGTGGAAGTTTGCACAAAAGATGCCAGGTGAAAAACATTTGAGATCAAGAAGGAAAACATTATCTCATTGTGCATCATGATGCAACACCCATCATTCTAGGGCCTCTTCCACTCAGAGGAAGCCATGAATAGCAGAGTACTTTTTTTTAATGGGTGTAGTGCATTTAGGCTGCTACGGTGGGGACCGCAAGGGGAAGAGGAAAAAAGCAGCTGCCTGCAACGTCACGCTGCAGTGGTCAATGATGTAACTGAGGACCAGACGTAACGGAGATCAGTCCGTTTTGAGATGGGTTTAGAGTACAGTAAACAGGAAACATCACTGCCTCTGTTGCTGCCACAAGAAAGGTTTAAAACATAAGGGTAAAAAAAAAAAACACAGGCACTGAACAGCCCAGGGGTTTGTGTAAGCACCTTTCACAAAGTGCAGGACTTCTGTCACTAGAGACTGTTTGTCAATGTCAGGAAATTATTATTTATTAAAGTTCAGAATCATGACCCATTTTAAACAACACCATTTACAAGCTATAGCGTAATTTTTGTGTGAATAATAATAATGGACTTTAATAATGGGAACGTTTCAAATTTTCTAAACAGTTTTCTGTTTTTTTTTTTTTTCAACTTGCAGACACAAAGCCACTAAAAAGCAGCCATGTGAAAACATTACTGTGGCGTATTACTTCTGTGAGGAGCTGATACCGTACAGGACGTCTGTCAAAGGGAGGGTCGTCACTCTGCGCCAGTTCACTGAACTGCTAACAAAGAAAGGAAATTACAGGTGAGATTTATGGTGCTGTTTGGTGTCTATGGCTATAACTTCAGAGATGTGTCACAACTAAAATTAGAATATAATTGCTCTTTTAATAATCAGCAAGCAGGATTGCATTAAAATTGCATTGTCTGTAAAAAAAAAACTTGCTTTGAGGCTGCCAAATAGTCCTTAAACATTATCAGAGCCATATTTGTCTGGGGGATATATGGGAATAAATGTAATTTGAGTAGTACGATTAAAGTTCCAAGTTTTCACTGGTGATTTTGACTAAAGAGATGGCTGTAACACATTTGTGATCATCTTTGATTAGATGAAATTCATGTCAGAATGTCTAACTCTTAAAGGCCATGGTTCTGCATCCCTGATATAATTTTTGACAAATGATAGCATGGTCAGGTATAGCATGATGTACTGATTAAAAATGATACTTATTGAAGGGAATCTCAAATCTTAAACTTGAGCATATAACACTCCTGGGGAGAATGTACATATGTAAGTTAAGGTCAGAGCGTTTAACCTAATGAAGTTAACGTTCCTTGCATCTTTTAGGTATTATTTCAAGAAGGTAAGCGACGAGTTTGACTGTGGGGTGGTGTTTGAAGAGATACGTGAAGATGATGCTATCTTGCCCATCTTTGAGGAGAAGATTATCGGAAAAGTTGAAAAAATTGATTGAAGGTCATGTTGAAAAGGAAGGAGTCCAAAACAGGCATCGTGTGACGGGCCGAGGAGCGATTGGATGGTGAAGTGGAAGTGTTTTAGGATTGAGACCGGTGGAGCGCAGAAGAAAGTAATACAGTAGAAGTGGATCTAAAGTTGAAGAGCAAAGCAGTGTTCACAGAGGACCGCTTGTGACTTTTGAGGCTCGGTAGCACCACTGCAGTGACATTGGACTGGAAGAAGAAAAAAAAGACCTCATTCACTTCTTTGAAGTGTAGTGTAGTATTGTTAAGTTTACTAGATAAATGCAGAACAAAAGTGCTACTAAAGCTTCATATTTTTGATATGATGTATCAGAGGATGTCCTTTCTAAAGTAACCACACTTGTAATTTTGTATGTATTGGTACCAGATGTGTACAGTTTGTGTTAAAAGATAACAAAGTTGTATACATATTTAAGTATTTAAAATGCTCATTTTCAATCAATTTCCTCCCCTGTTGAAGACGATCAAAATCCTTTTTAGGGCTGATTTTTTTCATTGTACGAGCCCTCTGGACTCTAATGTTTGTGCTCTTCTTAGTGCTTTTAACACATCACTTACCAGTACTTTATTTTGTGGCATTCAGTCAGGCGGCACTTTCATTGTATTATATACCACTGATTATGTCTCACTGTAGGCTGCAACATGAATTTCTATGAGTGACCCAACTGGAAACCCTGTTCAGTGTACTGCAATCCAGCACAACAGCCCGGTGTTGTAGAAAAGTACTTAAGAAGATGATGGCCATTTTTGAAATTGCTAGAGAGAAATCATGGCCTTATGTTTGGCTCATACTTTGAGGTGGTGTTGTTATATTGATAGAAGAACCATGTTTTACAAAGTTATTATTTATTGTAGGGCTGTTTTATTGGGTTGCATTACTGCATGTTGTACAGGGTGTTTTATTTTTCTGGTAATTTGGTTTATACTGCATGTGAATGTAGCCGCTGGCTGCGTTTATGTACAGTCTTCTGCTGCATTGTTTTTACTAAACCCAGCTGAGGTTTTAAGAAGATGCCTAACAAAATAACACCGTAAATGCAATACAAGAAGAAAAAAGATATGATTGGAAAGCTAAGGTGAATATCTATGCAAGTTGGTTCCCCAAACCCAAAAACTTCATTGGGCATTAATATTAATTAACACAGTAAATAACTTGGAAACATAGGTTACACTTTACTTGAAGGTACTGTATCTACATCAGAGTGACATGACACTGTCATGAATGTGTCATAAACATTATAAACAGTCCAAAATGTTTATGACATACCGCCAGTGTCATTTGGTTTTGTTATGACAAGGTACGGGTATGGTTAGGGTTCATGTGTCATGACTGTGTCATGTCACTCTTACTTCAAGTAAAGTGCTACTGAAAAATGTTTAGAACAATTAGAGGCTACCTGTAAGAACAGTCATGCTATTAAAAGCGTTTGTTTAGATGATACTTTTCAGTTGGGTAGAGGCTAACAAGCTTTTCTAAAAGTTTTACCATTCTGATGATGAATTCTGATTGTGGATGAGTAATTCAACCTTTAAATAAAAGGTTATGAACATTTGGAAAACAATTATACTTTGAGGCCAGTAGGCAGATTTTCTTTTTAATTATTTCCAGTTTAACACTGAATTACATGGTTTGGGGTTCAAGTCAAGTACTGTCTTCAGCTTTCAAGGTTACTGTTGTTCATAAAAACATAAGTGTTCCCACCTGTAGACTTGCACCTTGGACCTGTTCAACAGAGATCATATCACAGCATTTGAATGAGAAGGCCAGTGAATGTCATTAGGATACTATCAAATGTTGATAATGTTTGTGCAATGAAGGTCACATAAAAGCATATTTAAGTGCTCTACAATTTTACAGACTGTGGAGAGGAAGGCTAACAGACACTGAAATAGTGCGTTTACTTTTTTTTCCAGCTTCAAGGTTTGTACTTGTTCATTTCTGTGAACCCCAAGACTTATCTCAAACTTTTAATCTCTTCTTAGTTAGATCTATCAGTTAGGAAGGGACTGGTCTCTAATCTATAGCCTTCTCTAGCTTACCGCAGCTACATCTTGTGCCTGGCAGGAATTGTTTAGTGCAAATGATCTACTTTTGATAGATCACATTACGCCAAAGAGAAAACAAATTAGATGGTAGGTACTGTAGGCACGCTCTTGATATTCCCCTTCATTTTGTGGCAGCACTTATTATCCAGTATCCTTGTTATTAATTATTTTATATTAAAACATTGACGCTCTTGTGTGGAAGACCAGAATGTTCTTTGTAATACACAAGGTGTGTATGATTGCAGTTTTCGAATGTGTCTTGTCATGAACATCAGCTTTGAAAGCTGCACATTCATATGGAACACTACATGAAGCTTGCGGGACATTTAGACTTTTTATTATTATTGCAACACTGAAATGCCAATGTGTGTTTCCTGTCTCCTCTGTTTGCACTGGAATAGCACAAACTAAAATGAAACAACAAATCATGCTGGAGAAGCATCATGACATTAAAGTAATGAAAAAAACCCTATTATAAAAAAAACCCTTTTCTGGGATTTGGGGTGTTATTTTGAGTCTCTGGTGCTTCCACACACAGACAAATGAACAACACATACAAACGAACAAAAACTACCCATGCTGTTTTAAGTGAGATACAGGTTTCTGAATGTCCTCTGCCTTCATTCTCCAGATGAGCTGTTCAAAATCTGCACGGCTTTCTACGTCACTAGCCCAACACCAGGTGGCTAACAGTAGCACATGCTAGCACTAGCATGCTAGCTCGTTCTCAATGGCAAAACACTGCTACAACACACACTAGTTCACCATAATCTACAAAAGAACTACGTCCATGTCCCTGTTCTGCAGGTATTCCACAAGTGGCCCTTGTTTAGAAGAAGCCTCCCAGCTAATCCTGCCTTGTACTGACCAAAGTTGGATAAAAGTTATTTAGCTGATGGGATCTTACCTAGCTACTGCGCATGTGCAACAAAGATATATAGAAGTGAGATGTCTCTCTCTAGTTAAAACAGAGACCTAACACACAGGGTGAAAACAGGATCTGCAGCAATGTGCGGTACAACAAAAATATGGTGTTTTTTGAAAATAAAACCATGTAAACCTATTCTGGTACAACCTCAAAATACAATTGATGAAATTAGCATAATATGAGCGCTTTAAGATTCAAGGCCAGTAGGTTTTTGTTCTATTCTGTACCTCTTCATTGTGCTGGAGTCCATGTTCTTTTATATAATTGTGATATAATAAAAGCCCTTTGTTATGAAATAATAGGCAGAAGGACAAGCGGACCTTGAAACCAGAGGGCCGTATTGTTTGTGTTGTTGCATAGAACCCCAGTGTAAGGAATATCTCCTTTTTTAAAATGCATTTGCCTTTTTTTTAGATTTCTAACTTAAATCAGTTTAACTTCCAATATATTTACTGCATTTGCCTCTAGTGGTCCTTTTGTCTGTTAAATTATACCTGGTTGAGTACATGATCAAGTTAAATACTATAAGTATTATCTTGATTTTCATTGTTTATTTCTTTTGAAATATAAAATATCAAATATGTTATGCTTCTTACTGTGAAAGCCCTTAGAGTAAACTTCCCTTATTTAAGATCAATGAAATGTATATAATAAACATCTCAGTGCCTTTATTACTATGTTAATGATGTCTGCTGTGTGATTTTTAGACATATGTGGGGACATAAATACCAGGGATTTGCGTTGTTTTTTTGTAAAGACTTTTATTTTATATTGTCTTGTTGTTTTGTGTGTCCACCTTTTATATGTAAATATGTACAATTTAAATGTGTCATCAACCAGCAGCCCAGTCAGCACATTCAGTGTGTCTTTTCACTAACTAGCATGGTTACCATTTAAAGGTACCTGGACAATAAATACATGCAATAAACCAGCGCTTGACTTCTGAGTATTGACCTATTGACTCAAACGTCATTGTCATTTGCTGAACCCCATCATGTATCAGCATGTTGGTGGATGACCTGCCTTTGTCGATATAATGCATTACACCATTAATCTTTCAACATTTCATAGTGAACACACACAAACGCACACACACACTTGTATAACATGGTGATGTGTTTTTGTAAATCATCATTTAAAGGACATGTTGAAATCACAAAATACTACTAATGTACAGCATATGTTTATAGCATAACTGCAGTGTTACGTCACAGACTGAAGAGGGCACTCTTAGTTAACCGGTTCATCTTTTGCAACCCGTGTCGTCCCACAAAGATTCTTCCACCAAAACAGACAAGCACATTGGATTATATACAGAGGATGAATTCTGAATCAACGTGTATTTTGAATGTAAAAACGTGAACTGAAAACCTTTCCTCCGTAAATTAAGCAAACTGTTGCACTTTGAAATCCTGCTTAATTAACACAACAAACACATCTCTCTCTCTCTCTCTCTCTCTCTCTCTAAGGCTGTTTACATATTGATTTATATTTATAATTGGATAATAATCATTATCAATTTCCTGCAGATTGCCACTAATTGTGCTGCTTTACCTTGACTCATACAAGCTAACCAACGCTTCAGGGAGGGCTGTTTAAATGAACAGAATGTTGAAGGCTGATGTTTCCATGTTGTGTCAGTTGTGCTCCTTCATATTCATACCAGTGGAGCTTTCAGTCCTCATGCTCATATTGGAATCATGATTGATTAACCAGCTCAGACTAGAAAACAGAAAATGACCTTTTTGTGATAATCAGCACATGGTTTAGTCAACACCTTAAAGCACCTTGTAGAGATAAATCAAAAAAAGAATCAATAAGATAATTTTTTTCATGTTACAACAAAACTCTTTGTGCACAGCTGCAGCACATGTGAACACGGCTGTACAGCTGCACTACAGGTGTTTTGAAGCAGTTCTTTCACACCTGTCAAAGGCACTGTGTGACTTCATCCTGCTTCCTGTTGTTTCTTATCGTCACTTTTGTTGAGATCTCTCTGGAAACATGTTGACCATTCATTCCACTCACCTCTTCCTTTATGTCACAGAGGTGTGACTTTGTAAACTCAATTCAGTGAAACATCCAGTTGGATATAAAGGAAATGTGTCTGCGTGACATACACACAGAAATGAAAGTCAGGTCAGTTTAACTGTTTATTACTGTGTATTAAAAGCTGAAAGTGTTATATTCAAGATGAACTAAAGTACTTGATTTTAACTTTCATGGCCAATTATTGCCTTAACAAACATATTATCCAAACAATCATACACTGCATGAGATAGAAGCAGCTGGAGTGACTTAATTGTAATGGTTTTCAGTCTCTCTTTTCTTCTCTGTCTGAGATTTATGTATCTTTGGTAATGAGACTTTTGAATAAGCCAAACCCGACTACAGTAATTAATGCTCAAATCATGCACCTCTCACTGCAACATGATTCTACAAATATTTTAATCAAAATTTTTCATATGAATAAAGGAAGAGCTGATGCTTGTAAGAAATCACTGAACACAAAAAATGATAGAAATATGAAGAAAACCGTTTTCCTTCATGTTATGACTTGGTGGGCATATGGTTATTAAAAGCTATAGAGTACATCAATGCAGCATTTGTAGATCCACTAGTGGCTACTGTCTTAAATGTAGCCAAATGTAACCAAACATAGAACTCTTATTTCCCTTTGGTATCTTCTCAAAGTGTAAAACGTGAAGAACTCAATGAATTCTTCTTCTTTAATCCACTCTTCACATCTTTAGGAGGTGTTTGTGTCTGTGTGGCATCAATCTGATTTCAGACCGTGAAGCAGCATCTACAAAACTTCTACCAGATAAAGAAATACATATATAAACTGATTTCAAACCTTAATTGTTTTTCAGCAAATCTGATTAAAAAAATTTTTTTTTTAAAAACTGCAGCTAAAAAACTGTCCACCAACTGCAATATGACTTGACCCTTACACAATCTCTAAGATTAATTGCCGTTTCCAGAGCAACCACAGTACCGGCACACACTCTGCCAAGGTTGTCAGTGTTACCTAAGTATAGATTTCCTACAATTACCTTCAACAGGCTTAATTTCCACAGCTACATCACAAAAGGCATTCACAAAAAGCATGCCCGCTCTGACCTCACTTTTAGTCATCGTCTTTTACCTATTTCATAATCACAAGAAAAAGTGTGTTTTCTGTTGTTTTATTGTACTAGCAACAGTGTTATTTTTTCTTTTCTTCCTTTTGTATGAAAGATGGTTAGTCATCAAGACCCTGACTTGTTTCCAGAGATGGCAAAAGTACTCACTTCCTGTACTCAAGTAGAAGTACAGATACTTGTGTTAAAAAATACTCTGGTTAAAGTAGAAGTACTGATTTAACTTCTTTACTCAAGTAAAAGTAACAAAGTAGAGGCTTGGAAATTTACTCAAAGTATAAAAGTAAAAGTAGCCTTGCGAATAACAAGGTTACCTGGGCCAGACAGATATTACTAGAGAGCACGCTGAGAAACTACAGTGGACATGGAAAAAAGGCTCTTTATATGCCTTTGGCTACATTTTAAATGTTTGTCTGCCAATAGGCCTAAAACATATATAAAACATATATATATAAAACATATAGCTGTTTTATTGTGACAGAGACTGAGACTCCAGGTTAATAAGATTTGACCCAGGTGTGTCTGTTAAACCACGGATGGAGACAACTTCTCTCTGTTGATGCTTTTATTACAATCAAGCATCAGGATAAACGTGGCGTGGTTAGCTCTGCTACTGCTGTTTCTGTGGTAATAAAAGAAATCAAACATGTCCCTCCTGATTGAAATGAGTAAAACTTGTTCCGCTTTGTATTCCTTATGGATCAAATATTGCAGTGTTTCTTTCTCAAGTCTTCAATTAGGGACTATAAGGCAGCCACATCTTCTTGTCCATGTCTTTCTTGTAATGGCCCATCTTACATTTCATCTGATGGACATGTTATATCTCTCAGGTCAAATGTGTCTTCCAGCACATTTACAACCAAAGCTGTTTTATGAACTGTATTTCTTTGTTTGTAAAATCACAGGTTAGTCATAATTTTCGTATTTATGACCTGCTGTGCAGACAGAAATCCAATATAAAAGAGAAACTTAGCTGAAAAATGGAGCATTGAGTAATGCTAATTAAGTGTGCTTCTTTTTCTGAAAACAATAGCTTAATTTATTAATTAACGCCTTTAAATGCATCGTGGCCTGTAGCTCTGCTCTCATCTCCCAGAGATCTGTGCAGTCACTAGGGGATCTGCTCTGCTGTGCTCTGCCTGTTAATGCCCTCTCTCACTTCTGCAGCAGAAAGCAGCAGTTAAAAGCACATTGATATTTCTTCTCTTTTCTGGAACAGATAAATCCCATTGTTCTGACTTTTCCACACAGAGCTATTACATATTTGGCTTCTATGCTCTCACGTCATCACACTGCAAGCCACAAAACATCACACAGATTGATGCACCACCTATTACATAGAGTATTATTATCTTTTATTGGCTTTGTGACCATTCCATAAGCAACCTCTAACCATTGCTGGATTGCTGGGAATGTACTAGGTGAACGGATAAATCTAAACCCAGGAATCCATCTGAAATGAAGCAGTAGGTCAAGGGATTGTTATCTTACATAATATAGTATATTTAAATATTGCTTGGAGCAAACTATGAGATATGAAATGCTGTGTACTGTTCGTAGGCAGCAGATAGCTGTCACTTCCTTGGTATCTCTAGTATATCTAACTACATTGTGAACTTTTGCACATCCCCTGCTTATATTTTTGCACATACTAGATAGATAGATAGATAGATAGATAGATAGATAGATAGATAGATAGATAGATAGATAGATAGATAGATAGATAGATAGATAGATAGATAGATAGATAGATAGATAGATCTTGTCCAAAGTAGTTTCGATCTTGTCTATCCTACGTAACATCATCAAGTAACACAAATATTGGCCAGAAATGTGCTGTGAAACCTTTCAACCCAGAAGGTACTTCCAAAAGTGAGTCCACTAGGAACTTTTCTGGGAGACTAGGAAATTGTGAGCTATGGCATTTAGCAAATTGGCGAGCTTGAAAGTAACAAAATAAGTCAGTTTGTTGAAGGTCATACTTGGAACTCAAGTCATTGAAACTAGAAAATATCTCATTCCTGCAAAGATCACAAAATCTTTGGATCCCTTTTCTATGCCATCCTGCAAAGGTCTGGTATAATTTGGCTGGTAAAAACGTGTGATTGTCACACAGAGGGCTCTGAATCAAAAGTGTTCCCCTCGTATTAGAATGCCCTCTAAACTGAATACATATTCTCAGAGTGGAGATGAGCACTGGGTTAGTCGTAAACTGCAAAATCTCATCTATAGATAGATAGATAGATAGATAGATAGATAGATAGATAGATAGATAGATAGATAGATAGATAGATAGATAGATAGATAGATAGATAGATAGATAGATAGATAGATAGATAGATGGATGGATGGATGGATAGATAGATAGATATATCAGTTCACAACAGAAAATACTTTATTTGGTTATTTAAGTTTGTATAACATTGTGTTCTAAAACATTTTGATAAATATCTATTTAAATATGTATTCATAAAATCTACAGGCTGTTAAGATTGAAAGTCTAAATGAAGAAACAGAACAAACTAGATAATTTATACACATTTAGATGCAACGGGCAAAATTACAGAAAACAAACAGGAGGAAAATTGGTCAGTGCAAAGGAGAACGTCCCGTCTGGGAATGAGTCTCTCAAGAGGAAAATTGCATCTTACATAATCTGAACACAGCCAAAACACATGTAAGCTTTTCTCTGTACAGCTCTAAAATAGGACACAACAGAGAGGGATACTGAAGAATATAAATAGACAAAATACACATCTTTAAAATACTTAACTCTTAATTGCTTAATGTAAGTCCACTCATTGATATACATTAATTTAAGTACATCATATTTTACACCAAAGAGAAACATGCCATGACTACAATCATTGCAAAATACAAGTAAAGCAAGAAAATATGTCCAGTTTTCTAGTAGGGGTCTGAAAAGACTTGAGTCTGACTTTTACCAAGAATTGTCTAAATATTTATCAAATAAGCTTTTATCAAATTTATTTGACACCAGATTCTTAAACTTTTTCTTGCACCAGAATGTATTCAAATCCAAATATTGAGATTTTCAATGCTGGTACCAAATTGAAATATAACTGAATCCTGTTTGCACACAATTTTTTCGGAAAGTTGTTTATGTTATAACATACAGAATATAATTTAAATATACCAGATATATCTTGACAAGACAGAACAGCATCTGCATGCAAGATACAAGTGAAACGGACCAAATAACCTCCTGCAGTTAGAAAATCTACAACCTTAATAATAGAGTAGAGGTGCCTCTTAACCCTTATTTGATAGCTCCTCGACTTCTCCGTCCTCGGCTGAACCAGAAGTTGTTCTGTCCCTCCATGGTGAAGACCGTCTCAAAGCTCTTATTCCTGCCCAAAGGACCGAGGAGCGAGCATCGAGGAGGGATCTTTGAAGGAGCCATGAGTGAGGATACACAAGAGCAGCTTTACCAGAAGCTACACAGCTGAAGGAGTTGCTAACTCCGCCCAAACAGCTGACAAATTTATGTGACACCTCAAAAGAAAGGATGTCTCATCTCTCATTGCTCATTGCCTATCTCCTTCCTTGATTTCCTTGCGTCTCTCCCGTGCTTCCTCGGTGGGAGGGACTAAGACTCGAGGAAAGGAAAGGAGGGAGTTGAGGAGGAAATTTAAGGGTTATGAGATGCAGCTCAACACTTTCCAAACTAATCACCATCTGACTGCTGAAGATTACATTTGCAATTGAGTTTATGTGAGAAAAAGACCACATAAGGCCATATGAGCAACAGTCAAACATAGTGACCATTGAAAAGGTAAAACAAAACTAACATTATGTGCTGCTTTTAAAAAGTGCTGGAATAATGTAGTCTCAAATGCTTGTGAAACTAGAAATAAACAGGCCATGGATAAGGCAAATGGTGGAAACAGGAAAAACTGAAAATTCACTTTTAGTAAAACTAACAAACCTTTCCGATCTGTTAATGGAGCATTGTGGGAGTAAGTACTTGACAAAAATGATGAAACAAACACATTTTTGGTTGTGGACTCACCAAATACACAGTAACACTTTTTATCTGCGTAACTATGAAGAGTTAATTTGTTAAAAACAGATAAAAGCCATTCAAACAAATGAATGAACCAACACCAGTTTGATTGATTTTCCCTGGAGTGCACAATAAAAAAGGTGAGTTATTAAAATGAAACCAAAATTGAGATCTCTTATCAAAACAACAAACAATTTTGAATGATATTCCCTGCACTGAACACAAAATAACATGATTTAGTAAAATAACAAAAAACGGAGATATCTACTTTTGCAAATGATCGCTTCATGTTTCATTTTATCTCATCTCCTGTTTGCCACCAACACTGTGAATGTCATGGTGAGACGTTAACACTTAGCTGCAATGTCTTTCGCATAAGGCAATCTGTACTGAGCCCGTCAGCAAAGCTGAATCACTTGTCAAGTCTGCTGCTGAAATGGCAAATTCAGTGCCACTGTGGCTTCTCTTGGCTCTACAATCCGCCTGCTTATCATTTCACACTCATTCTGTCGTATGTTCTCCTCGTTCATCTGTGACACCTCAGTGGAGCCTGCTTCAAACCCGGGAACAGTGTTGGCTACGTGAACCACATGAACCTTATTTCTCCCATTTTTACTGAGAATGCAGCTGAACACTTTCTTGAAGCCTTTCCTAAAGTGCTTGGACACCAGAGCGTACACGATGGGGTTGACACAAGAGTTGGCGTAGGCCATGCAGTGAGAGAGAAGCCTGAAGGCATAGGTGGTCTGATTGAAAGGAAAGTCTCCGTACAGGTAGCATAAGATCACCACATGGTACGGTAGCCAGCAGATGCAGAAAAGCACGGTGACAATGATGATCATTTTGGTGACTTTGCGTTTGGCCCTCTTGGATTCTGACATGCCGTCCAGAGGGTCGACAGCCGTCCACAGATACTTGATGGTTCGAGTGTACGAGAGACTCACAATCAGCACGGGGATGACGTAGCCGACCAGAAAGGTGCACGTGTCCAGCACCTTCCTGTTCTGCTCCTCCCAGCCAGGGATGCACACAGTACTGTTGGCGTAATCAATGAGGTCGTAGTAGCTGAGATAAGGACCCGCAAAAACCAGAGAGAGACCCCAGATTATCACCATGGCAACCACTGCGTTACAAGGGGTCCGTAGTTCTCTGGAGCGCAGCGGGTAACGAATAGCCAGATACCTACAAAGAGAACAAATCACACATTGACATGTGATCCAAACCACACAAACAAGATAATTAGTGAACATACTGAGCCAGCGCAATAATTACAGGCCATAATAAAGTCTTAACTTGGGAACAGAAATCTGTATTTACAGAACATTGTAAATATTTTTGCTATAAAGAAACGCTATAAAGTAATACAATTTATTAGTTGGATTGCCATTGAATGCTATGTTTTGCTTCTCAATCTTTTGACTGTAGGCTGATGGAGAGAGAGTGAGGTGGCTGCCAAAACTCTCATCAATAAAAATACATAATTTTTGAAAATTGAAAATTTTGAAATAAATCCATTGGTTTGTTAAATTGTTTGTTTTGTTTTACTTTACAACCCAATACAATGTCCTCTTTATTTGCGTACAGGCATACACATTGTGATTGACTGAGACATTTTTCGAGGTGTCTACGCTCAGTTAATTGAATGAATGGATGAATTAAGCTGTGACTAAATGTTGAAAGTTGAAATGCACATTTCAGTTGTGCATCACATTACAAACATAATACTTTCTTTCGTACCTCAGGGAAATATGGCATACTGGCAGTTACATCCACAGAAAAATAATTGGAGGATTTTCAATAGGATCTGACCATGCATGCATCGCTTGGTGAAACTATGACAATAGCACAGAACATGGCTGTGCCTTGTGCTGTGCTTTTAATGTTGCTGAGAAGGTAGGTGATAAAGGAGCCAATCCCACCACAAATCAGGTGGTATAATGAAGAAAGAGCCATACTGCTTTTTATGTATTATTGCTAAAGTTATTGCCTCATTGTCACCTGGTTTGCTCCTCTTTGAACATGTAAAGCTGCATTCACCATATTCAACAGGCTGCTTTTTGAGCTCATCTCTGAAAGACAGGGAATATTTGAGGTATTGCAGCTTCCTTCCAGGGATTCTGGGTAAAGCTACAAATCCATGTCCTCAACATCTGCATTTACAGGACACTTCAGCTATTGCTCTCAAGAATTACAGGCCTCTCTGGTCTTAAATAAAAACCTCACTGAAATGAGGTATAAATACACATAATGTTCAACATGAAAGGAAAAAAAAACACATTAAACCTAGTTGACACAAAGTGAAACTCACTGGCTTGGATAAGTACACTGACATTACTCAATTGTTTGTAAGTAAGCATAGGCTGATGAACAGTCTGTTAATGTCTGACAAAACGCTTTGCTTTTCATGTTTTTGATTGGATTCTAAATGTTTTGCTGAATTACTCTAAAATGTAGAAAATCACATTGGGAAACATCTGTTGAACAAAGTACAAAATCACCACATTATTTGGGAAATGGAGCCCAGGCTGAATTTCAAAGTATCCCTCACTTCACAAGGAAATGGCTCAATCCAGATGCTGTTTCAGTATTTTTTTTCCAAATGTAACACTGGCTCGATATTTGCCCAAATTTATACATGGACTGCAATGTACTGTATATACATTTATTCTGTCTTCGATTATCATTGTGAATGACTTTCTTAAAATGTAACTCTTGTATTTTTTGTTGTTTTATTTGGCGTGTTAGCTGTCTATGTAGCCTACAGCTGGCTGTAACTCAAATTACCCTACGAAGGCAAACGACCTTAACTAGCTAGAGTGTGGAACTGAGAACAATTACTTTAAAAAACTTTAGTTGTCCAGCCAAATGAATTATAGGTAGGACACTGGAAATCTGGCGATTAGATGCAATGTATCTTGAGCTCAAACTTGACTTTTGACATCTATTTAATGATGGGATTTAATGATTAGTCTTTGCCACTTCAGTTGTATATATATTATTTATAACTGCAGTCCCAACAGATGTGCATGTTAACACAGAGGTTAAACATTCTCTCGATCGATTTTCTTCAGATTTCCATGAGTTGGAGGCACGAATAACTCTGCATCATATTATCTTGTGCTGTTTTTGTAGTGTTACTTCAGTTAAGCATTTGTGTAAATTAACCCCGTGTTTAGTAGCAATAATGCCGAATTGTTTTGTCTTATATTGAATCATTTCCTCATGGGATATTTCTCTGGCATGACATCACAGTAAACGTATTATCTGCCTGTGGGCGGCTTACTGCAGCAGCAAATACTTATAAAAGACTGAGTGTGTGCTGCTGTTCATTCAAGCTGAGCTGTGCTAACCTGCTGGGGATTCCTGGTCTAAAGTGTAACTGTAAGCTGCTGCCTTTTCTTTACTTCTTACACAGGAACTGAGGAGGGAAAAAAAGCAGAAATCCATTAACATCCTGACTCGGATGTCCCTGCTCTTTTCCAGACCGGGGAGGAAACGTCTGGCTGGCATGCTGAAAAATCTATTGAATCCACTAAAGTGTAAACACAGCCAGTGTGAGCAGTGGGTGTCTGGTGCAGAGGGCAGCTACTCAGACTCGGTCCATATTGACTGAGCTGATGATGTTGCCCAACAACTATAATGATGGCTTAGCGCTTACTCTGTGAAGGATGTAATTTTCAGCCACTGATTCTCTAATAAGATAGTCAATTACAGATGCACTGTCTCCGTAAGGTCTTAAGGGTCTTTGCGTAATTTCATTAATGTGTACCTCTGGGGTCTTCCTGTTCTTCATGTTCCCAGAGTTGTTTTTCATCTTCAGATGAGAAAAATAACATTTGTGATGAATTATTAAATGCACCTAAAAGAACTCATAGCATGTGGACTTGAATAAAAGCTTCCTTACAGCCTTCCATATTGATTTTTTTTTTAGGTATTGCTGTCTTATAAAACCTAAAACTAATTAGGAGACACAAATATGATTCCCAGTAACAAACACCATCACTGAGAATACTTGCAAGGGTAACATACTCTAAAATCACACATCTCCATGCTGCTCAATAGTCTTGATGTCACATTTACAAGCAAGAGAAGGGAACAATTCTATTTGTTTAACATAAAGTTATTGTTTGCAAATGAGTATCACAGAATTATTTTATCTAAGGGGAATGACTTCAGGTAGGTGACTGGTATTTTGTGTATATAGTAAGGTTTTTGTTAGTTAGGTAACTGACTTATGAAATTATGTGATTATCTCTACGGGGTGTCGTCAGAACACAGAAGGCAGGTATTTATTGCTCATATTTATTGCAGGAACTCTGATATAAAAATTACAGGAAGATGCATCATCATTAGGTGTGGTTATATCTTGGAGGACTAACACCAAAGAAAATAATGCATAAGAACTCATTAGAGAAGGTGTAAGTAATGACGCTTACAGTTTAGTGGGTGCTTCTATTAAGCTTAAATATGTATTCCCACATCTGGCAATTGACACCTGGTAGATGTTTTTGGTTTTAATGCACCATTCTTATTTGTGCTACACCCCTAGTCTTTCAACAAGAACAAACACATATAAAGACCTAATAATGATAATACATAAGTAAAAACTCATTTCCCATCTAGGGGGATAAATGTGACGTAAAGACCGTTGGGTCATGCAGCTACATTTAGAAGTTTGATTTTTCTTTCATTTCTATGAAAATATCTGGTTAATCAACGATCAACGATTTCAAAGATAATACAACACTGTGTTTCACAGCTGAAGCTTGTGAGAGTCTCAAGAAGACAGCAATTGTATCACTATTAGAAGTACCCCGTGGGAATCACTGGATTAAAAAATAAATTGCAAAAATAACAGACAGATGAATTAATAATGGAAATTGCCATCATGATAGTTGCAGCTCTAGAAACAATCTTTTGCCACAGGAAGCAAAGGGTGTTTATCATGGAGGTTTCAAATATCACATAGGAGCCTGGTAGGTAGGCTATATGTGGAATAATGTTGTTTTTTTTAAGTATGCATTTGCTGTGTTGTATAATATGTTGTTGTGTGTTTATGTGCACAGTTAAATATTTTCTCTTCTGGGATTGACAGATACTACATACCTGTCAACAGAGACAGCAGCCAGTGTGAAGCTGCTGGCATACATGGTGAGGTTAATGAAGAAGTGGACCACTTTGCACATAAAGGAACCAAACACCCAGCCCTCCAGAGAGTAGATGGTGGCTTGGAAAGGAACGCAGAAGATGATGAAAAAGAAGTCGGCCACGCTCAGGTTGAGTATGAACAGGTTGGTTGTGTTGTATCCCACCTGCCCGCTCCTCAGAAGCACAGCGAGCACCAGGCTGTTGCCAATGGTGCCCAGGAGGAAGATGAGGGAGAAGACCACTGACACAATCACACTGGTGGGGTTCAGCTGGTAGCTTTCAGATACATTTGCCTGCCCTCCTGGCTTGCTGAAATCCTCAAAGTCAGACATTTTACAAATCTGAAATAAGAGTAGAGAGAAGATACATGTATCAAACAAATTATAATCACTGTAATATAGCATCTTTTTTTTTACCAGGTCTTCTTGAAAATCTACAATCACATCAACTGTGACAAATGTTGTGAAATCACATTTCCTAACCTTCTCTTAAAGACATGGCTCATGCACTGGTGGTTAATGTTGATACATTGACAAATTAGTTCACCCAGAGGGAGTTTAATTATGAGTCAGTCACTGCAACTTCTATACAAAAAAAGTCATACAAAAAAAACTTGCATGCATGAGTAGATTTCTTTGTCCAATTAATCCCCAGTTGAGTATTGATAAAACAAGAACGTGACTCTGGTTTTAATTGGCTTGTGTCGTATTGTCGGATGTGTCCTGGGAATATTTTCCCAGTTTTTTTTTTTTTTTTACAAGTAGCCTAAGGTTACAATGCAGTTCAATTTACCTGGAGATGTTACTGGATTAATAAAATTGGTAACGCTAAATTTACACTTTATATTTGAAATTCTTTTCAAAAAGTATTCTGTTACAGTCACACTGTGAGAAAATAGAATCTACTTTAAAGATGTAATTCAGAAATTCGTTGGCTTTAAATATGAGTTAACCCGCGTAATGTCCTCCCACCTGTTGTCCTCTGGGGTCAAATTGACCCCACGTGGTTTAACTGTTATTTAAAGGATACAGCATAAATATTCAATCAATTCTGTGTTGAACCTTTCGTCTTACTTCAGTTCAACCCACTACTACACATTTTTCCCTTCATTTTAGAGCCAATAGACCTTGTTTACATAAAAGTATACCCTGTTTTTGAGTAAAAAATAAAATGAAACAATGAATTATTTTATTATTTTGACTATTTGACTTATCACAGAGTGGTGTATGTCAAAGCTTAATGAGGATGCTGTTTTTGAATCAGTTGCATTTTTTCGTTGTCCTCTGGGGTCAAAATGAATAAATAATTTAATTAATTAATTTAAATAATATTTAGTGGATACTTCATCTAATTCTATATTAAGCTTTTAATAACAACTTCATTCAAACACATTAACACCATTTTTTTTATTTCATTTGAAATTTAAGGCCAATAAGACAGGTCAAGTAGACCTGTGTCATCCATTGGAGACTATGGTGGCTTGTTTCTCTTTCTGCTGTCAACATGCATCGTCCGTCACTGGGAGGAATGAAAGACCAGATCATTGTTTTGTCCTTTTTCATTTTGTTTAAGATTATTTTTTGGGCATTTTTAGGCCTTTACTGACAGGACCGCTGAAGGGCTGCAGGTTGCAGTCAAACCTGGGCCCGCTGCGTCAAGGAGTAAACCTCCATATACGGGCACCCGCTCTACCAACTGAGCTATCCAGGCGCCAATGTTTCATCCTTTGACTGGAAATATTCTTCTATCTCAGCTGGGTCCTCTTCCTCACTTTCTCATCAGTTGATTCTTTATCTTCATCATAATGGATGCAATCTTTCACTTCTGACACTTAAATTGACACCACTAATTTCAGCTTTGGCTTTTACCTCATCTGTTGATTCTTCATCTTCATCACAATAGATGCACTGCTGCACATCTGATACTTCTTCTAAATCAGCTTTAGGTTCTACCTCATCATCAAATTCATCAATTTCCTTCAATTCATACCCATCTTCCATTTTTGCAGCAGGCAATGTGGGGGCTTTTTCAGAGGAAAAAGCAACATGTGGTCTGTATGTTGGATAAAACACCTCATCATTATTTTCCTCCTCATCAGTTGATTGATCCCCCTCATTACGTTCAGCAATGACCTCCTCGTCGGTCTTTTCTTTCATATGAATAAATATCTCGCAAGCCTCCTGTGCCGTATAGAGCTTCTGCCTCCTCATTGTGCTGCCTGTCTCTCTCAGACTAAATTGTGAAATTGCCCAACACCTGTGAGAAAAGACCTGTTCTGTTGTTTTGTTGTCGTCGTAACAATTGCTTGACCCCACATATCAAACATTCACGATCAAAGATGTTTTCACGAGCAGTACGTGGGACTATTTGCTGCATTGAACCACTTTGCGCTGCAGGGTCTTTTTGACCCTAGAGGACAACAGAAGTTAATAAATTTAGTAATAATAATAATAATAATAATTCAATCAATTTACTTCAAATTTATTTTTTTCATTAAGAGCAGAGGAGTAAACAACTACTATTATTTTCAGAGCATTTGATGAATAAAAAACATATTTTGATGGCAAAAGATTTAATTTGGGGTTAGTAATAATAATAATAATAATTCAATCAATTTACTTCAAATTTATTTTTATCATTAAGAGCATAGTAGTAAACAACTACTATTATTTTCAGAGTATTTGATGAATAAAAAACATATTTTGATGGCAAAAGATTTAATTTGGGGTCAGAATGACCCCAGGACAACACAAGGGTTGAGTGGACCAAGCCACTATCATGACAGTGGCTCGGTCCACTTAGCATTCACTCAGAAAAGAAGAAAAGCAGAAGTTCATCTCAGGTGGGGGATCTTTGCTGTCAGCCAAGAACACATCATCCATTCACGGTGAGCAGGGATTTGTATCTCAATGGTCAATTTCTGACCAGTAATAACATCATGTTAGAGCTTCAAGAGTATTGCGGTTTCATGAAAGTGGTGTCTCCAATGACGTCAGCATGCTCTCTCAGACTGGCAAGTGATGCAAAATTGAGGCTTGAAAATAAAGAGGTGCTCTTGATGGTAAATGAGATTAGCCACAGCGCAGAGAATCACACACAAGCCCATCTATTCGTCAAAGAGTTGAACATCTAAACCCTGTGCATTTGGACATGTTCCACATTGTTTTTGTTTGTCAATACTTGGTATATATATGAAATCTATCTATCTATCTATCTGTGGAATTGAACTATATCTGAATTTTCACATCTCACATTATTAATGCTTTCATTTCTTAAGGGTAGTGAAGTGCAAGCTCCTGCACACCTGAAATTACAATACCGACCAATTGAGAAGCTTTTGAAGTTATGATGGGCAGCTGGTGATACAGCATATCTGGTTGAAGTGTAGTCCCCTATATTGACAGAACTTCACGTCACATCACCTTTTAACAGTGGCCTTAATTTAGAAATGGTACCTTTGTCTGAGACTTTTTCTGTGGAAGCCAAACCCAAATTAAGCAGCAGTAGTTAATGTTAATGTGTTTTCCTGCTAAAGGAAACAACCCACATATTTGATAACACCATGTATGCCAAGCTCAGGCTACAACCATCAAATAGTATTCCATGGAATTACCCTAAAGCAAGAATGTAGCTTGATCCAAATTGTACTAAAGAAGCATGAATGAAGGTTGGTAATTATACCTAAATTAACAGTCTTGCATAATGAGATGCCGCATGCATGATTAGTTAATGCCCCATCACATACAAATGCAATGATTAAAAGTATCTTTCACTGCTGGAAAGATGAATATGCAATAAATTGGGTAATTTATGTAGTAGAAATGTGACATTTGTTTAGAAGTTGGTGGCTTCTAGACCGAGAAAAGCCAGAAAATTACATTTGGCTCATGTGGATGAAAGACAAGAACTCCCAGAATGCACTTGCTTCGCTTGCCTATGAGTCCACTCCCAAGGCACGCCGGCTAGTGTTAGCATTAGCTGTCCACCTAGCTTGAACTTTTATCCTTGTCCTGCTTTTCCGCTTTCACGCACACCGCTTTCGATGTTCCCTTATACCGCAAATTCAAAATATACAGTAAATCACTGTAAATGAAATTATAATACCCATAATGCAATGTTTATTACAGTAATTAACCACAAAAGAAAAGTATGGTATTTTACTGGGCATTTTGTGGTAACTGTAGAAATTACAGCAAAGTCTAACAGTGTACGGTAGTTTGAATGCACATAATGGTTGTAAACGTTTGCTGCTGAAAAGAACACCGGTTTAGCTTAGCTTCAAGATGTCTGACACTCGATTTGCATCAGGTAGTGATCGTCCCACCCCCTATGGGCGGGTTGACAACATGCAGAACTAGCTGGCTGTAGTCCATAGCCTCTGGGCAAAAAGGCCTCAGATGACACAAAATGATGATTTTTGCGTCATTGTAGGTTTTTTTCCAGACACAGAATAGAGAGAAGAATCATTTTAGGGGGACATGAGGGAGGGAAGCACGGTCATTTGAAAATACTACCGGGTTTCTACTGATACAAAGGGTAATGCTAATCGGCAAAGTATCCCTTTAATAAAACTCATGAAGCTAAATTGGCATAGCAACACTGAGAAGCTCAGACTGCAGCAAAGCAACTTTGTAGATGGATAGAGTAGATTTTATTTTGGGAGTTTGGAGTCTTGCCAGAAATTTGGAAATAAATCAATCACATATGTTGTCTTTTTACGACAGTAAAGCCAAATTAAAGGGAATTAAACTCATGGAAATATGGACCATTAAAAACTGATATGTAGTATAGTCATACTTTTTCATACTCATTCCTCAAATCTCAGCAATAACCAGCCTAAAATGAATTATTAAACATTGAATTACGTTTTCAAAATCCTATGGAGTAGACTCTGCTGCCGATCTATGTGTATAATCAGAATCAGGACAGAACAAAATCAATCCCAGTCAATGGCAAATAAATGACACTCTAAAGTGGAGATGGTAGGAATGTGTTCTTATTAACTCTGTACAGAGGCAGGGTTATAGCACTGGGTGGTTGACGCTGCAGGGAAATTTCCTCTGTGTCAATGCATGACTTCACCAGCCTCTTTCATGTTGAGGCTGATTCTCCATTCTTCCCACTAGGGAAAACACTCTGAATTGATATTAGGTTTTGACTGCAATGGGATATCAGGGCTATGACTCCAGCCAGAAATGCGCAAAAGTCTCAGAATGGATCAGAGCAAACAGGGATAGGCATAGAAGAGCTTTGTGAACTAGTAATAAAGCGCGTGGGACCTGACAGCTGGTGGAATTTGCAGACTTTGGTTGAGCTCAATGTGACGTTTTTGAGGGTACAATTAGAGTTTTTGGAAATCAATCAATATGTAATAAAAACAGCTAAGACAGAGAGGAGGAGGAAGGTGATGGGGATGTACAGTAGCACAGCCTTAACCAGACTCTATGTGAAAACATCTCTATTTTCACAGAAGAGTGTTCAGCATCAAAAAATGACGAGCATGACCATATGTTCCATCTTTATCAATAAGCAAGATATAAGACTCATAATAAGACTTGACGTGATGTTAAAGCTTCATCTGGCAAGTGTTAACTTTAGATATCAGTCGACCAGCTTCTACATCTTACAATAAAATGATTTCACGGAAAATGCTGATGAATGTCATATATTTAAATTGCAGATGTTCTTTCCAACATTTCTATTCCTGCAGAATCAGCATGCAGATCAGGAAGATGCAGTGTGATAAACCTACCAGGCTGATGATGGGTGGACAGTATCCAAAGCTTCCTCTCAGATTAGGAGCAAGACTCCCAGCAGAGCTGCTCTGTTAAGATGCTCATACTCTTTACACCGAAGCCTCTCTTCTCCTAGTGTATACCTCGCTATCTGCCTGTGTTGCTGGTATCTTACTCTTTCTACACCTCCCCTTCCTCTCTTCCACCCCCACCTCTCCCCCTAGTGAGGACTCCTCCTCCACATTCACTTTAATGTTCACTCTTCACTGCAGAAAAAAGGATTGCAGAGCGAAGGTATGGAGGGAGGCTGCAGCGCCCGGCAATCTATTCCCAATCTGTGCATAATCAGGACGATCACTGACAAATAAGTCTAAACTCTAAAGGAACATTAATCACTGCACATGCATCCCATTCAGCCTTTAAATAAAGCAGTGACCTTTGCATTTGCATTAATCTTTACCATAGCTTGATACGCAGTGAGTGAAACCATTGTCTGCTGAGAGAGAGAATAATCAAATTTAGCCAATCAATTCAGGAGGGACACTGAAATGTTTGTGTGGACATTGTTGGAACTTTAATTTGTAAGTAAAGCATTTCCAAACATGTTTTCTTATTGTCTTTTTTACTAACTTTTGGGATCAGAAGAATCACTTTTATGAATTTGATAACAGTTTGGGAATTTTGATGTATGTATTAAAATTAATTTTCATATTGACATGTAACATTTCAACAGTATGGGTAACAAATCTGGTACTTTAGGATATCTTTAGGATGCATCTTTATTAATGACCGTAATGTTAATAACACAACATCAAGCTAAACAGTAGTAATACAGTAATACATCTCAGTGGTTAAGAGTTTTGGAGGGTTTATATATAATAATAGAACTGCTTTGGCCTACAGGGGAGGTTATCATAAATGCATGAATGAAAGTATCTCCTATGCTAAAAGCAGATAACTGTATTTTGCTTTTATCAGAAATATCCCAATCACAGAGACCCCATACATCTTGTACAAAATGTAACTTTTAGTGTTCATGCACATAACAATTTTACTAGACATGCAGCATATAATGTGGTGTATATTGCCCAAAGCAATGTACGGTTTAATATTGATTATTACATGGCTTGGTTGAATTCTAATGTAGAATGCGGTTATTTTCTTGATAACAGACTGTTTCTAAGTATAACACAACATCGGCATAGACACAGTTCTGTTCACTCAGGAAGACAGCTATCAATTAATCTGCTGAAAGAAGTCCTGATAATTTATCATCTGTGGCAAAAACGTGGAGCAACTTCTGTCCTCCAGTTTTACGCAATGACAGCAGATCTGGTGAGCGTCTATCGCTACATCTTTATAAACGGTCTATGATAGCTACGCAGTAATAGCCGTAGGGACAACAATGCTAGTTAGCTAATTAGTTAGGTTAGCTACATTGCAACATGTTAAACATTAATGTCAACATGCTGCAGCTGTGCAAAAAGGAAACAACACATGAATGAGGACATAAACGTCAACATAAATATTCACAAATAAGTCCCATTTACCATGGCTCACTTCACCGTCAACAGAAATGTTCAGTTTAATCAAAATCAGAATCAGAAATACTTTATTGATCCCCGAAGGGAAACTCTGTGTTGCAGCACAAATAGTAGAAATATCAGAGTAGAAATATAAATAAAGAAATATAAGGAGTGTGGATATGTACAGTATTTACGTAGTTAAAGGAATGTTACATAATTAACATAATTAAGGAATTGCAATGGTGAAAAGTAATAATAATAATAATAATAATAATAATTGTAGCAGTTTAGTATTGCACACTTTTCAGAAGAGCAGCCAAAAGCCCGCTAGCGCACTACAACGTTACAGCTAAAGTTGTGTCAATTCCTGCAGCAGAGTAATTTGTCAGCACCCCATAAAATATAAGGCGAGGCTCCTACCACAGCCCATAAGGTGGTGTTGAGTAATAGACGAAGGGTTGCATTAAACAGCTACAGAGTTTACGTTGCTGGATGCAGGATTCCAACCATAGACAAGGAACGTACTGCTTCAGAAGAATCAATACAATCATATTTAAATCAATGAACTCCCATTTAAATCAATATTTTGTGTCAAATTGTTGATTTATTTGGTAAGTAGCCATGTAATAAGCGGGATAATGTAGAGCAAGGTGGTTATTACAGCAAATAAAACCCCGACAGGGTGATCAGGGAAGGTGATCCTAGGAAGCAGAGGGTTTTTGAATCACTCTACATCATCCCTTACGTAATGTTTTAAACTATTGAAAAAGCATCCTGTAAAAAAGGATATTTTTATATGCACCCCCCAGGAAATTAATATCATAATACACAACATAAATACACAAATGATCAAAACCAAAGAATAAAAATCATAGCATGGCAGAGGTAAAGAGAAGTTCACAAGAATCAATAAAGTGTCAATCTGACTCTTTTTTGACAATTCAAGAGTAAGCAGTGGAAAACAATGATGTATGCTACAGAGAATAGGCAGGAACAATGTTATTGGTAGCTAAATCTGTGCTATTAGTCATGTAGTTATGATGACCAATACCATTGTCTAAATAAAAAGCCTCTTAATGACAAATTTTGAAGGCTATGATACAAATGCACAAAACCATGAGTTTATTGTTTTAAACAGTATAATGCATTTTTGTAACATTTATTTATCCAACTCCGGACACATTTGTGGATTTAGGTTTATATTTCAATTATAGAAGCCTATTGAGACTCTAATGCTCTACATGCTTCCTGGTGCTCTTTTTAACCCAGTAATTGTACCTCCACCCACCCATCATTCAAACTATCTTGTGCACACAACATTGCCTGGTGCTTCCTGCCACTTCTAATAAGTTATATCAGCAAATGGAGAGGAGGGGCCAAGCTTAAAATATTGTTATGGCGAGGCCCTAACAACTGGTTGGTTGAGTGAAGAATTGACTTCCACCTCCTTTATTCAGTCAGCTGCTTTAATTGCAAACCCAGATGAGTCAGTTTAAAAGCTGGGAGGTGCCCTCTAGCAGAAAATATTCAGCCAAATCAACAGGGCCTGATGTGGGCTGCTCTTCCAACGGTGAGTGACTTTGCTCAACATTCAGATGCAACCTTACAACCTTCCGCCTGACACGTTCCTGCCTCCTCCGGTTCCAAACACAAGCTCTGACATGCTGTCTGCCCCGCTGTCAGCTATCATCCATCATCCATCAACAAAGTATGACACTGGGTCAGACAAAACAAAGGAGGGAGCATCATGTCCACGCTGAGAAACAACCTGTGGGAAACAAAAACATGCTTTTACATTACTTCACATCACTATGGTATATCTTGCTGTCACTGTGTCATTTATTTTCAGTGTTGGGGAGTAACGGAATACATGTTACGTATTCAGTATTCAGGCGTTACGTATTCAGAATACAAATTATGAGTAACTGTATTCTGTTATAGGTACAATTTAAATAGGTGGTATTTAGAATACAGATACATTGTTGAAATCAGTGGATTACATGACAATACTTCTTTGTTTCACAAGTTTATTCACTAGCCATCTAAATAAATTAAGGCGACTCCATGCATTTCCCAGAAGCCCCAATATGAAAATGAAAAGAATAGCTTTTTGTGTGATCACTGATAGAGGTATAGATGGAGCCAGAGCCGTCACAACAGAGCCAGGGCAGGAATGTGTTTCTATCTTGGAAATTCCAACAGCATTTCACATTAAAGAAAGAATAGGGAGAACAAAATATAACTGTGCAGTGCAACCTCTGATTGCCAGCAACCAACCTCCTTTCAGCGTCCAAATTGCTCCACCTCCAACCTGAAGCATGTTAGAGTAAGTTTTTTTTTTTTTATTAGCCAAGGGTAGTCGTCTGCTGTAGTTTTACTGGTCACCTTGCTATTTTATAGTTGTATCAGGTGCTTGTTTAGTTGATGTGCGACTTTACATTCTTCTACGTGCTGATTTACTAGCCCCGGAGCCGTTGAAAGACCGACTAGCCTTGTTTGACATGCTAGCTAATGTTAGCTACAATTAGCTTGTGTTACCAAGACTGCGGTTAGATTTTTGTTGTAGGCTATACAGTTCTGGACTACAAATACAAAGATCTATCTGCTTGTTCATGTACACATTCAGCCAGTTGAAACAGAAGAACACACGTTTAGTAAGCAGTAATTTAACGGAATATGTTGCAAATTACATTTTTGGGTATGTATTCTGTATTCTTTAACGGAATACGTTTTGAAAGTACCCTTCCCAACACTGTTGATTATTGCACAAACCACGCTCCAGCCAATCATCGACAAGATGGTTGGGGGAGGGAGTGTGCAACACTTGTTAGAACAGGCTGGAACGTGGTTTGTTGGACACAGCCTGTGCCCCTGTTTGTTTAATGATTACGACCCCTATGTTGTCTCCAGAGACCGGGCTTTTCCACAGTGGATTCAGGGGGAAGGCAGCTGGCGGATCAAGGAGAGATGCCTACGATTGAGACAAAAAATGAAATCTCGTTGAAACCATGCAGGAACTCATAGTTAGAGATGGTCCAATACCATTTTTTGCTTCCTGATACCAATTCTGATACCTCAACTTGTGTATCAGCCGATCCGATACCTGTATGTTATATATTTTATTATGTTTTAACAGCTCATACTGCTATCCCTATATGGATGTGATATGATTTCTATGTTTGTTGTCGGTCTCAGGTTAAACTCTTTATGAAACTTGAACAAACACAAACAATGACTGGCAAAGTACTTTCTTTTATCATCCAGTTTGACAGGCAGTTATAATGGAAAAAAAAATATAGGGCTTTATTACGTGGTATTGGATAGGTGCATAAACTCCAGTACTTCCCGATACTGATACCAGCGTTTTAGGCAGTATTGGAGGCAATACCGATACTGGTATCAGAACATCTCTACTCATAGTGCACCTTTAAGTGGTTTTCAACATTTCTTCAACATTCCCTGCTTCTACAATATGGCAAATCTGAGAATCCTCCTAATGTTTAAAGCCCACAAAGTTACCAGGCTGATTCCAGTTGAGATAATTTCCAGTGGTTCCTAACAGGACCACCCTTCTTTAAAAAAGACGGTGAGGAATTTGGGCAATTTCTGCAAACAACTTAGTTTGGACAATGATGGATTCTGGCCCTTGTGTAAGGCAAATTAACTTTTAGAAATACCTCTGGGTGTTGTTCATGTGAGAGTTTCCATAGCAACCGCATATAGATTACTTAACACAGGATTGATTTCCAGCCTGAGCAAAAGGTGTAGGACAACATCTTACACAGTAGTCTGCATAGAAAAGCAGTGGATTCGTGAATTATTAAAAGGCAGCTTCAGGGCAACAGTGTCAAAAACATTTCTTCTTCTAACTCAACATATTGTTGGTATCTGAAGAGTAGCCATTCTTTTACTGGTTGCCAACAATAATAAAAAGGATCAATCCAGACTCCCCTAATGAATGTAGCCACAAGACAACACTCATCAGTTGTTTTTCTCCAGACAGAGCATGTGCCAAGACAGACAGCCTCCCTCTATGATACTGTTATACAAATATGTATTTATTTTTTTTATTATGGATTCATTGTTTCTAGAGATGCACTGCATCAGTAAAGGCAGCACATTCTGCAGTCTAAAAGTGACAAACAGTGACGCTGTTTCTGAGCTGATGAAAGCAGAATGAAACCATTGAGCACATGGCCTGTGTGAAGAACAGGCAATCAAAGAACTCCCAAAGTAAAGATGTGACAAAAATACTGATAGAATCATTAACTTTACCAACTCTAAAATAATGACATGTTCTCGACTCAATTACTTTGGAGAGACCATCTTTTTAATTAGTCTTCTGTTAAGGTGTAGAAGCAGGCATTCAGTCTTGCCGTTTTATAGTAGAAATCCATTACATTAGTAAACGGTTCATTTGCTGCAAAGTTACCAGTATCACCAATATGTTGAAAATTGTCTTTTTTCTCAACTACATTCAATTTCCTGAATTATATTCTCCACATTATTATAGTCAAAAAAATTATAAAATTATGTAAAACAGCTGACCAGGTTGTTGACAACTACAACCATTTTTTGGCAGGTTGCAGTCTTCCTATAGAAATGCAGATGTTCGTTGCTTTATTAGTCCCCTCTCAGAGCAGACGAGTAATAACAGCAACAGCCTCAGAGGACATGGGCGGTGTGTATCGGGAGGTGAAGTGTTACCTTACATGATCACTGGAGCATTTACATTAAGAAGTGTCTGCACTGTGCTGATGGATCAATGAGTCCAGTGGTGGAAGAATATTCAGATCTTTTGCTTTACTTGTGTAAAAGTACCAACAAAACAATTTAAAAAACACACCATTACAAAAAGGGGTACTACATTCAAAATCAAAGCAAAAGCACAGAAGTAATATCAGTATAATGTACTTAAAGTATCAAAAGTAATTCTCATTCTGCAGAAAAATGGTCCCTGTGACTATTGTGTGTGATTGTTTTTATTGCATTATTGTAATATGTATCAATATAAGTAGTATTTTAATGTTTTAGTTGTTTCCCAACCTATAGGTCTGAACCCCTCAACATCACAATATACAACAAAGTTCGGTAATACAAATTTGCATTCATTTCTTTGAACATTTAAATGTTGGATCTTAGTCTCAGATTGTGTGTCTTTAAATTAACCAGTCTCTCTCTTAGCAGATAAATCAACAGATATTATTATGCACACCAAGCAGAACAGGCAATTAGTGGGTTCAGTATACGGGGAAGTGTGTCACTTGCTTCTGGCCTGGGTCTTTACCAATGGGGAAATCCATTTTGACCTATTTCCCTCCAGCCCTGCCAACACAGATCCAAGGAGTTTACACCACTCTAAATCAGATAAAAAAAGAAGAGGAGCATGAACAATGAATGTTTGTGTAAAAAACAAAGCTTTGGAGAACTTGCCAGCACACCTCTATTCAGACTATGTGGGAAGTCTTCAAGGCTACGTGCACATGTTGACTCATGACTCACTCATCATACACAATTTATTGTTAATGTTAAAGAAAAACAGTACAAGCTGATGCTGAAATACTTACTCATGAAAAGACATGACTGGTAGAAATATTACAATAAATGAAATAAGGCAAGACGCTGGCATGCAAAAGTACTATCCAGTAACTGACTATAACTGATATTTCTAGAAGTGAATGCATTAGAACAGGAAGCAGTATTTTTTCAGATAAAGACATGCTACAATGTCTCATAAATAAATGATTAAGGCTCCAGGACAAGATGATTAAATCACTGTATGGCAGGGTCTTTGGATTAAATTACCTTGTTTATGTAAAAGCTAAACTGAAAATGAGGGTTTTCAGTACATTTTTAAAGCAAATCTTAGAGCAAATCTCTATTCAAAGGCAGTTGGATTTCAGAGGTGCACAAACACAAAAAGGTCCGACATATTACACCAGCTGTGCAGTGGGCTATGGGACTGTGAGTCAGAGGATCGTTTGATGAGAAAAGAAATTGAAAGCAAGACACTGGTTTAACCTAATCACAAGACTCCTCACCAACGAGGTTTGATTGCAGACTGACAAAACAACCCAACATGGGTCAGTCCAAGGACTCAGCTACATACTGTACATCATTATCACCGGTTGTCATAGAAACCAATGCAGGTGAGATGAGTTGTGTATGCACATAATGTTGAGTATGACAGATGTGTCTTCGGTTGTGCTTCCACTGGGGTTGTTTTTCAGTGTGCCAGTGGCTATTTTAGTTTAATTATAAAAAAAGAAGCAATTGAGGCTGAGAACAGCCTCAGTACGCACACACATTCTCCAAGGCACTTTTTGCCTTTCTCTGCAGCTTCTGAAGGAGCCTGAAGTTGAGAATATTTTAACTTTTCAGAATTTTGGCAGTGCCACTTTTCTGATAACAGACAGTTTAGAGGTATTAGATGGCACTGACTCACATTGTTCTCACTCCATGGTAATCACAGAAATGCCACCATTGAGCCAAGGGGCAGCAATGGCCACTACAATTCTAGCTTTTAGTGTACAAACTGCATTTAGTCCCCTCGCTGCAATCAAACACTTATTTCAAGCACTTTCCACTTCCTCTACAAGCATATTTCTTCATACTGCAAACACGATTACTATTTTTTGTTTAAGCATCCAGCTTCACATTCAAGTTTGATAATGACACTGAAGCCATGACTTTATGGTTTTGTCGGCGGTGCCTTTCGAAAAGCCTCAATTAGGAAACAGACAGAAGTAGGTTGTGCAAACCCGCTTTTAATTCAGATATGCATAGGTTTTGACCCCAATCTGTACTGTCACACTGACACTGAAGGAGTGATGAACAAAGCATGATTGGCTTCAAGGGGAATGCTTCAGCATACCCCACTGGCGGCAGGAGAAGAAGCGTTCATTAGCTTCAGAAACATCACTTCAAACAAAACATCACCAAAACAACAGATGGACAAGTGCTCACAGTGCCCAGAACAATTTGTTGCTTTAGCATAATTTACAGACTGGAAGAAGCAAGAACCAGCTAAGGAAATTAAAAGGTTATTGTGTGCAGGTGTTTGATTTGAATTCAAAGCTAACAATCACCTTCAGCCTCGAAGAAGAGACCATGTGATTATCGCTAAAATACTGTTTATATATCATATTATAGATGTTACTTCTTTAAAACATTTGAATGTATTTTGTTGTATAAATCACAACTTTTTGCTTCTTTCCCTGGCTTTTCAGACATCTACAGCTGCTGAGAACATTGTGAACCCACGATTGGCTCTGAAACTATTGAATTCTGCCCTTTGACTCAGATAGAAGAACACAATGTATCTAATGGGAAATGTTCCAGCCTCAGCACACCACAGCCTCAACTGTTCACTTGAAAAACGTGACTGAAGAAATGCTGCTTACAACATTGCTAAAATGAAATGTTCATGTGTGTAATTACTGTGAAGGAGAATTATGTGTTGAGCATAATCAGCTTTTACTACAATTTCTCGGTATTTATTTATGTATACAACTTTAGTATGTGAAAGATTAAACCCTTGCTTTTAGGTTGCAAAAAAGACTACAAACACATATGATATACGAATACAAATATGATATTAGCCTATATTTTGATTATCAATAATCGAATATAGTGTTACTTCAGGCAGAGCACGATGTATAGCTTGTAGGCCTATTGGCTGATTGGCACCATCTGTTTGTAGTGTACTTCAGAGTGATTGGCTCATTCACACCTGTTGTAGCTGGTAACGTCCAATCATATTCGGGCAGGTGTGCGGCGCGGACATTTTAACCTGTTACCGAATTGCTGCCACGGGTGATATGTGCTTCTCGAGTGTCTTCTTCTTCCTGCTGTCTGCGTGGTCAGCTGTTTGTCACACAGCCGTTGGTTCAGATGTCAGGACAGACATTTTCCTGTGTTTGCCGACCGCAACCTTTCTATTTGGGGCCATTCACCGGATTTTGACCGCCATCATCAAAAGGTAGGCGAAGTGTCACGCTTGTGTTGTGCTGCCTGTGCTTTCATTCAGTGACATTGCGTTTTGGCTTAGTATGGCACTATGTTTGCTTGGCAGTGCAGCTTAAGCTTTGGCTGCACTGTTGTGGGACTGTTTTTCTGAAGCCTATACTTACCTGCTATTGGATCAGTTCCATGCACACACAGCGCAGGCATCAGTGGCTTATTTCACTGTTGTACTAGTCATGGTGACTGGTCAGTGTGTTGGTGATGTTTTTATGAAAACAGCCAGTGACTGAACATAAGTGTGAGCTGATTTTGTTCACTTAACTTGATGGTTTACTGATGAATGATTTAACTGGATGTTTTCCCAAAAACACCAGCCAGAAGGATGCCAGAGAAATTTTGCATCATTAAATACTTTATTCTTTTTATGACTTATGATGCAGAAAATGAGGATTATAGAAATGTTGTGTTTTGGAGTTAGGTAAGTCCATTTATCAACAACTATAAAATGCATTATTTTGACATTTTGTAGCCCAACATGCATTTATGGTTCCCAGAGGAAGCATCCTATTGACTTTGGTGATCCCCTGACTTTTCCTCTAATGCCAACATGATGTTGATGTTTTGTAGGTTTGGTTGGATGAATTACATTTCCATTGTAATTCCATTCCATTATATTAGTTTATAACCAAAATCTTGCAAACTACATTCCCATCATCCTCAGTCGTACTTCTCATTTAGTGGTAAATGGCAAATGTTGGCATGCTACATGCTTAACTAAGCTGGTGGTTGTGGTAAATATTATACCTGCTAAACATCAGCATGTTCACATCGTCATTGTGTGCTTGTTTGCATGCTGGTGGCATTATAGGCACATGTATAGTCGGCAGAGTCACTAATATGGCTATAGACTCTTGTTTTTGGATGCGTCATTGAGGATCAGCCCCTCTTTGACTGACAATCAGATATTTAACACAACAATTTAGTTTGTGCTCTTAACACCTATTAGTTGAAAGGGTTACTGTAGATGGACAGAGGTCTTATTGCTCAGCTGCACAAATGCATGGAAGACATGCTTTACCCCTGTGTGCCACACCATTGCTTTAACAAATCCATGGTTCATTAGATATGTCTCAGAGGAACATGCATGACTTGCTGAAATAATTGACTCTGTGATATAAATTTGATCGTGCCCAGAAGAGCGCCTCACCCCTGACTGACCTGGACTGGCTTCTTATTGATCATGGTGCAGATGCTCAGCTGTGTCCTTGGTCTTGTTGAAGTATGAAGCCGGTTAGAAATGAAACGCAAAGATAATTACAAGCAGGAGCACAGAGCCACAGTACAAAAGAATGACAACTTGATTAATGGAAGCTGAAGTGTGAAATATAGGCAGTACTCTGCCATGCTATAACGGTCTTTCAGTCTTCAGTCCTGATGTTCATCTAATATCCTCCAGACTTGACAAGTACCAGGAACGTTATATGATCCAACTGGAAATGTAAATTACCTTTGACAACTAAAACTAACCATAACCTCATAAAAAAAAAAAAATTGTCTAATACTTCCGATCTTTGAATAGAGTTGTCTTTTTGGGAGGCATCATGTTTAGTATACTGCATTTATTTTTATTTTCTTTGATACACATTTTATAAATGAAACGTCACTTCTTTATTTCAGTACTTAAAATTTGGTAATAGCAATAAAAGAGTTTATATTTTTCACCCCGTCAGTTGGAAGCAATTAATTACACTCAGCCACAGCTATTCCTGTCTAGTCAGTTCTACTTTGACGCCCCCAATGAGTGTCAAGTATACTTAATACTTAGAATAAAATTATACCCACTAAGAGCTCTTACTGTCAGCCTCTGGCTTCCTGTGTAAATGGCTGTAATGTTCCCCCACTGTGCTCTTATCAGGTTTTCATCCATGATGATGATGATGATGATGATATCATCCAAACACAGAAATTACACTACTGGTCGTAAAGCTGCATATGCAACAAAATCCTAATCATTTGCTGCAAAGAGTTTCTTTTTTTTCTTTTTTCTGTTCTGCAGCTAGTGGAGAAATAATTAAAAATGTTAAGTAATTAGTATGGTGTTGCCAATCATGTCAGCTGTCTGAGGTTTATGGCTTATTTGTGCCATGTGCTGCTAGAGAACCAGTTGGACATCTTGAGTAAAGATGATGCATGTATTAGCGGATTTTCTCCTTATTCACTCACCATCTGGTTGGCTAAAGTGAAATGATATATCATATGAGCTCTCTGCAGTAGTGTATCTATTTCTCACACACATGGATGGATGGATCATAGGAATCAATTCTGTAAAATATCCCTTATGAAAATTGTGTAAACGTTTTCAGCAGAAACTTTCTGCTGCTAGCCTGCATGTCAAAACCTTCTCCATAACAGTCTGGTCCACTCTCCAGTCTTCCTGCTGTGATGTGAAATTACATTTGTGATACCAGGAACTTGAACATTGTTAGAACTCGTGTTCTTTTCCTCCGGGTCATAAATCTCCAGCTGGGAACCTCATCTCCACCTGTTAAACCCACACCTGTTGTATGTGTTTGAACAAATTAATTCACTTTTGCAGTTTTTACAAAAACATTTTAAATATGTAGCCATTTTGGCCTTCAAACTCTCCATACATGGAGAGTACATACATGGGCCTTAGATATACTGCGATATAAAATATATTTTAAATGTGGTAAATGTTGGTCATAAAAATGTTTCTACAATAGTCTAAAGCAAGGAAGTGTGTAATGATATAACAAAACTTGGCTTAACTTATTGGCTTTCATTTATTTGACAGATGTGAAAGATTTCTGTACTAGCAAGGACGTGTGGAACTAGTAACTGTAAAGAAATCCACTAGATTCATGGCCAAAAGGGACTAGTCATTTCCCTGTTCAAAAGATTCATTGACTTGTTCAGGAACCAATTTCTCATTGCCAAAGCAGCAGTCAGAACGCCTTCAAGTCAAGGTCATGTAGCCATTAATGACTGAGATTAAAAAATATACTTGTTTACCATTTATGTACCATTTTTCTTGTAAATCTTTTTTGAAATGGGTTAATTTGACCCGAATACCATACAACGGTTAAGTGAGTGTTATACTTTGAGAGCAAAAATTAACCGGAGTCAAATTCCTTGTTTATGCAAACCTGGCCAATAAAGCTGATTCTGATGTTGTTTATATGTACTTATGTTTTAGGGGAAAAAAGAGCGACAACCCTCTGTCACCTGACTACATTCCTTCAATCTTTTAATCATGTTCTATCCCTGGAGAAGAGAAAAAGAAGGTTAGACATAGTCAACAGAATAACCAACTTCAAAGAATAGAGAAAGCAGCAAAGCCATCCGCTGCAGCAGTGGTGGATCTAACCGACTGTCCTCAAGACAACCGCAAGCGTCCTACTGCAGACCGGGAGCCTGTTGCACGAAACCAGGATAAGGGATTAAGCCGGGATATTAAAGTTATCCTGGATGAATTTAGCTTTGACTTGGTTGCACGAAACCAGGTTGAATTAAACCCAGCCTAGTAACCATGGAGATTTATTCTTTGCGGCCAGGCTAAAATTAATCCTGGAGTCTCATGTGTTAAATCGGCTGCTGCTCTGATCTGAAATAAACATGTTTTAAGTTATTTCGATGTCTTCTGCGTGTTCTGATTTATTTTTATTAACATGTATTATTTGTCACTATTGTCATGAGTTTTATTTAAACCCCTACTATTGCAGTTGTTTAGGTGGTTAGAAATGGTTGCACTGGCACTCGGATGCGGAGTGGCGATCGAGAGTCTGGACTTTTCCTGGTGGGACAGTAGTGTTTCGAGGCTACCTGGCATGTGGCCACTGCCTCCGGGCAGACCTGTGCGTTGCGTCAGTGTCCACTCTCGCTGTAAAAGTAGAGATGAGTGGCATCTGTGGTCTGTGCAGCTTCAGGTTTATACAAGACGCGTTCTGGAGTATAAGTGGGACAATGTAGCTAGATTCTCAATTGATGATGATGATAATAATGGCAGACTGGTCAGAGACCAATACATTCATGATTTAATTTTCTTGTTGCTTGTCCTTCTCTAATAAAGGACAGTTTGTGTTACTCAATATGTAGGCCTAATGTTTTTTTGTTTTTTTTATCATAGCTCATCACTGGACCAATAAAGTGGCCTTCATACTTATAGTGTAGTTTACATTCATCACACCACAAGGCTTCTTAATCTTTTATTTTGGTGCTGTCACTTGTCAGAAGAATTAAAAAACATGAACATTGTTTTACATACAGTATATGCTCACAGCATGTATTGAAGTCACTTCTTTTTCTAGTATATTGTCCCTTTTCTGATTGTTCTGTATCAACATTAATTGTACAAAGATATTTAGAATTTGACATTGCATATAGAAGTTTGTGCATATGGTTGTAAAACATGTTCTCGCTATGTAAATAAGGGTTTGAGTATTAGGATACATTTCCCGAGGAACATTAATTCCCTCTGCTCACTTTAAGGCAAAGTAGGCTAAATAATGCATTGTATTTATATTGTGTTTTACATGGTAGGCTACTCAAAGACACTTTACAGTAAAATAGCAAAAACGGAAACATGAAACTAGCATATTTAAAGCAATTGAAACAGTGTAGCATACAACTTTGTGTAAAAAAATAAAATAAATAAAGTGGAGGGACCAGTAGGCTTAGTAGTATTTATTTTTTTTATTAAATCCTTACACATTAAGTCAGTCCCCTATAGTCTGTTGGGCTTTTTCTCTCCGTTTGATAACAGCCATATTTTCCTTTTTGCATATTATGTGCTTCCTGCTTCCTGCTTCTTACAGTGCAGACGCTTTGCTGCTTGCTCCTGCCTCTGCTTGCATATTTTTGCTGATAATCTTGCTTTTCCTCTGAGAGAAACTATGAGCAACGGCTCTTGGATATTTATAAATCATTGGACTATACATTTTTGGTAGCCATAGTAGGCTATTGCCATATTTTAACATTTTTCTGCCTGAGCGTGGCCTACCAATAGCTCAAGCCTGTCCTACAGTGACTGCAGCTAAAGCTAATTAGCAGCAAGATGCCTCCTTTTTCCGTGGATGACTACTACAAACTCCTTCAGAAGATTGCACTTCTGGAAACCAAGGTTCACCTATTAGAAGTGAACGTGGAAGTGAACAGATCTTGTGGAAATGACACCACTTTACCATGGACCCAAAACAATGGACAAAAGCATGCTAACACACGGCTAATTAGCACCAAGAAGACTACAAAGAAACAGGAGGGCAGTGGAACGGGTAATAAATCAACAAGTGGTAGTCCTCCCTGGAACTCGGCTGGTGCGAAGCCTAAGAGTAAATCATTTTCCTGGGAAATGGGAGGACGACTAACGGGCAGGGCACAGCGCCCTGAGATCTGTGATACGACCGGCTGGCCTGCATTATCATCCCAGCAGAGCGCCTCTTCAACCCCTGCACTACCTAGTCGGACACAGCCGTGGACAGCTGCAAAAGGGAAAATAAGCAACAAAATGCCTCCCCAACAACTTTGTTTGCAACAAGATAACAGATATGCTCCTCTGCTGCTGGACGATGGACAGCCATCTGATGACCGGGATTGCAACTCATCGCCACACAGCAGGGTAAGGACCAAGAGCAATTCAAAAAGTAAAAAGCTAACAACTGGGCCTCAAACCCTGATTGTGGGTGACTCTGCTGTAAAAGATTTAAAAACAGTAAAAACACCAAAATACTCTGTTTTCCCAAAGACACAGTGTCTGACTTGACCCAAAGAATCCCAGATATCATGGCAGAACACCCAACTGTGAAGAACATTATTCTGCATATAGGGTCACATGATGTTGTAAAGCAACAGTCTGAATTGCAGAAACTGGACTTTATGGAACTGCTAAACAAAGTCAGCTCTTTAAACGCAGATGTGTTTATCAGTGGGCCTATACCGCCAGTGAGAAGAGGAGCCGAGAGATTCAGCCGACTGTTGGCACTAAACAAATGGCTGTCAACTCAATGTATTGTCCATTCTCTGCAGTTCATTGACAATTTTAACATTTTCTGGGAGCGCTTACATCTTTTAAAGCAGATGGACTTTTCCTTAACAGGCCAGGAGTAAAGCTGTTCACCTCTAATCTACTTTACTCTCTGCGCTACACTGCTCCCCCCGTCAAGGACACAAGACCAGACCAATCTAAACAAGAGGAAAATAAAACAAAGTTTGGCAGTGATCCACCACAGCCCCCACCTGTGCACAGATTTGACCGTGGGAGACCAGACAGCAGAGATACGGAACCCCAACTCTCCTTTTCACCCGTCCAGCACCCCTCAAACCCCCCTACCAGCCCCGAATCCCTTGAGGAGCCATCGCTATCTCCACGCACTCTTTCCCCTCTTTCCCCTACCCACATGTTGGAGTTCACTGACCAGATGAAGCAGCTGGTAGATGTTGGAACCAAATTTACCCCCCTTCCTTCACCCATGACTCAACCCGGACAAAAGTAAAACGCCAGGCACCTCTGCCCGATAAGGACGCTTGTGTGCAAAATCCAGCAAGCAAAAACTGATATGTGCCGGGCCTAGGCTCCAGGACTAGTGACACTCATGACTTTTTCAAAGACAAGCCCGGGCCCTGTGTTTTCAATTCTTCCTCAATTTATGCTGTGATAGGCAATAGAAAAGGATGGTGAATAAGCACTTAACTGCAAACTTAGCAAATTTAGCATCCATTCCTCGTCAGCCACAGCCTGTTACAAAAATGAGAACACACTAACACTAGCTTTACTAAACATCAGGTCTTTGGCAGGAAAATCCTTTTTAATTAATGATTTTATTATTAATCACAATCTAGATTTTATGTTTTTAACTGAGACCTGGTTAGACCATAATAACAGCGCTGCTGTTCTCATCGAGTCAGCTCCCCCTAACTTCAGTTTTATGAGCGAGAATAGAGTGAATAAGAAAGGAGGTGGAGTTGCCATTTTGTTTAATGACTCATTCCACTGTACGCAAATATGTTATGGAAATTTTGCTTCTTTTGAATATGTGGTTCTACAGTTGAGATCGTCCCCTCAAGCAATATTTCTAAATATCTATAGGCCACCTAAATATTGTGCAACCTTTATTGATGACTTCACTGAACTGCTGTCTATAATCTGCATTAACTTTGATTGTGTAATCATTGTGGGTGATTTTAACATTCATGTTGACAACCCCAGGACAGGGGACCAAAGAACTGTGTTGTGTTTTTGAGAACTATGGACTGACTCAGCATGTGACAGAGCCCACGCACAATAAGGGGCACACGCTGGACTTGATTGTCTCCAAGGGTCTGAATATTTCCAAGGTTGTGGTGACTGACGTTGCTCTGTCTGATCATTCCTGTGTTTTCTTTAACGGCTCTCTCTGTGCCCAAAAGTGTCCAAACAAAGATAATCAGAAAACGGTATATCACTGAAAACACCAGTGAAAAATTTACTCAGCTTTTCTCCGCCGCACCCGCCCCCCCTGGGCTCTCAGTCACTGAGCTTGTAGATCATTTCAACTGTAAAATTACAAATGTTATTGATGCCATTGCTCCCACTAAGGTCAAAGTTGTCTCTTGTAAGAAAAGGTCTCCATGGAGAAATGTCCCACTGGTGAGAACAGAAAAAAGAGAGTGTCCAAAAGCTGAACGAAGGTGGCGAAAAACAAATCTCCTGGTCCATCATAACACCTATAAAGAGAGACTTCGCATTTATAATTTGGAACTGAGGAATGCAAGGCGGTCCTTCTTCTCTGATATTATCTCTAGAAACAATAATAATTCACGTGCTTTGTTTGCTACTGTCGATAGGTTAACAAACCCTCCAGTACCAGTAGCATCTGAACTTTTATCTTCCAAGGCCTGCAATGACTTTGCCTCCTTCTTCAAAGAAAAAATTCAAAAGATTAGACAAACAGTTAGTGCCTCTATATCAAGTACAGGATGTGTGTTGTCACAGTGTTCAAGCAGAACTAGTTCCAATATGACTGAGTTTCATGCGATCAACCATAAAAACCTGGAGGACATTATACAACATCTGAAAACTTCCTCCTGTTGCCTTGATATTCTACCAACGGGTGTTTTCAAAAATGTCTTGAATTGTTTGTCTTCTGATCTTCTACAGATTGTGAACACATCTCTTCTTTCAGGAATCTTTCCACAGGCCCTGAAAACTGCAGTAATCAAGCCACTCTTAAAAAAGAACAATCTAGACACATCCCTAATGAGCAACTATAGGCCGATATCAAACCTTCCGTTCTTAAGTAAAATCATTGAAAAAGCAGTTTTTCAACAACTCAATTATTTCTTGTCACTAAACAACAGCTTTGATACCTTTCAGTCGGGCTTCCGACCACACCACAGCACTGAGACGGCTCTCGTTAAGGTCTTTAATGACATCCACCTTAACACAGATAATGGCAAAATTTCAGTCTTAGTATTACTTGATCTCAGTGCTGCATTTGATACGGTCGACCACGACATATTACTAGACCGATTGGAAAACTGGGTTGGTCTTTCTGGCTCAGTACTAAACTGGTTTGAATCTTACTTACAGAATAGGGATTACTTTGTGTCAATAGGTAATTATACATCTGAGCGTACAAATATGACGTGTGGAGTTCCCCAAGGCTCCATTCTGGGGCCTCTTCTGTTTAACATCTACATGCTTCCACTGGCTCAGATTATGGAAAACAACAAAATAAGTCACCATAGTTATGCGGATGACACACAAATTTACATAACCTTATCGCCAGGGACTATAGTCCAATACAAAAACTGACTAAGTGTATTGAACAAATTAACGGCTGGATGTGCCAAAACTTTCTGAAATTAAATGAGGGAAAAACTGAGGTGGTTGTTTTGGAGCAAAAGAGGAAAGATTAAAAGTTTGCGCTCAGCTTCAAACAACAATGTTAAAAACAACAGACAAAGCCAGAAATCTTGGTGTAATCATGGACTCTGACCTGAATTTTAACAGCCATATAAAGACAATTACAAAGTCAGCCTATTATCACCTTAAGAATATATCAAGGGTTAAAGGACTTATGTGTCAACAGGATTTGGAAAAACTTGTCCATGCTTTCATCTTCAGTAGACTTGACTACTGTAACGGGGTCTTTACAGGTCTCCCTAAAAAATCAGACAGCTGCAGCTGATTCAGAACGCTGCTGCTCGAGTCCTCACTAAGACCAAGAGACTGGATCACATCACTCCAGTTCTGAAGTCCTTACACTGGCTTCCTGTGCCCCAAAGAATTGATTTCAAAGTTCTTTTGCTAGTTTATAAATCACTAAACGGTTTAGGGCCAAAATACATTTCTGATCTGCTAGTACACTATGACCCCCCCAGACCTCTAAGGTCATCTGGGACAGGTCTACTGTCTGTTCCTAGAGTCAGAACTAAACAGGGGGAAGCAGCGTTCAGTTTCTATGCTCCTCATATCTGGAATAAACTCCCAGAAACCTGCAGGTCTGCTGCTACTCTTAGTTCTTTTAAATCAATGCTGAAGACCTTTCTTTTCGATGTTGCCTTTCTTTAAATTATGTTCATTTCTTTCTTTTATACTGCACTGTAACTTTTATTCTTGTGTTTTATTTGTTTTTTTATATATATATATATATATATATATATATATATTTTTTTTTTTTTTAAACTGTTTCTTCTGTGTTTTATCGGTTTTATTTTCTTTTAACTGTTTTTGTGTAAAGCACTTTGAATTGCCCTGTTGCTGAAATGTGCTCTACAAATAAAGCTGCCTTGCCTTGCCTTGCCTTCACCTCCTTGTTACTTTCCATTAGAAGCTGCTGCTCATTGGGTGAAACATGCCGCATGCGTCTTCTCCATTTCTGCATCAGTAAATCTGTACCGTGGTCTATTTAAGAAAGCATGATCTTTAGGTTACTTGCGTAACCCCGGTTCTCAGAGTAGCATGAGTGAGATGTCTGAACCGATGAAAGTGATGATCCGGCGCACGGTTCGCTACCCAATCCGAGCACAGATATTGACTCGTATTACTCATATCATACTTGTATTTGGCAAAAGTGCTTTATCCGTACCGGATACTCGTTTCAGCCGAGTATCCGGCTCATCTCTAACTGAAACCATGTTGTTTAAGAGAGAAAATGAATAGAACTGCCCTGAAATGAGAATTAATCCAAAAATAATGTCTGTAAATTACACTAGACATCTCATACTGACACACGTTTTGTGCTTAACAGGAACAACAACCACATTATAAGAATTTTTTTTTCTTTTCATTTATTTTGTAAATTTTGTGCTGATGTGTCAACTTTAATTGGTCACTTGTTTCATTTTTTTTTGTTCGTGACGACAGGTGTTTGGTTGTTTGGCTAGTAGACAGTAAAAGCTTTCTTTCCTGGACTGAAAAGGGTCATTCCTGGAGTCTGTGGGAGTGTACAAAGGAACAAGAGGTCAGTCCTGCTTGAAGACAAGACCCACATGACATCTATTATTTATAACGGCTAATTTACATTGATGGCATGTGCCCTGGAGCCACTAGAGATTATTTTTATATTCATGATTACGCCGGATGCATCAGGACTAAGCGGCCAGGAAGTCACATCCGGTCAACTTCAAAATAAAACGTGCAGCCTTCAAATCATAAATTACATTACTAAATCAACAATTCAAATAAAGCACATGAATAAATCTTTGATCCATGTTGTTCATAACTGGACTTTTCCTGTAGATTAAAGCACAGGAAAGAAGATAACATTAAACTGCATAAAACACTATTGAAAAACACATCCTTTAATTGTTAACTTATCAATGAGAGAAGGACAAAAATATCCATTGAAAGTAAATAAGCGTTGGCCAAAAGAACTTCATTAACACTCGGGGTGGGTTCTAGGTCTGGCCCAGGACAGAACCAAACCATGGCTCAGCCGTTCACTGTGCACACGCTTATGGGGATTTTCCTCATTGGTTGCGCTTTCGAAAAGTCAGTGGAAACTAGGTCAAAGAAAAATAATTTGAACATTAAGCGCAAAATTAAAAAAGAACCGAATGTCACTTCACAAAATCAACAATGTTTACTTGGATATATTCTGTTATAATTATCACAGAGGTAGCTGCATCTAATAGGGTATTTTGTGACGCATGCTAACTGCTGCAGGTTGAGGAGGTCTTGTCCAGCAGCTGTACGCCGTTCAGCACGTCAGCTGCTTTGCATCGTTGGTCACATCAAAAAACAAAGTGTACCTTGACAATCTTTCTCTTCTGATCATATAAACACCAGCAGAGGCAAATATATTGTGACAAAAGGAGTAGTCACCTGATTTAACATGAGAATTTAGACTTATTATTCTGTTAGAACAATATAGCAGAAGTACTTTCCAACAAACGGCTGTAAAGTAACCCTCTAAGTTTGCTGTGAAATTAGATATCTATGGCGTATTGCTGCCCTCTGCTGTAAAAACCCTGAATGAATCAGTGCATTTTCAATTAATCTATCACTTTTTTTTTTTTTTAAGCGGTGGTTAAGAAAATGGCCACAAATGTTCCCATTAATAATATTGCTTGTTTTGTCCAATCAGCAGTCTCAAACTCAAATATTCAGTTTGTTGATGTAAAAGAAGCAGATCTTCAAGATTTGCTTGATGAATGATTTAAATTGATTACCACAGTTGTTGCAGTTTTTGTCATAGCAACTGATTGTACAACCTCAAAGTGAAGCAGTAACACTGTGTTGATGTATACAAATCTGTAGTGAATTAACTTTGTAAATACTTATCCACTTAAACAATTTAATTACAAAACTTTTATTTCTTAAAATGTTACGAATCGCTCCAAACCCACATAATCACTGCCAGAGCAGTAGATGGCTAAAAGACTGCGCAGCTGTCATACCTGAAGATGGCGTAGGGACAAAACTTAAAGTACCTATGCACAGAAATATTTACATGTATAAAGATGAGGCAAAGAACAGAGAGGCACATGCAGAGCTAGAGCAGTGTCTGGACAACAAGAGTTTGCCATTGGTCATGAGGAATGTGGAACAGGATGGAAGTACTGGAGCTTCTCCGGAAGCACTATGCTGGAAAAGACAAACCCTGTGTTATGAGTTTATATTGAACTTTCCAGAGATTATATTCAAGTCATTGAGAAGAGCAGAGGAACGTATTAGTGATGGACTTCAAAAGCCATGTCGTCGTATGTTGTGCACTTCACCCAGACAAATTCTATTGTACCGTTCGGCGAGTTTAAAACGACTGCGAAGTTCTGAAAGTACTAAAAAAATATGAATGACTGTTCTACACAAAGAAGGGTCTAATGGTCGACTGCAGCGCTTTAACACATGATCAACAACACCACAAAGTTCAAAACTGTCAACAACAAACCTGAGGACCACGTGATCAAGCTTGCAGACGGTACCAAGGTGAGCGGGATGGGGAAAAAGGAGGGGAGACGCCAAACACTGTTGGAGAGCGAAGGGCGACAACTGAAAACGAGGCTCAAGCAAGCACTCTACATCCTGTTTCCACAAAACATCTATTCAGTGAAAGCAGCAATAGCCAATGGTGCAGAGGTCCACTGCAAGGACAGTGATAACTGGCTGTTTCACAAAGATGGTAACAAAGTTCAAAATGGATGTGTATGGTAGGCTGTCCTTAACACAGTACAAAATGTTGATGAAGTGTATGGTTGTCATGACATTCAAATGTGGCATAGGTCATTGAAATTTGCTAAATTTAGAAAAAGTGGTTAAAGGGATATTGATTTAAATTGACACTGAAATACACACAGGGAAAATCTTCACAAAGCAGAAACAGACCGGCAGATGCTAAAGCTACAACTGTACTAGAGCTAGTACACAGAACTATGCGGCCCTATAGGACCAGTAGATAAGGATGGATACAGATATGCAATAGTGTTTACAGATTATTACAGCGGGATGATTTTTCCATACTTTATCAAAGCAAAGTGACACGACAAAAGCTACAGAATACGTAGCCCCATATGGGGGGGGGAAGGGTAAAGAAAGTACAGTCTGATAATGGCACAGTACACCGAGCAAGAGTTCCAGTCTTTACTTAAGAAATGGGATAAGGCATACACACTTCATCACGGAACAGAGCTGCCGAGAGAAGTTGGAGAACCTTATTCGAGATGTCCCGATGCATGCTATTGGAGAGTAATCTCCCAAAGCAATTATAGACATGTTGTACAGACAGCAGCCCAAATCCGCAACAGTTGCTATAATAAACAATTGGAGCAGACACCTTACCGCGTTTTTCACATGTAAAACACCTAATCTCACATGAAGATATTTGGCTCTGAATTCTACGTATATAAGCAGGATAAGAAGAAGCTGGATTCTAGGTGTGAAAAGGGGATCTTTGTAGGTTATGATAAATATAGTCCAGCATATAACGTTATATCCTGAGACAGGAAAAGTCTTTAAACATAGGCTGGTGAAATTCATCACCAAAGGTAGTGCATATAGCCAGACTCAGACAGATTGGGACATGAGGGAAGACCTTGAGAATTATGAAGATACACCACCGAAGATAGACAGCCTAAAGAGTAGAGTCCAGTGTTGAGGAGACTGCAGAGGCAGGTTCAACCCAGACAGTACTTAGAGAACATGGAGAAAGGAGGTACCCTACAAGACAGAAAAAGGCTCCAGACTACTAGTGTAAGGCTGAGTGCAACAATGACGAAAGTGAAAATGTAGATTATTTCATTGTGGCTTAAGGTGTACTTAAAACATTTAGAGGCTAAGGACTCTAAGAAGTCAAAAATTTGGATTGACGCAATGAAAGAGATGAACTCTTTGACAGAGAATGAGACTTTCACTCTCACACCACTGCCAAGAGGCAAACAAGCAGTGGGGGGTCGATGGGTATATGCAGTGAAAGAGAGCCCACAAGAACCTGAGACTTGTAAATCAAGATGTCGCAAAAGGATATGTTCAAGTAAAAGGGCTTAACTATAGAGACCTTTTCACTGAGAGCTAACATGACCTCTGTCCGAGCATTGATGAAGGTAGCTGTACAGGAGGACCTTACCTTGCACCAAATTATGTCAAGACTGCTTACCTCCATGCTCCGATGGACTGTGAGGTGACATGGTGCATTATCCTGCTGGAAGTAGCCATCAGAGGATGGCTACATGGTGGCCATAAAGGGATGGACATGGTCAGAAACAATGCTCAGGTAGGCCGTGGCATTTAAACAATGCCCAATTGGCACTAAGGGGCCTAAAGTGTGCCAAGAAAACATCCCCCACTCCATTTCACCACCACCACCAGCCTACACAGTGGTAACAAAGCATGATGGATCCATGTTCTCATTCTGTTTACGCCAAATTCTGACTCTACCATCTGAATGTCTCAACAGAAATTGAGACTCATCAGATCAGGCAACATTTTTCCAGTCTTCAACCGTCCAATTTTGGTGAGCTCTTGCAAATTGTAGCCTCTTTTTCCTATTTGTAGTGGAGATGAGTGGTACCCGGTGGGGTCTTCTGCTGTTGTAGCCCATCCGCCTCAAGGTTGTGCGTGTTGTGGCTTCACAAATGCTTTGCTGCATACCTCGGTTGTAACGAGTGGTTATTTCAGTCAAAGTTGCTCTTCTATCAGCTTGAATCAGTCGGCCCATTCTCCTCTGACCTCTAGCATCAACAAGGCATTTTCGCCCACAGGACTGCCGCATACTGGATGTTTTTCCCTTTTCACACCATTCTTTGTAAACCCTAGAAATGGTTGTGTGTGAAAATCCAAGTAACTGAGCAGATTGTGAAATACTTTGGCCCGTCTGGCACCAACAACCATGCCACGCTCAAATCACCTTTCTTTCCCATTCTGACATTTAGTTTGGAGTTCAGGAGATTGTCTAGACCAGGACCACACCCCTAAATGCATTGAAGCAATTGCCATGTGATTGGTTGATTAGATAATTGCATTAATGAAAAGTTGTTCCCAATAATCCTTTTAGGTGAGTGTATATGGAACAACCAGAAGGTTTAAAGATCAGAAGGTTTGCAAAGATCAAGTAAAACTGTCCGGGCGTAAGACAGGAGACCAATTAGTGTGCAAAATAATGCTGATCATTCAGAGAATGAAAGTTTGTAGATGGGTAGATGACTTAATCATAGTGAGTAACAACACCTTACTCAGTATGTAAAAGACATGTTTATGACATATGGGTTCACTTGGGTCTTGAGACAGAGTGAGGGAAAGATTACCAAAGAGAAAGCAGCAGCATTGGGCTTCAGCAAAACACCTGAGGTACTTAAAGGGTACTAGAGAGCCTACAACTTGAGGGATCTAGAGAGCCTACAACAGTGATTCTGATTGGGCAGCAGATATAAGTGATAGGAGGAGCACAACTGGATACCGTTTCAACTTAACTGAGAATGGTCTAGTTATATCATGGAAGAGTAGGGAACTATCCACCTGTGAAGCTGAGCAGCCACTAATCAAGACAGTATGTATTTTGTAAAGCTACTTAAAAGAAATCCATAGTACTAACCAGCATCTACCAGTCAAGATAACCAACCAGGGGCAATAGCTTTATCTATGAACCAAGTATGCAGACAAAAGCAAACGTGTAGATATAAAGCGCCACTTTGCACTGTCTCACACACAGATGGGAAAATATCTATAGAATATTGCCCTATTGAAGACATGGTAGCAGAGGTTCTTACCAAGCCCGTGAAACATCTGGAGAGTAATGTAAACTGTCAATGTTTGTAGACCACTGCAAGGATATGTTTTAACACTTTACAATAAGGTAGTTACTGTCTTTGAAAGAGTAACGAAAGATTAGTTTTTCCAGAGAAAAAAAGGGTATTTTGAATAGAACTCACCCAAGTGTATCAGAAACTACCTGAATATTCTGAGCAGTGCTAATGGAAACAATGAGCTGAAAAAAATTCCACTTCACAACTCATGGACTTGCTGATGTGTCTTCAGATCTGAATCAATGGTTCACAATTTAGGGTGCATCTTTGAAATAATTTATTCTGATATTAATATATGGTAATAACAGTGGTATCATGTAAGCATATAAAATATGTACAGAGCAAAGCATTAGTAAAAATCAGATCCTGCTGGGAAAGTATGTGCTTATATTGTAGAAGGCGGTAATATCTCAGCAACTTCCAACAGAATTTCTTCATTTAACAATCATTTATTCTGGATATTGATCTCCCAGATGTGCAGGTTCTAGTAGATAATTAGCAAAGCTTGAAGTCTAAATGGTGGTCTGAGATTAAGAGAGGCTGCAGCTGGACTGTTTGGACTCCCTCCCCTAAACAAAGAAAATACAGTTAGAAAAAGACTATCTACACGCAATCAATATACCAATTAATTAAAGCAAATTAGTCTTCTGCTAATAAAAATGGGTTGCCATGACAACAGTGTACCTACATGTGTTCCTGTAAGCATGCTATTGACGGCTAAGCTTTCCGGGTACCTGTTGTCTCTGCTGCTGACGTCTGTATTCTTCTTCACTGGCAGCGAGAGCCTGAGCAAGAGCCAGATCCTCCTGCTCCTGAGGGCTGAGACACAAACAAAGAAAGAAATCAGTTGGTATAAAAAAAAAGGGACAAATTGTAAGTCTCTTTGGATAAAAGTGTCAGCTAAATGACATGTAATGTAATTCCACTCCACAGCAGCACACTGACGAGTAGGGCTGCACGATTATGGCCAAAATGATAATCACGATTATTTTGATCAAAATTTTGATCAATTATTCTCACGATTATTTGTTTTTAACCAAAACAAATTTCATTGTCACATAGGCGGTTTATGAGAGGGAGTGTGATGGAAGCTACTCACAGAGAGACGGCTGACTCATTATGAATGGGTCCAGCACGAGTCGAATGGCGGCATTTTTATGAACTATGATATTCTGGCCATGGGTCACATCTCTGGCCCAGATCCAGCAGCTCCGTCTCACACGCTATTACTCTACCAACTGAAGTTAGTTGCATTCAATAACTTCTTCCGTGTTCTTCGCCTAGGCGGCCGCAATTGCCCGCAGAAACACTGGTACAAATACAGGTTTGCCCCTCATGCTTAATATACAGCTGTGTTAATAAAATGTTTTAACTGTAGACAAATGTCAGAAGTGTGGACCGGTGGCTGCTGTGTGGCGGGGCTGCGAGAGATTAATAGGAGAGAGTAGTAGTAGTAGTAGTAGTAGTAGTAGTAGTAGTAGTCCATATAACATAGCAGCGGATGCGAGGACATTAGCACGGTGCGTCCTAGAGGAGCTAACAGCTAACAGACGCTATAGCACCGCCTAGCACTGGTCACTGCTGTTGTCTGAAAAACAGACGGGACAAAATGTTGCGTAAACCTTGAGACCGCCGTATAACCGCCTGCTATCTGAGTTTTCCTCCCGTTACTCTGTCCTCTGTCTACATCTAGAAACTAAGCTGCGCGGTGCAGGAACAACTGACTGGCACATGATCAGACGGGTTTACGGAGCGGTAGATGCGCTGTGCAAAAAACCCGGACAGTTCTATGAAATGACGCTTTAAAAAAATAAATAAAAAAAGAAAATCAAATTTGATCGGAAGTCAAAATCGTGATTCAAATTTGATTAATTGTGCAGCCCTACTGACGTGTGTTATGAGTCATGTTAAACTGATAATAGTTTACTCACGTAAGGGCCGGTTGAATAGTCGGCCTTGATTCAGCCAGAGACATCTCCAGAGCCCTTTGTAAAGCCTGCTCCTCCGTCTGCAATAACAGCACCAGAGCAGCTCACTCATGTTAATTTTCCTCTCACTTTGGAATTATTTAATCAGGCGACATCATGTAAACAATGTCCATACCATTCCGGCCTGAAATGATGCTGATGGTGGGATTACGTTATGTGCTGAAATGGAAGTAGGAATCCGCTGGGTATTGCTGAGGAGACAAAAAAAAAAAAAAGGATTTATAACTTTACGAGTCCATTTTAAAAATGTGATTAGGTTGTTCTAACACATTTTAAAAAATCAATACAAAGTAAAAGTTTACCCAGTGCTGTGGCCTCTGTTGTTTGCACTCACACCATTAGAAACCGATCTAGAGCGTCCTGAACTGGATGAACTAGAACCGGAGGAGGAGGAAGCACCTTGGGCCCTCATTATAGCAGCATTTCTACGACAAATAAATAAAACCAGTCAGCAATTCTTACTGCAATATTCCGATAAATGCACAGAATTATGAAGATATTGAGCAATTGTACCTACCCGGATTTGGAAAGAGGATTCCCATCAGTCTTACAGTCATGGTCTAGTGGGTGCCGGTGTTTAAGACAGTAATTTAAATGACATTGGTCACAGGTCACTCGCATCATCTCCTTCTGCTTACAGCCTCCTTTAGAACATTTATTTGTGAAAATCTAAAACAAGGGAACATGTTTGTCTCGTTTAGATTCTAATTCATTGTAAAGTGAAACACCTCAATTCTATATTTACCTTTCTCTTTCTCTGAGCAGGGTCCGATTTGCAATCCCGGTCAATGTGTTCACCGACTTTAATGTCCGGCATCTCTCCTCTTTTGATGGGAATGGGGATATTGCACAGGGGACATACTGGGACCTGAATGTCCTACAAGAAAAAAAATAACTACAGGATTATACATCTTCATAAGGCAAATATGACTACTCTGACCTTAACTGTATAAAGTAATGCAATATCAGGACAGAAGCAGGGTAAATCCATTTGCAAAATTGGTGCATGCAGTGGCATTATTTGTGTAATTACTCATCTAATGTTATCACTTAATAAGTTAGTGTGATATGACAGTTATCCCAAAAACAACAAATTAATGCCTTTTCATTTTTGTGGCCTTTATTGTAACATTGTAAACGTAGTACAAACGTGGCACTGCTGCACCCAGTCCAATTACCTTTTTGTAGGACGACATGCATTTGTGAGTTGCATAGGTTATGTGGTCCTTGCAGAAAATCTCTTGACAGGCGTCACATTTCATAGGAAGAAAATCTGTACGCAAGTAAGGTTTTAAAATTAAGGTTCAAATCAAATTTGACTGGATAGACAAAAAGGGCATGTCGATCTTAACCAAAAGAGACTCACCTAAACGTTTGCAGGACTTCTCAGAGCAGTGCTCTCCTAAATCTGGAAACTCCATCACATAGAAATACCTCGACAACCTGACGGATGAAGTGAAGAAAATGATTATTGCTGTGACACCGAAAGGTCCCAGTGAATGCTAGCAAATGGTTATCTATGGAATTAGCCATGTCATTCGTGTGCTAGTTTCTGCTAGTATCGTAGCCTTCTAACGTTAGATGGCTTAGCTATCTTTTAACGTTAGCAACGCAATGTATATTCGATGATGGTTTCGGCTTTCAGTAACGTTAGTTGTCTTGGTTCAGAAAACAGTGGGAAACTAAACATTAGGCGTCCTTACAAATAGGTTGATTGCTTGCTAGCTAGCTCGGTAGGCCAGGCTAACATGCGATTAGGTTGGTTAACGTGTTACATAACTAACGTTACAGCTCAAATTATGTCTGCCATACGATATAGCTAACCAACGTAACAGCGAACAGAAATAACTAGCTAGCTAACGTCACTGTGACCAACTACAATACGATGTATTAACATCATACAAATCGCCATCATAATGCTTGCTATTAACACCACAAATGCTAGCAGCTAGCCTGTGTTGTTAAGCGATAAGGCAATATATCTCACGTCAACGTTAGTCTAAACGCATTATT